>QLTV01003304.1:31627-59962 GCA_003457575.1 Thermophis baileyi | reverse complement strand
CCCAGCTTAGGCAGGAAACTCTACAACACTTCAGATAAATTGTTATCCAACATCTTCTTAAAAACTTCCAATGTTGGAGCATTCACAACTTCTGGAGGCAAGCTGTTCCACTAATTAATTGTTTTAACTGTCGGGAGATTTCTCCTTAGTTCTAGATTGCTTCTCTCCTTGATTAGTTTCCACCCATTGCTTCTTGTCCTGCCTTCGGGTGCTTTGGAAAATAAATTGACCCCCTCTTCTTTGTGGCAGCCTCTCATACTGGAATACAGCTATCATGTCACCCCCAGTCCTTTTTTTCTCTAGACTGGCCAAACCCAAATCCTGCAACCGTTCTTCATATGTTTTCATCTCCAGGCCTTTGATCATCTTAGTTGCTTTTCTCTGCACCTTTTAGTTAGCCACTCACTACTTGTCACAAGAGTGAAGCTTCCCCAAATGGGCAGAATTTCAAAATAAGGACCTTTCTGAGCTTCTACTCAGAATGCTGAGAGCTGAGTACTGTATATTTGTATAAGACCTTCAGCTCCAGGATGATGGGATTAAGAAGAACAGGACATGACCCTTCAGGACATAATAGGATTAACGCACTACCATTTAGCAGAAGGCACAGAGCTCACTCCATTGCACAATCTCCTAAGGGCCAGGGGTGGGCTGCTACGGGTTCGCCCGGGTTCGGGAGAACCTGTAGCTAACGTTATGGCCGGTTCGGAGAACCTCCAAATTTCACCCCTGGCTGGCCCCTCCCACCCTTCCCCTCCCCTCCCACCCTCCCCCTCCCCTCCCAGGAGTCTCCACGCGGCCCGTTTTGGATGCGAGGTAAGTGCAAGGCCTGCACGGAGGCTCAGTGAGGGGGAAAAACGGGCCTCCCGGAAGCTCCGGAGGGCCTCCAGAGCCTGGGGGAGGCAGTTTTTGCCCTTCCAGAGGCTCGAGGAAAGCCTCCGGAGCCTGGGGAAGGTGAAAATGCCCCTCCACCATGGTGCAGGAGGCTGACTAGGCCACGCCCACCATGGCCACGCCCACCCAGCAACCGGGCAGAGAACCCGTTGCTGAAATTTTTGAAGCCCACCCCTGCTAAGGGCATTTTCAGACATTGCCCAACCCCCAACCCCCAGCAGCATCTCTGAAACTTATAAAAATCCATGCACTCATCAAACCAATTGGTCAGCTGACCCAGGAATGATGTTGGCTCTGTTCATCATTAAACCATCTTTCCAATCAGCCTCCATGTTTCCGGCATCTTTCTCCCAGCTTGGAACTGAACCAGGTGGATATTCCAACAGAGGTAAATTACATTAAATTTTAGTTACAATTTTATTAGATTCACTTTTATGGCTGGTGTTTCCAAGTCTGTAATAAATGACTTATACTATTGGCCAGAGGTGGGATTCACATAATTTACCTACCGGTTCGCCCAACACCGAAAATGTGAGCTCACATGTACGGCCAGAGTCCTTCGGGAGTTGGGCGGCTTATAAATTTTATAAAATAAATAAATAAATAAATAAATAATTAAAGGTAAGTACCAGCGCCTTGAATTGCATACAATACAATACAATACAATACAATACAATACAATACAATACAATACAATACAATACAATACAATACAATACAATACAATACAATACAATACAATACAATACAATAAAATTGCACGCATGCGTGCGGCTTGAAAACATGGCTAAATAGGAGGGCATAGCGCCAAGGCGGATGGGCCCACCCGGGGCGGGTACCACCCGCAGGTTGCTACTACCAGTTCGCCTGAACCGGTCCGAACCGGCTGAATACCACCTCTGCTATCAGCAGAGAAGTGAAGCGCTCACTCTGGGATGGAGTCCAAAGCACTTCTTCCAAAACATGTTTGAAGCATGTGTGGCTCCAACCATCAAGCGCCTTGGCTTCGTTCCTCAGAGGGATGAGATATCTCTCTATCAGGGGCTACCAATAACGCTCATCCGTGCTAACACCATTAACATTTGAAGCACGAAGCATTGAAGCATTGAAGCTTTGTGCTTCAAATGTTGTTTTTTTTTGAAACTCTTTCCAACGATCGGGAGTTTTTACCCATTGCTGAACTGAATTTAAAAAAAAAGACCAGATGGCACTAGTTTTTCTGCCCAGAAATCCTTGCATGCTGGAAAGAATTCTGAATCCTGTACCGTACTACACATGCGCTGTAATTTCATATTGTCTAACTGAAATGGGATAATGCTGTTGAGCATGTTCAGCTGTCTTCCACAACTTCAAGGGCAATGGTGAGTAGAATCCAGCTGAATCAGAAATCCTAGACCAAGCCGAGTCCAAAAATGCCAGAGAATCAGACAAATCGGCTATCAACAGGCACATAGAGATAATAATAACAGATTAACATAGTCGGAAGGGACCTTGTAGGTTATCTAATCCAATCCCCCACCCAAGCAGCAGAGACCCTACACCATTTCTGACAGAGGGCAGTCCAGTCTCTTCTTGAAAGCCTCCAGAGATGGAGCTCCCACAACTTCTGAAGGCAACTTCTGTTCCATGGGTTAATTGTTCTCACTGTCAGAAAATTTCTCCTTATTTCCAGGTTGAATCTCTCCTTGGTCAGTTTCTATCCATTCTTCCTTGTCTGGCCTTCAGGTGCCTTGGAAAATAGCTTGACTCCCTCCTCTCTGTGGCAGCCCCTCAAATATTGGAAGGCTGCTATCATATCTCCCCTGGTCCTTCTCTTCTCTTCACTAGACTAGCCATGCCCAGTTCCTGCAACTGTTCATTGTATGTTTTAGCCTCCTCTAATTATCTTGGTTGCTCTTCTCTGCACTTTTTCCTAGAGTCTCAACATTTTTTTTATAGTGTGGTGACCAAAACTGGATGCAGTATTCCAAGTGTGGCCTTACTAAGGCTTTACAGAGCAGTACTAGTACCTCACGTGATCTTGATTCAATCCCTCTGTTAATGCATAAACAACGTTTACATACCATTCAAAATAGACAAGCAAAAAGCCAAAAAAGGGGGGAAAAGATACACACACTTCCTCTCCAGCAATCAACACTCAAATAAACAGAGATTAACACGAAGATTAATACTAGACTAACAATCAAGAAGTAAACAATACTCCAAGGAATTACCAACTCAGACAAGCAACCTAACAGTAGAAAACAGCCTAATCAAGGAACCAGCAAGACCACACACACCAATACTTACAGGGCAAGCCACTAGTATATAAAATGAGGCAACCTCTCTTTTTTTCCAGCGCTGATTTTTTTTCTAGCACTGATGACGTTATCTAGTTGGGTCATGAAATGTCTGCAAGAACATCATCAAGCTCAGACAGCACCAAGGAACCCACAGTTCTCTTCCTCCCTCTCCTCCTCCTCCTCCTCCTCCTCCTCCTCCTCCTCCCAGTCCCTGCTAGCATGGTTGATGTTACCTAGTTGGGGAATGAGATGTCTGCCAGAAAACAAGCTCAGAGAGGACGAAGGATCCCTGAATCAGAAACCTGTATGGTCTATCCTCTTTCCCTGCAGAAATTTTTGTAGAACCTATAAAACTCTTGGTCCTTCGGTAGCACCCACTTGTTATTAGGAAGCCACCCCTAATTTTGGCAACACTGTTTAGCCACAATAGCCAATTAATTTACTGACACCATTACATTTCACATTTTACAATAATTTTAATTTAACTTTTAATTTATTTTTAATTTTAATTTATTTATTTTGTCAATCTCGTATTAGATTATACACATACAGTAAGTACATACATAATTTGAATACATGAAGTGAATAAAAATAAAAGGGGACATTAGGACAGGCATGCTGGTGCACTTATGCACGCCCCCTTACAGACCTCTTAGGAATGGGGTGAGGTCAACAGTAGACAGTTCAAGGTTAAAATTTTGGGGGTTTTGGGATGAAACCACAGAGTCGGGTAGTGTATTACAGAGTCGGGTAGTGTAAGAAGACACACTTTTCTCCTCTGGCTTGAATTTGTTCCACTTGCTTTGAAGGATCATGAATTTGGAGATTATGCAAGGAGGACTAAAATTCCCCTCTCCTTATTTTCTCTATCCCATGCATAATTTCACAAAGCTTGTGCTTATTTAATTGCTTGGCTGCGTTGCGTCCCAAACCGTCGCCAATAAACAATCTTTTGTAAAAGCTAATCTGCTATTATGTCTCCTTCCGGAAGCCCCTATTCGGTTTCTTAGAAAGCCCAGCGTTCCTCAGGTCTCCCTTTGAAAACTGCTGGGCTACAAAAACCCATTTCCCAATCCTGCTGTTACCACAGGATTACTGAGTCTCCCCCTCTCCAATCACCGCAGAACATTATCCATATTTTCCTGTAATATTAGGAACGGAAATGAGCAGGGTTTCCAGACTAGCAGCAAATTACTTGGAACGGGTTATTTGGTGTCATCTCAGAGCTTCCAGTCATGGCAAAGTAGCATTTTTCTTAGAGCTTGTTCTGACCCAGCCTTAGCAGAAACAAGAAACAGACTCCTTGTCACGAAAAACCCCTCTTTATTTATCTCTTGTGAATTAATGGCATTCACCCACCGAAAAGTCCAGGCAAGAGTCCTGCAAGGAGTTAAGGGCAGTAACAGACCTTATCAGTTCCTTGCGATAATTGCCAGGCCGTGAGCTCCCAGCCGAAAGGCTGCAAATTAAGTTCTGGCAAGCAGTCTTTGTGGCATGAAAAACAATGAGCAAAATCTTCAGAAATACGAACTGTTGTCTCCTACGACAACCACTCTCCTTCCCTTCTATTTTATTCCCCAGCCAGGGAGGGGCTATTCAGTGTCCATGTGTGCCTTGCTTCCCTAGTTGACTCCTTGTCCTCCGTTGTTCTCCTCTCCTAACTGCTCTGCGCATACGCGCATCTGGAACAGGCCCCAGCTGTTCCTCCTCCTCACTCGTCTCAGCCTCCAAAGGCAGCTGCCTCTCCGGTGGCTGGGAAATGTCGGACGGCCCTGGCTCTATCTTTGTGTCCAATGCAGAGCATCCATCAGAGCCTTCCCCAGACTCCAGAACTGGCCCAGGTTCCTCCCAACCTCCTCATTGTCTGAGTATGCCGTCAGCTCCGCTGGCAGCTGTCAGGCCACAACAGAGCTTTGCTATCATCCCCACATTCCAAGCATACGTAAAATATTCCCTTGGAAGCTTCCAGATTGGTTTTTGAAGCACTAAATAACCGAAGTGGTTCACTCTTGGTTCCTTGGTGGTCTCCATAGAACGGGACTCTAAGCACCTAATCCTCTTGAGTCAGAGACAATTGCATTAGGAGCCCCTTCCAGATTCTGTTGTGGTCCGCCAGCGGCCTGCGGAGCTGGCAGCAGAGTAGGACAGCGAGGAGGCTGTGGAGGAACATGGGCCAGTCCTGGAGTCTGGAGAAGGCTCGATGTCAGAGGCAGAGATCCAGCCCGGGCCATCTGGGAGGTCTGTGCTGACTCCAGAGCCTCCAGAGGCTGACATGAGTGAGGCAGAGGAACAGGGGGAGCCTGTTCAACATGCGCGCATGCGCAGAGCTGCCAGAAGGCAAGAACAGTTACGGAGGAAAAGGGCGGGACATTATTGGCCCCTCCCATAGGACATAAAAGAGGAGCAAACGGATGTGAGCGTTGCAGGAAGCAACCTGGTTCATTTCTGTTCGGTGTAACTCAGCAGCTCCGTTTTGACTCTGTGCTCCGTTTTGGCCTTGCAAAGCTACTTGCCAATTAGGTCTTTGGCAGAGTGTCAAGGGAGATAAAGGTGGGTGCTTATCAGCCTTCTCCCGAAAGACTGTGGCAGACTTCTGTCGGACTAATTAACATTGTTTGGGACTTATTACGGCTGGGAATGAACATAATTCACAGCTGCTGAAATAAAAGAGGTTTTTTGGGACTACGTTTGTGTTTTATGATTTATCAGGAAGCCTAGGTCAGAACAGATGCAAACTCTGCACCGATTGGAGATAGCTCTTGCATCCTCCAGCTGCTGTGGGGCTTTCAAAGTCTTTGCAAACTAAGCCAATAAAAGTTTGCAGGTTTATCAGTTCAGATGGTGCTGCAAAAGGGGAAACATCGACTACAGATGTCCCAAAGATGCTTTTCTCAAGAGGCAACTGGACTTTCTTGTTTTTCTTTGAAGACGTTTCGCTTCTCATCCAAGAAGCTTCTTCAGCTCCGACTGGATGGTGGGGAATGGAAGGATGTATATTCCTTGCAGACAGCTGGTCATTTTTGCATCTGTTTTAGAGGGTCGTTGAGGCCACTTGGAGGTTTGTCTGTGTCCTCAGGGTCACCTGAGTGGTGCAAATGGGTGTGGAGCCTTCTTGGAACTGCTGAAAGGATCTGTGTTGTAGCTTTTTGGAACTGCTGAAAGGACTACAAGACCCTTGGACCCTTCTAGTCCAACCCCTTGCTCAAGGCAGGAGACCTTATACCATCCTGGTCATATGGTTTTCCAAACTATTTTTGAAAACCTCCAGTGATGGAGCACCCACAACTCCAGGAGGCAAGCTATTCCATTGATTAATTGTTCTGTCTGTCAGAAAATTTCTCCTTACTTCTAAGTTGGATTTCTCTTTGAGAAGCTTCCACTTACTGTTTCTTGTCCTGCCCTCTGGTGTCCTCGAGAATAAGTCATCGCAGACCATATTGATGGTGTCTGCATATCATTTTATTTTTAGTTCTTAAAAATGGACTCTGGGCTGGACAATGATGCTTCATTTTGTTTTATTTCAAAAAGCCTTGAAGATTGAAAGCTCACGTGAGTCCATCAGAGCTCAGAAGATGAAAAGTTCGGGTAGAGCTGAGGGACCCCATACGACGTTTCCATTTTCTTTCTCGTGGAGTGTTTTTGATCCGACGAGAACGAGCGCAAAATAGATTTGGCTGATGAAAACAGATCCCATATTGATTCATTTTGGTTCCAAAGTACTGAAATTGCACTTGGTATCTTCTTGGCAGAAGAAAGTCAATTAGTTACACCAACGTGTTCCTGCATTCCCTTGTGGTACCTCTTCCAAAACACTTGTGTTTAATAGAGTTGGTGGGTTCATCAGAAGCTGAGCAGCACCTAGGATAATGGAGTACCAGCTGCTGCCTGCTGGAATAATAGCTGAAACACAATGACCCAATTGATGGAAAGAACAGAAGATCTGGGCAGTGCCAAGTTGACACGAAAAGAAGTCAAGGGCCTTTGATCTTGGCAATAAGTTAGCACAGCAGGAACTTCGCTCTCTTCTTCAAGGAAAGGAAATAACACAAGCAGCACAATAAGTTTTGCTCGGCTCTCATCGGTTAGCCCTTTCAAACCGACAAGGATGCTGCATTTAAGGGATATTGCAATTGAAAAGAAAGTCAGTTCTGGCGTAGGTGCTCCATCACTGGAGGATCAGAGGTGGTATTCTGCCGGTTCGGACCGGTTCAGGCAAACCGGTAGCGACGACTGCGGGTGGGCCCTCCCAGGGGTGAAATGTTCCCGGTTCGGGCGTGCCTGCTAGTCGTCGGAGAGCCCATAGCAACGGCAGCGCGAGGCATCGCCCACCTGCCCAGACGCCGCCATTTGGGTTCTTTTACCCTCTGCGCATGCGCAAAGCGTTCGCAGAGGGTAAAAGAACCCAAATGGCGGTGTCCGGGTGGGTGGGCGATGCCTCTCGCTGCCATCGCTACGGGCTCTCTGACGACCGGCTGGCACGCCCGAACCGGGAGCATTTCATCCCTGGGCCCAGCCCACTCACCCACCCGGACGTAATGCCATCCTATTTAGCCACGTTTTCAAGGCAGGGCGCATGCACGGAAGGTGCCCGTGTGAGTAAAGCGCATGCGCGGGAGGATTTGCACATGTGTGGAGGTGGCACGCTCACATTTGCGAACCGGTAGGGAAGGTAAGTGAATACCACCCCTGTGGAGGAAGTTAAGAAGAGACTTAAAGCAACATATAGATTTAAAGCCAGAAACATTTCTGTTAGGTATACTACCAGAAAAATATGATAAAGGGAATGTCTATTTAATATTGCATGTTTTGACAGCAGCGAGAATTGCATTTGCACAGCACTGGAAATCCGAGGAAACTCCTACAGAGGAAAATATAATTTAAAAAAAATACTAGTGTGTGCATAAATGGATAGGTTTAACAGTAAAGATAAAGGACAAGGAAGAGACAGAATTTTTTTTTTAATATGGGACCTGTTTTATCAATGGTTAGATAATAGAGGTAGAAGATAGAAGTTAAAAGACCATTAATATGTATAAACAAACAATATTATGACTATTATTATTATTATGTATAATGTAAATCGACCCAGACAAATACACTGTTTACCAAGCACCAATGCATGTTATAAAAAAATGTATCAATGAAATTTTTTTAAAAAAGAAGAGACTTGTCTGAAATGGTATAGGGTCCCCTGCTTGAGCAGGGGGGTTGGCCCAGAACAGCAGGCCCCAACTTTTTGGGTACCAGGCAGGGGTGGGATTCACATAATTTACCTACCAGTTCACCAGCACCAAAAATGTGAGCGTGCGTTTTCAAGCCGCGCGCTTGCATGCATGCGCGCGGCTTGAAAACATGGCATGCACTCGGCTTGAAAACGTGGCATGCACTCGGCTTGAAAACGTGGCATGCACTCGGCTTGAAAACGTTTGCATGCAGCACTCAAAGACTGCCCTCGGTGTCAGCGCTGGTGAGCTGAGCTGCTGTTTAGCTCAGCTGGCAGTCGGATCTGCCGCATGAATCGGCTGAGCTAAAAAAACAAGGGAATATGGGACAGGGAACGGCAGGGGCGGGGCCAGCCAGAGGTGGTATTTGCCGGTTCTCCGAACTACTCAAAATTACCACTACCTGTTCACCCAAACTGGCCCAAACCGGCTGAATACCACCTCTGGTACCAGGGACCGGTTTCGTGAAGAGAGGTTTTTCCATAGACCGGAGGAAGTGTGGTTTCAAATGCTTCCTGCATCCCGGGGATGGGGCTTCACTTGTTTTCAGGGACTGGTTTCTGGCATGGACCAGGGGTTAGGGACCCCTGGACTAGAAGGGCAGCTGATTTCCTCCCCCCCCCCCAGCACCCTGCAGCAGGCCAACCAGCTGCCCATAGTCCTTGTGCGCTGAGGCTGCCCTGAACCCAAGCGCAGCTGGGAGGGCTCTGGGCCAGTGGTCTTCAGGTTCCTCCCCATGGCAGAAAGGGCTCTTTTGGGCAGCAAATATCTTTTTCCATACCAAGGAAAGCTTTTGCACAGAACAAATGGTAGAACCATAGAACAAATGGTTTAAGATCTCCTGCTCGAGCAAGGGGTTGGACTAGAAGACCTCCAAGGTGTTCTGACCCAGCCTTAGCAGAAGCAAGAAACAGACTCCTTGTCACAAAAAACCCTTCTTTATTTACAGTACCTCTTGTGAATTAATTGCATTCACCCACCGAAAAGTCCAGGCAATAGTCCTTCAAGGAGTTAACTGCAGCAACAGACCTTATCAGTTCCTTGTGATAATTGCCAGGCCGTGAGCTCCCAGCCGAAAAGCTGCAAATTAAGTTCTGGCAAGCAGTCTTTGTGGCACCAAACACGATGAGCAAAATCTTCAGAAATACGAACTGTTGTCTCCTACGACAACCACTCCCCTTTCCTTCTATTTATTCCCCAGCCAGGAAGGGGCCATTCAGCATCCACGTGTGCTTTGCTTCCCGAGTCGATTCCTTGTCCTCTGTTGCTAACCTCTCCTAACAGCTCTGCGCATATGCGCATCTGGCACAGGATCCAGCTGTTCTTACTCCCCACTCATCTCAGCCTCCAAAGGCAGCTGCCTCTCCAGTGGCTAGGAAATGTCGGACGGCCCTGGCTCTATCTCTGCGTCCAATGCAGAGCATCCATCAGAGTCTTCCCCAGAAGACTCCAGAACTGGCCCAAGTTCCTGCCCAACCTCTTCATCGTCTGAGTCTGCTGCCAGTTCCGCTGGCAGCTGGTGGGCCACAACACAAGGTCCCTTCCAACCCTGTGATTCTACCTTCTAAGAAGTCGTCCAAGGTCCCTTCCAGCTCTATTCTGAATCTGAAATCTGAAACGTTGCTTCCCAATGCAATAAATCCCGATACTAACTCTTTCCTCCCTTCCTGCTTCAATTCTTTTGAGAAAAGAGAACTGATTTAGATGGACAAACTTCTGTAGCTCTTCATGCGTGGGCTAGCAGAGGGAGAGAAGTCAAAGCCATTTGGAAACGTTGAACATTTTGAGTTTTCATTGATACATGCCTTACAAGGCAAAAACAGCTGCGCGGCACAAGAACCACGCATAGCTCTTGGAAACAAGTGGGAAGAAGATTAGATGGTTTCTTCACTCTTCCCCTTGAATAATTGTCGTCAGTCATTTTCACAGCTTTCCAGCCTTTTGAACTGCTTTTTGGGTGGAGTTTTTTTTGGTTTTTTGGAGGGAAATTGCAGCCAGCCAAAATGGAAAAGTGCCCCAACAGGAAACACAAATAAATATATAAATATATCCTTTGCATCTCACGTCTGGATTATTATGTCAGCAATTCTGTCTTTTGGACACATTTTAATTGCTCATTCATAGATCCTCGGAAGCAGAGATGGCAATTTTGAGGAAGCTTGTCTAGCTGGGTACAAAAAGGCTCCCTCATTTCTTGGAACCCTCCTCGGTGTGTAAATGCATTCATCCATTTCCAGTTTGATGAATGGAAAATAGTGACATTTTTGTGTTACCGAGCGTACGCAAAATCCCAAACTGTTTTCTCGTATCGTCCTCACGAAACATAGATTTATGGTGAGTTAAGGTTAACATAAGCCTACCTATATCCTTGGAGGATGGCAAGCAGTGAGTCTGACAAAACACTGTGTGTGATCTAATTGTTTCTGATTTAGGGCCTGGAGATCTTTGGGACCAAATTCTGCCAGACTCTGCTCAACTGGTAAGAATTTGCATAAAGGAATTACTGTCATCTGTCTTCAATTAGTGTCTTCTTCAGGAACCTCAAAGTTGGGCCCTTTCAATCAATCAATCAATCAATCAATCAATCAATCAATCAGAATAGAGCTGGAAGGGACCTTGGAGGTCTTCTAGTCCAACCTCCTGCTCAAGCAGAAGACCCTATACCCGTGATGGCGAACCTGTGGCACGCGGAGCCATATCTGCCGGCACATGAGTCGTTGCCCTAGCTCAGCTCCAGCGCACATGTGCGTGCCAGCCAGCTGATTTTTGGCTCACGTGGAAGCTCTGGGAGGGCGTTTTCAGCCTCCGGAGGGCCTCCGGGGCGGTGGGGGAGGGTGTTTTCGCCCTCCCCAGGCTCCAAGAAAGCCTCTGGAGCCTGGGGAGGGTGAAAAACGGGCCTACTGGGGTCGCATGCGCACGGGGGTCAGTGCACATGTGTGCGGGGCGGGGTGGGGGAGGGGGGTCATGCATGCATGTGCAGGGGGCGGGGCAGTGCGGGGGGTCGCACGCGCATGCACAGGGGTACGTAGTACGTGGGGGGCATTGAAATGGGTGTGGGCACGCGCGTCCACATGATAGCGCACGCTTGCGCACTTTCTGCACCCGAGGAAAAAAAGGTTCGCCATCACTGCCCTATACCATTTCAGACAAGTGGCTGTCCAGTCTCTGCTTAAAAGCCTCCAGTGATGAAGCACCCACAACTTCTGAAGGCAACTTCTGTTCCAATGGTTAATTGTTCTCACTGTCAGGAAGTTTCTCCTTAATTCCAGGTTGCTTCTCTCTTTGATTAATTTCCATCCATTGCTTCTTGTCCTGCACTCAGGTGCGTTGGAGACTAGCTTGACTACCCCCCCCCTCTTCTTTGTGGCAGCCCCTCAAATACTGGAAGACTGCTATCATGTCACCTCTTAGTCCTTGTTTTCTCTAGATTAGCCATACCCAGTTCCTGCAATTGTTCTTCGTATGTTTTAGTCTCCAGGCCTTTAATCATCCTCGTTGCTTTTCTCTGCACTTTTTCCAAAAGACTTAACATCTATTTTTGTCATGTGGTGACCAAAACTGGATGCGGTATTCCAGGTGTGGTTTTACTAAGGCTTTATAAAGTGGTACTAATACTTCACGTGATTTTGATTCTGTTTATACAACCAAGGATTGTATTAGCTTTTTGGGCTGCTTCCTTTTTTGGGTGGCTCATGGTTAAGGGATCGTCCGACTCCAAGATCCCTCTCACAGTTTCTGTTTTTGAGCTAGGTTTTGCCTAATCTGTACTTGTACCAGCGGTGGGTTGCTCCCGGTTCTGCCCGGTTCTTAGAACCGGTGGCGGCAGTGGCGGGAGGCTCTGCCCACCCGCCTGGGATGCTTCTGCGCATGCGCAGAAGCGTCACGCACGCGCGAACCGGTAGCAACAGGTTTTAGAACCCACTATTGACTTGTACCTTTGGTTTTTCCTGCCTAAGTGTAAAACCTTGCTTTTCTCTACATTAAATTTCATTTTGTTGGATAGGGCTCATAGTTCAAGTCTGTCAAGATCTTTTTGGGTCCTGTCACGTTCTGCCTCCTTCTTTCGAATTTTGACATCCAGGGACTGGCTTTATTTCTTTTCTTTTTTTTTAACAGCCCTTAGGGTGGCTACGTTGTGAGCTGCCCCTTTGTATAATCTGGAGATTAATGAATGCAGAGTGCCATTCGTCTCTGACTCCGTGATTTATATGGTAATGTTATTTGTGTTTTAGACTCCGTACTCTTTAACCTTGTTTGCATAAATAGGATATATAAGCTGCTCAGTGTTGGCTTGGATTGGAGTAATACGTGCATCCTATAAATAAGTAAATATTTTTTTTTTTGGCTGGTCTTCTGCCTTTGGGAATGCAGCAAGAGCTATCACGTCACAATGTTCTCTCATTACCCTCCTTGGTCTTCCCACCGAAGAGGTCTGTTCATATTTTTTGCAGATGTTTTATTTCAATATGCATGTCTTTGATTTGCTAGGTACCCTTACAAAGTTTTACAGGTAGTCATGTTTTGGTCACATAAATGACAGATTAGGCATTTTGATTTTCAGGCACAAACAACCAGAACCAATTATCATCATCATCATCGTTTAACGACCCCATAATCCCTTGCTGGGTGGAGTCTGGGCAACTGAATGGAGCTAGCAGAGTGTTTACTGGCCAGATGCCCTTCCTGATGCCATTGTGGAGTTTTGTGCAGCAGATATATTCTCATTGTGCCCAGAGAGAGAAATATCTGCCTCTACCTAGGATCGAACCAGAACCACTCATGAACAACCTTAATCAACAACTTCATTGTTTACCACCTGTGTTACAAGAACTGCTTGTCTTCCTTTATTTATTTATTTATTTATTTATTTATGTATTTTCTTCGTTTGTTTGTTTGTTTGTTTATTTATTTATTTATTTATTTATTTATTTATTTATTTATTTATTTATTTATTTATTTATTTATTTATTTATTTATTTATTTATTTATTTATTTATTTGCATTTCTATGCCGCCCAATTCCCAAAGGACTATTGGGAACAACCAGCTAAGATTTCATGTTTCTTGGGGGAGGTCTGCACGGTGATTCCAAGCTAAGTCCTCACTTGACTCCTCCTTCCAGCCCAGCTGGCAGTTTCCCAGCATCAGTATGTATTTTGCCAGGAGATTTATTTCTCCAAATGCAAAGAAACATGTTTATGGAGACCTATCTGAAGGGTCTCTGAACTCGCCTGTTTTGCTTTGGGGAAAGAATAAGGACGACTGAATTATTCTTGGAAAAATTATCTATACTTGCAATTCAAGACTCACAAGGAAGGGAAAACATTGACATTTAAACAGAGGAATAAGTTTATTTTATATGCACAGAAAACAAGCAAAGACAAGGCAGAATTTCTTGACTTTTGCTGAGGAGAAATGTGGACAAGCACACTAATTCAAAATATTCAACTATGGTAGATTTACCTATGGCCCCATATCAATAAAGCACCGATACAGAATTTAAAATATGGAGATGCCAATAAAATAAAGACATAAAATTTACAATGGGGGGGGAGGGGAACAAGAGCTGAAATATTAACAAGAACAGAATATCACCTGACTTCTGTAGGTGGTAACTATGTATGGCAAGAAACTTGTCAATCTTTGTAGTAGTTGTCCAAATTAGGTCTTGCAAAAGGAAGGTTGTACTTTCTTGATCGGAAAGACAACGAAAGTTTTTGATAATTTGGTTTTTGAGTGTTAGTGTTCTGACCTATAACTCTTCACCAAATCACGAAACAGACTCCTTGTCCCGAAAAAAAACCCTTTTTATTTGGCTAATGTGAATTCCTAGCATTCACATCCAGCAAAGTCCCAGCAAACAGTCTTTCAAGGGTGAGTTGCAACCACAGACCTTATCAGTCCTTGGATAGTTGCCAGGCCGATAGCTTCCAGTCGCAACGCTGTACAAGGAAATACTTGGCAAGGAGTCTCTCAGATAAGCAAATCTTCACACTAATAAACAAACTAATTGTCTCCTGCAAACACCACTCCCCTTTCGCTCCTATTTATAAGCCGATATCTTTCAGACTCCACACTATAACAGACAATACTTGGCAAGAATGCAGGAACAGATCTTCGCCCAAATGAACTAATTGTCTCCTGCAAACACCCCTCCCCTTTCGCGCCTATTTATTCCCTATGGGAGTGGTCATTCAGCATCCCCTTGTGCCTTTACTCCCGAGTCGACCTCTGTTCCTTAATTGTTCCCTTCTCCTGACAGCTCTGTGCATGTGCACATCGGGAACAGGCTCCAACTGTTCTTCAGCCCCACTTATCTCTGACTCCGAAGGTAGCTGATAATTGTCAGACAGCCCTGGCCCCATCTCTGCCTCCGATGTAGAGCACTCATCAGAGCCCCAGACTCCAGGACTGGCCCATGTTCCTCCCCAACCTCCTCACTGAGTCTGCCACCAGTTCGGCTGGCTGCTGGCAGGCCACAACAGTTAGGTGGCACGAGGGATACAATGGACAATGCATCCATAGAGCTGAAGAAGCTTCTTGGATGAGAAGCGAAACATCTTCAAAGAAAAACCAGAAAGTCCAGTTGCCTCTTGAAAAAAAAAATACCTTTGGGATAACAATAGACATATTATTGGCAGCACCTGTGCATCTGAGCAAACACACACATACTGTATATTTTTGTGTCTGTGTGCAGGAGATTAGCTACAATCTCCATAATAGGTTCTTCACCAATATGAGCCCTGTGATTTTGTAAATCTAAATCCCAACTCCTCTATAAAGAGGCTTTGTTTAGGCTAAGAAATAATATTGCCTGGAGTGAGATGTCATTGTGCTAGATCAGAGTCAATTTAGGGTTGAAGGAAACCTATCCAGTAAGGTTAGACTAGAACAGGGGCTCCCAACCCCCGGTCCATGGACTGCCACTGCTCCACGGCATGCCAGAAACCAGGCTGCACAAACAAGCAAAGCCCCATCCGTGGGATGCAGGAAGCAAACAAACCACACCCCATCTGGTTTTTGGAAAAACTTTTCTCCATGGAACCGATCCCCGGTGCCCCAAAAGTTGGGGACTGCCTGGACTAGAAGACCTCCAAGCTCCCTTCCAATTCTTTTTTTTTAAATTTATTTATATGTTTTCTCTTTACATACAATAAGTGCTTAGTGAACAGCGTACTGTCTGAGTCAGTTTGCTTACATAGTAATATTAAGCTCCTAGTTTCTTACCTCTATTATCCAACCATTGATAAAATAAGTCCCAAGTTTGAAAATATTCTGTGTCTTCTTTTTCTTTTATCTTCAGTGTTAGTCTATCCATTTCTGCACAGTCCAATATGTTTTTTAATTATATCTTCTTCCGTAGGTGTTTCCACATTTTTCCAGTATTGTGCAAATACAATTCTTGCTGCTGTCCAAACATGTAATATTAAATACCGTATTTTTTGGACTATAAGACGCACCGGTGTATAAGACGCACCAAGATTTCGAAGAGGTAAGTAAGAAAAAAAATGTTTGCCCTCCCCCAGCCCCCAGGAGCACTCTGCAGGCCTCCGAAACCCTCTGCACACCCCATTTTTGTGAAAAATGGGCCATTTTTTGCCCATTTTTTGCAAAAAACAGGGGTGTTTTTGCCCTCCCCCAGGCCCCAGGCGCACTCTGCAAACCTCCCAAACCCTCTGCACACCCGTTTTCACATGGGGCGGGGCTTCGGGAGGCCCAAAATGGATGTATTCAGTGTATAAGATGCACCAACATTTCCACCCTCTTTTGGGGGGGGGAAGTGCATCTTATACTCCGAAAAATACGGTATACATTCCCTTTATCATATTTTTCTGGTATTATGCCTAACAAAAACAGTTCTGGCTTATAATCTATAACCACATATGCACTTTGGACACGTCCACCACATGTGATAATATGTGCAAGGTCCCTTCCAATTCTGATATTCTGTATTCCATTGGCTTTTGAAGTTGATTGCTCTTCGGTTCATTTCTTAAAGCATGTTACTCTTACCTCCTCCGCTTTTGAAATCTAAGCTTAGAAAAGATACCCTAGCGTGATTTTGCTCACCTGACTGAAGCGCCAATAGGAAAGAAGGATGGGGTTTTGCATCCAAGTGGAGAAATGAAAAAAAAAAAAGGTTGAAAATATCAACAGTGGAGGCATCTGCCTTCTCTAGAGCTTCTGAGCACTTCAGCCCATCTTCGGTCGGTCAAACTGTTGTTTTGAATTGAGATATATTGTCAGGAACCATTACACGAGATAATTTTTATGATCTGTAGAATCGGGGCTGGTAAATATTTAACAACTGGCTCTCCTCCCCCCCTCCTCAAAACCCCCACTTTCAGGTACCAAAATTGCTGTCTCCACAGTCATCACTCCATCGTGCCAATCAGCTGATGGTGCACCAGGAACGAGGAGCACCAACAGCTCTGCTCTCAACCAGCTTGTAAAATTCTTGGCAATTTCACAATGGGTTCTTCAGAGCAGGAATGAGCTGTCTCCAGTACACCACTGTCTATAGCAGCGGCCTCTAACATTTTGGCCGCCAGAGAGGTTTTTCCACGGACCGGAGGGAACGTGGTTTTGCATCCTGCCTGCATCCCACGGATGGGGCTTCGCTTGTTTGTGTGGCCCGGTTTCTGGCATGCCGCGGCCCGGTACTGGTCCATGGTCCTGTGATTGGGGACCCTTGTTCTACACCAGGGGTATCAAACTCGATTTCATTGAGGGTTGTGTTTGACCTCAGGGGGCTGGGTGAGCATGGCCAACTCAATGTCACTCGTGTCGGGGGTGCTTGTGTTGGCCCGAGCGCTCGCGGCCCTCCTGAGTTCCAGGAGGTCATCATAGCCGAAAACGGAGCTCGGGAAGGCTGCGCAGGGCTCTCCCAAGCTCCGTTTTCACTGGCAGAGGCACTGCCTGTCAGGCCTGGAAGCCATCTTTTACGTTGGGCCTTCAGGCCTGCCACATTTTGTACTGGGAGGGGGGATTATATGGCATGTGAGAGATATATAGTCAAAATAACATTCCTTTCTCAGAGAGTCAAGGACATCTTGCCCTGGCACCTGGAGTCGGATGACTCGGAGGCATCTCCAGTTGGGACAGTGTGTGATTGGGCCATGTGATGGACATGTGGGTGCTGGGCAGGGTCTTGAACTTTCCTTTGGGTGGGGAAAACCTGGAATTCTTTAGATTCGGGTTTCCCCAGATGTGCCAATATGACATCTCTAATAAAATGGAACTTTGAGGAACTTCAAACCTCGGAGTCTTCTTTCGTTAGGGATGTTATTTGGAACCCTGACACTGCAGGCCGGTCCTTTGCTGTTTCCAGGGCAACCCAGCAGGCCAGATCTAAGCACCCATCAGGCTGGATCCGGCCCACGGGCCTTCAGTTTGACACCCCTGTTCCAGTAGTGGGTTCTAAAACCCATTGCTACCAGTTCGCGTGCTTGCGCATGTGCGCGCAACACTTCTGCGCATGCGCAGAAGCGTCCCGGGTGGGTGGGCGGAGCCTCCCGCCACCGCTGCTACCAGTTCTACTTCTCCGGTAATATTGTACTCTTAACCAGAGCATACAAAACATTTGCTAGACCAATTCTCGAATACAGCTGATCTGTCTGGAACCCACACTACATATCAGACATTAACACAATTGAGAATGTCCAGAGATATTTCACTAGAAGAGTATTACATTCCTCTGTTCGCAACAGAATACCTTATGCTACCAGACTTGAAAGGTTGGGACTAGAAAACTTAGAACTACGCCGCCTTCGATCTGACCTAAGTGTAGCACACAAAATTATCTGCTACAATGTCCTATCTGTCAATGACTACTTCAGCTTCAACCGCAACAACACATGAGCACACAATAGATACAAACTTAACGTAAACCGATCCAAACTAGATTGCAAAAAATTTGACTTCAGCAACAGAGTGGTCAATGCCTGGAATACATTACCCGACTCTGTAGTTTCTTCCCCAAACCCCCACAACTTTAACCTTAGACTGTCTACTGTCGACCTCACCCCATTCCTAAGAGGTCTGTAAGGGGCGTGCATAAGCGCACCAGCGCGCCTACTGTCCCTGTCCTAATGTACCCATATATTTGTAAAATTTCTTGTACTCATAACCATGCTAGTACTTATATATTCACAAACATGTTTATACTCTGTTTATACTTTGTTCGTAATCATATATACGCTTGACAAATAAATAAATAAATAAATAAATAAATAAAAATAAATAAATAACAGAGGTAGAGAAGAGTCTCAAAGTGGAAACGTGTGAGCCATAATGCATTTGTGGTCTGATGATTTGACTAGATATCACTGAGTCAGCTCTTTGTCTTGATGGCATCATGTTGACTTCTGTAGGAGAGGAAAATGGACTTTTATTCATCCCAGTTCTCTTAATATGACTTTCTTTTCTGCTACCATGTCCAAACTCGTGTCGAGGAAGCTATGCTGGCTGGGGAATTCTGGAAGTTGAGGTCCACAGGTCTTAAAGTTGCCAAGGTGGGATGCTCCTGACCTAAGCTATCATTGTCTGTTCTGAAGGCCCCACAAATGGCACATATACAACTGTTGTTACATGAGCTGCATTGGTCATCACTTTGCTTCTGGGTTCAATTCATGGTGTCAGTTATTACCTTTAAAGTCCAATTTAAATTACCTTTAAACTTCTTCAGAAGTTGTGGGTGCTTCATCACTGGAGGCTTTTAAGAAGAGACTGGACAGCCACTTGTCTGAAATGGTATCAGGTCTCCTGCTTGAGCAGGGGGTTGGACTAGAAGACCTCCAAGGTCCCTTCCAGCTCTTGTATTGCTAGGGACCTGCAGATAATGACATTCTTGGGTTTTGTTTTTCCAATAATTTCTGTTTTTCCAAGAATGTCTCTGAAGGGGATTCACGTGTCCAAGAGCATCATTTTATGATAGAGGGCTCGCAGCATGAATGGGCTGCATTGTATGTGGGGTTTAAGGAAAGACAGGGAAGTCCAATTCTACAGTTCAGTTTTTTGTGTGGTGTTTTCCCCATTAATACCTGCACATTGAATTTAACTACTGGATATGAAATGTGGGAATGAAAGACATCCTTAACTAGCCTTACCACTGCTTTCTTTGTAGAGATGTTTCTTAATTACTACATCCTTCTACTGATCCAGATTTATTTTTTTTTATGAATAAAGAAATTCAAAACTCTCTGAGTCCATTCCCTTTAATATGGATGTCTGCCTTAATTGTTCCCTTATGCCCAAATGCTACTTTTTATTCAGAACTAGACATCATAAATTCATTTTTTGGGAAAATTAGGGGGAAAAAAATGTTGTGGCCCAGGTGTAATAAAAATTGAGTGATGGCTTTGCTTATTCTAAAGGAAAATGAGTTAAATTGAACACGGGGATAGAACAAAATCTGAATCTTCTCAAACCTTATGCGTCTTCCAAATTCTTCTGTTCATAAAGTAGAAGCATAGAATCATCTCTTGAGGGATCTGGGATCTAGTGTGCAGCCCCTTTCCATTGTTTACACATTATTGCACTGTAGGGAGGATTCCCTCCCTTTAATATAAGGAAGCCCCCATATTAGCAAAGTAATGCCCCACCCCTGGAAGAGAAAAGGTTTTCCTGCAGTAAAACCACTCAAGCGGCCGGCCTCTTTGAACAGATATTTAGTTTCACAAACTGTTCCATTCATAAACAAATGCCTTCAGCTACAGCCTCCACCGAAGGCTGGAAGTGATCAGATTAAAAAGTAGAGAGACAATAGTCACCTAAAATCTGCATTCCCCCCACCCGACCCCAAGGGCATGACCTCCCAGCCACAATAGAAACCAAGCCACCACAGTTAGAATAACCAAAGGCACACCCTTGAAACTATTGCCCAACAAGCCCACAAATTGCAACCATGCAGCCCGCAAATAATATAAAGGTCCGTCTACTCACCAGAGCAGGTTGCCAGCTGACCCGGAACTCATTGCTGTTGTCATTGCAATTCCTGACTTCCGAAATAAATAAACCTCCTTTCCAAGCAGCTCACTTTCCTGTCTTCTCGCGCCGACTTCATCTTCCCGCTCGGAGAGAGCGAACTAAACTTTTTCCTTCCAACAGCAGAAACAGAATTAGTAGATAAATAAATGAGTTAGAAAGACGCGGATAGGTTTTGTTAAGGAAATGAGTATACGCATCAGAATGTGGGGTTGCAGTTTGATATCATAGAGTCAATAAAACAGAGATCTTCAAAGTCTTCAAAAATAATTTACTTGCTTAAACTAACAATGTCCAAAACAAAAAATATTAACACGAAGATAAGACTTTAGCACTTAGCTATTAATCTTTAGCAGATAAATCTTCTACAGAAATATAATAGAAGAATCCTTGAGCGTCTGTAGTTTTTCTGTAGTTCTGTAGCATTATCAGGAGCATGAGCAGAAACGAACTCTCTTTAGTTAATTAGGCAGTCAGTCTGACTCAAGCTAGCCTGTTCTCCTTATATAACAGTTAACAAGCTTACAATACATTTAAAGCAATACCAACAAACATAGATTAATGGTTTAAGTATACATTAGTAAACCCAATCACTTTATACATGATTCTGACAGAAGTGATCAGATTAAAAAGTAGAGAGACAATGGTCACCTAAAATCTGCATTCCCCCCACCCGACCCCAAGGACAGGGCATGACCTCCCAGCCACAATAGAAACCAAGCCACAACAATTAGAATAACCAAAGGCACACCCTTGAAACTATTGCCTAACAAGCCCACAAATTGCAACCACGCAGCCAGCAAATAATATAAAAGTCCATCTACTCACCAGAGCAGATTGCCAGCTGACCCGGAACTCATCGCTGTTGTCATTGCAATTCCTGGCTTCTGAAATAAATAAACCTCCTTTCCAAGCAGCTCACTTTCCTGTCTTCTCGCACCGACTTCATCTTCCCGCTCGGAGAGAGCGAACTAAACCTTTTCCTTCCAACAGCAGAAACAAAATTAGTAGATAAATAAATGAGTTAGAAAGATGCAGATAGGTTTGATGAAACTTAAGGGCAGGGGAGTAGATGGGAAAAATTCAATCTGCTGAATGAAATAGAGGATTTATCAAAAAACGGAGTGGGTGGAGGGATGGTTGCCAGCCCTACCAGTAGAAGAGGGATTTGCTGAAGGGCATGGGGCATTGAGCAGGGGGTTGGATTAGAAGACCTCCAAGGTCCCTTCCAGCTCTATTCTGATTAAATCAAAAGGCGCCATCAGAAAGACCGGTCCATTTCAGCTCTCGGTCCTTCACGTTCCAACACTGAAGGACTTCAAGAAGAGACTGGACAGCCATTTGACTTGAATGATAGAGGGTCTCCTGCACGAGCAGGGGGTTGAACTGGATGACCTCCAAGGTCCTTTCCAACTGTCATTCCATGATTCTGTAAGGGTCTCCTGCTTGAGCAGGAGGTTGGACTAGATGACTCCCAAGGTACCTTCCATCTCTATTATTCCACAAGTCCGTAAGGGTCTCCTGCTTGAGCATGGGGCTGGACTAGATGACTCCCAAGGTCCCTTCCAACTCCTGTTATTTCAAATCAAATTGAATTCAACTCAGGTTCAAATTAAATTTGGTGAAAAAAATGAAGAGTTCCTTCCCGAAGATTTGGCTCAATGATTCAAGTGCATGCAGTAAAACCATCAGTGTACAGTAGGTATTCTGGACTATGGACTTACACAACTGTAGTATCTCTACATCTTCTCTAAATCTGCCTTCTTCCCATCCACCCCTTTCTTCAAAACTTAAATGGCAATAAAGCACCAAGATTGAAGAGCAGAGATGTCTGTAGGGCAGGGTTAAAAAAAAAAGTTAAGAGGGCAGCTGTGAAGTTTCCGAGAGATGCCCTAATTAATTCATGAGCCATGAGCCAAAGTCCAAAAGAAATATAGCCATTCCGACAATACTCCGATGCAGTCAGAACTGAGTTCACCCAGGCTGCCCACCCTCATGACCCTGTTTCCCCCCTTCTCATTGGACATGTCATAAATCACATTCTCCAATGAATCACGTTGGCGGGTTGTAAACCCCACACCCCTCCTTCTGACTCCGGTAGCCTAGGACACAATCAGTAAAAGACACATTTGTGGAATGTAGTTTCAGTTAGAGCAGTCAGCCACTCCTTCAGCTCTCCCCTCCTCCATTTCATGGCAAATTGAAACCTTTGCAAGTTGACAGCAGCTGTGATGCCCCGCCTGTTTTTTTAAATGCAACACACACTTTAAAAGCAGAACTTCAATTGTGCTATTAGCACTGCTGTGTTGATTTTTTTTTTACACATCCTGTTAACACCCTGGTTTTGTGGTATTTGCTCATGAGGTGGTGGGTCATGTGGTTTCAATTGCCTTCAACCACTGAGACTCCCCTGGCCAGGGAGAATTACATTTGAGGTGGGGTCCTTGATACTATCTGAGCTTGGTTGTTTTCTTGCAGATGTTTCATGACCCAACTAGGTAACATCATCAGTGCTAGTGAGTGTGGTGGGCTTGCTTGCTCCTTCTTTAGAACTGAGCTTGGCTTTTTTCTTGCGGACATTACATAACCCAACTAGGTAGCATCATCACTGCTAGAAGGGAGCGGGTCCTCTAACCCCCTTCTAGCACTGATGAAGTACCTAGTTTGGGTCATGAAACGTCTGCAAGAAAAGCACCAAGGAACCCCCACTTCAACAAATATTCTCCTTTATCAGAACTACATTTCTCTACACCAGGCGCCGGCTGTGTTTGTTAATCTAGAATTCAGGATGTTAGGAAAGAGGACAGGGAAAAGGAGAGAAGAAAAGTTATCTGAAGAGATGAAGGATAAGTCTGAAAAGGAAGAGAGATATGGTTGTACCTGCTTTAGTCCCATCTGGGGGGGGAAAAGGCTACAGAATTTTTGAAAAATATGGGAAGAATTATTACAAAAATGGCTAAAGTAGGAATAGGTTTTGAGTCCTGAACTGTGAGGTTTTTTCCCCCCACCAAATAAGTCGATTTGAGAAAGAAAATGGAAATATTAAGGCCAGCCCGGGAGAGTTGACAGATCCCTGTAATTTATGTTTAAAGTCATACATTTTCCAATGTAAGAGGGAAACGGCAGGACTGAATTTACAACCAAATGCTGTTTATTGCCCTCACATCCTCTCTTTTTGCAGTGATGTCTAATTAAGGACAACAAAATACGTTTATGAGTGTGTTGAGGAAGGGAGTTATTTTAAATTGGTTCAACAAAACATACCGTGGGCTGCAGAGGTGGGTTTCAGCAGGTTCTGATCAGTTCTGGAGAACCGATAGCGGAAATTTTGAGTAGTTAGGAGAACCGGTAGTGGAAATTTTGAGTAGTTCGGAGAACCGGTAAATACCACCTCTGACTGGCCCCGCCCCCATCTATTCTGTGCCTCCCCTGATCAGGAGGAAATGGGGATTTTGCAGTAACCTTCCCCTGGAGTGGGGTGGGAATGGAGATTTTACAGTATCCTTCCCCTGCCACGCCCACCAAGCCACGCTCACCAAGCCACACCACGCCAACCAAGCCATGCCCACAGAACCGGTAGTAAAAAATTTTGAATCCCACCACTGGTGGGCTGGCTTAAAATGGGAAATGAGCGATCACAAATCATCTGCTCTAATGCTTGCAGAAGAAAGAAATGCCGGCATTGATTTTTAACTAAGGAATCTTATCTGCTTCTGCTTAAGCTTTATTATTTGAGACAGTCATAGGTTGCTTCCAAAGTTTAACCACTAGGTAATACTGTCTTATGCCCAAAGGGGCTGCTATCTTGAAAGCACATTGAAAGGAATCATTCCTGTAGGAAAAATCCTTCCACCTTAGTTCTGCTGAATGCCTTAACTTAGCTCCAGCTAAATTCACATGTGTTATTCACTTTTTAGATCAGTCACTGTAACCATGTTGTTTCCTGCAGAGCTGGATTTCATGCATCATGTTAAACGAATATCTACTTATCTAGTGTTTAATGGATAAGCACAATCATCATTACACTCCAGGGGTGGGTTCCACTTACCTTCCCTACCGGTTCACATCGCAACGGAAGTGCGTGCCCCCGTCATGTCATGCAAAACACTTGGAAATGACCCTCTGCGCATGCACAGAAGCCTTTGTACATGCGCAGAGGGTTTTTTTGCAAGCCACGGCGACTGGAGGACCAGTTCGCAAGCGTGGACCACTAGTCATCACTGCCGGTTCTGCGAGCGGTGGTAAATTTCCGCTACTGGTTCTAAAGAACCGGTCCAAACCAGCAGCAACCCACCATTGTTACACTCTCAGCTCAAACAAAGTGGCAATGGCAGAAGGCCATTGTTATTGCAAGGAGTTAGTGACATCTCTTGATTTCTTCTTCATATTCAAAGGAATAAGATCATCTCTCTGAGTTATTTTCATAGTTAATAGTAGCTGGGTCTCGAAAACAATCTTCATGAATTCAGAGGGCAATTTGTCTGGGATGTTAAAGAAATATTTGGTTTGTTTGGGTTCAGAATTTATTTGGAAAATCCACCCGGCTGCTCTCAGTCTTCTTTTGACATGTGCCTCAAAATTTCCAATTTTTGTTGGATAGTCGGTTATTCACAAACTTATTGCCAGATACAGTGTTATAATGGCTGTTATGGGCTAATAAAAATGGGGTGGTGGTGGGGAGAGAGAATGCCATTGTCTTTATTTCAGAATAACAGAGCTGGAAGGGACCTTGGAGGTCTTCTAATCTAACTGCCTGCTCAGGAAACCTGCTGTCCCACTGCTCAGGAAACTCTATACAATTCAGACAAATGGTTGTCCAATCTCTTCTTAAAAACTTCCAGTGCTTATCCCAAAGGTGCTTTTTTCAGGAGGCAACTGGACTTTCTTGGTTTTTCTTTGAAGACGTTTCGCTTCTCATCCAAGAAGTTTCTTCAGCTCTGATGGGATGGTGGGGAATGGAAGGATTTATATTCCTTGCAGACTGCTGGTCATTTCCATTCTTCAAACACATTTCAATGGGCTTTTCTCCCTATTCCTTAAAGTTCAGCTCAATCTTTTTTTTCTGAAATGCCTCCAAGATACGGACCTGTTCTCACATCAATTGCTCCCAGACCAGTCATCCATGATGTTCTCCACCCAAGGGAACCACAGAATGACAGAATAAAAGAGTTGGCAGGGACCTTGGAGGTCCTCTAACCAACCCCCTGCTCAGGCAGGAAACTCTATACCATTTCAGACAAATGATTGTCCAATTTTTCTTAAAAATGTTCAGTGTTGGAGCACCCACAACTTCTGGAGACAAGTCGTTACACTGATTGTTCTCACTGTCAGGAAATTTCTCCTTAGTTCTCGGTTGCTTCTCTCCTTGATGAGTTTCCATCCATTGTTTCTTGTCCTGCCTTCAGGTGCTTTGGAAAATAAGTTGACTCCCTCTTCTTTGTGGCAACCCCTGAGATATCGGAACATTGTTATCATATCACCCCTAGGCCAGGGGTGAAATGCAGCCGGCTCTAACCGGCTCACGCGGGCCGGTAGGGCCGACTGCGCAAAGCTCCACCCACCTGTGCCGACATCATGACGTCCCTTTTTTGGGATGGTTTTCAGGCTCTGCGCATGCGCAGACGATGGCGCATGCGAGCGTAGCGAGTGCGCATGCAGCATGCGCAAATTTGCGAGCCGGTAGGGAAGGTAAGTGGATTTCACCCCTGCCCTAGTCCTTCTCTTCGTTAGACTAGACACACCCAGTTCCTGCAACCGTTCTTCATATGTTTTAGCTTCCAGTCCCCTCATCATCTTTGTTGCTCTTCTCTGCACTCTTTCTAGAGTCTCAACATCTTTTTTTACATCGTGGCGACCAAAACTGGATGCATTATTCCAAATGTGGACTTACCAAGGCATTATAAAGTGGTATTAACAGGTCACGTGATCTTGGTTCTATCCCTGTATCCCTATCTCTATAATTATTTCTTTGACGGCTTGATTGATAACCCACCATTTCTCCAAAACTTTGGAAAGTAGGCTAGAGGAAGGCACATTTTAAATTTGGCATTTGTTTCCAGCAATAAACCTTTGTCTTTCAGATGGAGAATCACAATTCCCTTCCCTTAGGGAAATTAGGGAAGTTTTGGAGCAGATTTTGAGAATGGAAGGGGATGGCGTTTGAACTGGGCGTCCCCCTCCTTTAACGAAGCATTTAATTGGAATTTCGCTGTGCCTAAGGTTTGTGGCAAATATTTTACTGAGAAAAGCTACATTAATGTATTTATTTAAGGGGTGCCCGCATATATCGATGCCACTGTAGCACCCTATCAAAATTTGTGTAATTAAGTGTCAGGAAGGATTTATATGCTATTTGTCGTTGAGACTGGTCTCTTGTAATTTAAGCAAGCAATTCTGCATGAGCTATTGCAGGTTTTGGTCAATCAGTTTCATTACTTCCGTGTTTCCCTGAAAATAAGCCCTCCCCAGATAATAAGCCCTCCCCTGAAAATAAGCCCTTCCCGAAAATATTTAAATGCATGTGCAGCCGGTCCCCGTCATTTCCTCTGGTTAGGGTTAGGGAGACAGAGCTGGAAATCAGGTAAGATGGCAAGAGGAGCCCCGTCTTGCTCCACGTGCCCCAAAATAATAAGACCTTCCCGAAAATAAGGCCAAGCGCTTATTTCAGGGTTCAAAAAAATATAAGACAGGGTCTTATTTTCGGGGAAACATGGTTGTTTTCTGCAATGAAGAAAGCCACAGGAGGCTCTTGCCTTCAGATCTGCCCCCCTTCCCTCCCACAATAACAGCTGCATGTCAGACCCATGGAATTTTTTTTAAAAATTCATCTTACAGCCCAATTCTTGGCATGTTTGTTTACTGCAAAGTAAGGTTGTCTTGATTTCCAAAATTACAAAACAGAGCATTGCAACTTGAGGTACTTTACAGATGAGCATCCATGAATCCAAAGGTCATATATGTCATATATGGCTCATATTTAAGTGCTTCGTATTTAAGTGATTTCACATGGTTGTTGATCTAGGAAAAGTGGAAGGAGGGATGCACGCTGGTGCATAAGCGCACCAGCGTGCCTACCGTCCCTGTCCTACTGTCCTATTGTCCTCATCTATCTGTATTCACTTTGATTATGTTTATGTTTATACCTATACCTGCTATCTTGTACATGTTTGACAAATAAATAAATAAATAAATAAATAAATAAATAAATAAATAAATAAATAAATAAAATAAAAAATTTCTCTCTGTGCTACGTTGAGCTCTTGGAGGAAGTGACACGTATAAACGAATATCCATTTATGGGATTTGGGATGGCTACGATTGATCTGGAAAGGATTCTTAGAATTATAAAAAAGAAAATAAAAATATCAATTGGGTGTTCCAGAAAGGAGTTTCCATGCTTGGAATTCCTAACAGTGGGAATACATTGAGATTAAAACTATCACCCTTTTCTAGTCATTCTTACTGACATCACTGTTGAAATATTTCTCCTTGAGATCACTATATATATTTTTTAAATGTAGACTTCTAAACCTTGGGAGAAACAATGAAGCATCTCCCTTATGAGAAAAATGTTTCACCATTTAGCTTGGAGTGAAAGTCCATACACACACACACACACACACACACACACACTGTAGACTTATAAACCTTGGGGTAAACAATTAAGGTGTTAAAGCATCTCCTTTATAAAAAAAGGTTTCACCATTTAGCTTGGAGTGAAAGTCCATAAGGAGAGACATGAGAGAAACATACATAAATAGGATATGGTAGGATGGGATGGGATGGGATGGGATGGGATGGGATGGGATGGGATGGGATGGGATGGGATGGGATGGGATGGGATAGGATAGGATAGGATAGGATAGGATAGGCTAGGATAGGATAGGATAGGATAGGATAGGATAGGATAGGATAGGACAGGACAGGACAGGACAGGAGAGGAGAGGAGAGGAC
>QLTV01003304.1:19227-29430 GCA_003457575.1 Thermophis baileyi | reverse complement strand
AATCTTCCCCTTCTGTTCTAATCCCTTTTTCACCCTCCGTGTTTCCATCATCTCTTTGTTGTATTTTCTTTCTTGTTGTTTTTCCCCCGGTTCCTTTGCTTCTTCCACTCTTCTAGGATCCTCCGTATTTTCCTCATTTGTCTGATCTGCACTTGTTATTCTTTGTATTATACTTTCCAGTTTTAGTTCTATGTACTCCATATCTTCAAATTTCATTCCCATACGCTGTTCGTTTATAATTTCTTTAATATCCTGATGTATCCATTCCATGTCTCTATTTCCACTTGTTATCATTTTTATAATCCAACCAAATTTCAAAGGAAAAAAACGGGAGCTTTACCACCTCTTTTCCTTCTTTTGGTTTACTCCGCTTTATTTATCTAGCAAAAACGAAAGTTCCGAGGGTTACACCTTTCTTTCTTTCTTTCTTTCTTTCTTTCTTTCTTTCTTTCTTTCTTTCTTTCTTTCTTTCTTTCTTTCTTTCTTTCTTTCTTTCTTTCTTTCTTTATTTATATCTTTCTTTCTTTCTTTCTTTCTTTCTTTCTTTAAAATGGCACTCGTGCTTCAAGTCAGTATTATTCCTCTTTATTATTCTGCGCTCTCAATTTCATTATTTTGTAAATCCAGTGTATAAATAGGTATATAATAATCAGTTTAGTTATAAAAAGAGCCGCGGTGGCGCAGTGGTTAGAGTGCAGCACTGCAGGCTACTTCAGCTGACTGCTAGCTGCAGTTCAGCGGTTCAAATCTCACCGGCTCAAGGTCGACTCAGCCTTCCGTCCTTCCGAGGTGGGTAAAATGAGGACCCAGATTGTTGGGGGCAATATGCTGACTCTGTGAACCGCTTAGAGAGGGCTGTAAAGCACTATGAAGCGGTATATAAGTCTAAGTGCTATTGCTATTGCTATTGCTATAATAAGGTAGAGACAACTTCCAATTCAAATATGTATTTTTTTCTTTAAAACATATCTTTCCAGAACCACATCTTCTTTTAAAACTTCCAGCAAGACATTTTTTTTCCAAGTTCCCAAACGTTTTCTTCAAGTTTTTAATATGCTTGTCCCGCCGCTAGCATTTAGCTTCCATATTCCCCCCCCCCCTTGTATTTTTGGTGTTATTCTTAAAAAGCAACACTCCTTTTTTAGCCCAGATCGCAAACCACTCACTTTTCCCTCCTGCTCAGTTGTGGTGTTTCTGGTCTTCTTTCAGCTTTGTGGCAGCCATGTTTGCTGCCGCTGCTCCACGTTGTCGGCTAGGGGCTTTCCAGTTCAGGGAGGGGAGGTGCGGCTCCCCTCTACCTTCCTGGCATCCCCCTTCGCTTTGCCCCCTCTACGGGGGGGTGGCTTAGGTCCCAATCCGGGACCCTCGGACGCAGAGTGTTTAGAGTCGGCCGCGGAGCTCGCGGTCCGGCTTCCGATGTCGCCGAAAGAGAAACCGGAAGTGTGAGTTCTTTGTTTTTGATGGTCAGATCTAGCCCTCTTGAAATATTCCACGGATACCTTATGGAAATATTTTAAAAAAACCTCCGATAGTTTTATCACTGTTCCTGCTCCCCTGGTTGTTACTAATCAATAAACCACTCCTGCATGTTATACTGATATTTTTCCTTTTGAGATCAATATGTTACTGTTATATAGCATCCGTTCAGGTGGAATCTATAATGCTATTAAAGACATTTGTTCGGTGCTGAAGTTTCTATGCAGCTCAAAATGCAAAATCTTTGTTTGAGTGACATATAAAGCGGCTATAAGGCTGTTTTAGTAGCAAGGGAAGCTATTCGTGGTGGGTTTCCCCTCCCCCTCATAATGGTGAAGAACTAGGACTAGTGTTCCCAGGCAGCTGCTGATTTATCTATAAAGGGAGAATTATCATATAGATACATTGCACACTGTGAGTAGAGACGTGTCATAAAGTTCAGCTGCATTGGAAAATGGAAGATATGTGTTCTGACCTAGGCTTCCCCAGAAGCACGAAGCCAAAGCCGAGTCCTCGCCCCGAGAAAACCTCTTTTATTTAATGTACAGTGAATTCCTCTCCAGCAAAGTCTTTCCTCTCCCACAGCCTTTCAAGATAGTTCACAATTACCGACCTTTATCAGGCTTGGAAAGTGGCCAGGCCGATATCTTTCAATACTTGGCAAGAATGCAGGAATGAACTAATTGTCTCCTGCAAACTTGCCTCCCCTTTCGCTCCTCTTTTATTCCCTATGGGAGGGGCCATTCATCGTCCACCTGTGGCCTTACTCCCAAGTCGACCCTTGTTCCTTAGCTGTTCCCTTCATCTGGCAACTCTGCGCATGCGCACACTGGGAACAGGCTCCAGCTGTTCGTCTGCCTCACTGATGTCTGACTCCGGAGGCAGCTGATAACTGTCAGACTGCCCTGGCCCCATCTCTGCCTCCGACGCAGAGCACTCATCAGAGCCTTCCCCAGACTCCAGGACTGGCCCATGTTCCTCCCCAACCTCCTCACTGTCTGAATCTGCTGCCAGCTCTGCTGGCCGCTGGCGGGCCACAACAATATGCTGCAATCATTAGCAGGACCTAAAATTAGTAAAACAACAACAATAACAAAGTGTATTAATGCTCAGAAAACTTCACTGGAGGTTTTCAAAGAAAAGCTAGACAACCATTTGTCTGAAATGGTATAGGGTTTCCTGCCTGAGCAGGGGGTTGGACTAGAAGACCTCTAAGGTCCCTCCCAACTCTGTTATTCTGTTATGCTGTCAATTGTGGTAGTAATAGACTCCCCATACCAGAGAGACATAAGGGTGTTTGGAGTATATGATGAGATGCTTCATTGTCAGGTGATTAAAAATAAGATGGGGGGGAAGGAAAATGGGGTGTTTATGCCCAGCAAATGGATTAAAATTATGATCTGGAGAAAAGATGCTGCAAACAGACCAACCAAAGTTGTCTTCTATCTTGGAGGTAAATGAACTAAAACAGATGAGAAGAACTTTCCTGGAGGCAAAAATCTCTGTCACCAGCTGTTCCTGGGAGATAATGTGCCTTGACTATTGATGTATGAGAGGAAACCCAAATGTCTACGGCTCGTTTCTCCTTTCGGTTTATGGAACTGCTCGTTTTGTTGACACAGCTTCAAGGGAAGGACCAACATTTTCCATTAACAGTTCCCAAACGTGAGTGTGGTCACCGTATTCCTAGAAACAATTGCTTTGTTTTTTTTTAATGATGCTGATACCATCACTCAAAACATTGGCAGCAGAGGTGGGATTCACTTACCTTCACTACCAGTTCGCAAATGTGACCTCGTCTGCGCATGCGCACGGCCTTATGCGCATTACGTCGGGGCGGGTGGGCGGAGCCTCCCGCAGTCGCCGCTACCTGTTCGCGCGATCCGGAGAGAACCGGCTGAATACCACCACTGATTGGCAGGTATTAGAGAGCAGTTGAGATTTATTTAGCCTACCCAGCACCTTAGCATAGGGGTATATGGATTGATCCAACTAAACCCATTTATTTATTTATTTATTTATTTTTCATCAGTTTATGATATACAAAAATACAAAAGAAAATAGTAGGGAAATAAGGGAGGGAGAAGGGAAGGGGGAAAGTGTAGGGAAAGAAGGGGGGGTGGGGGAGAAAGGCATTCACTTTCGACTTGGAGAGTGGCCAGGCCGATACAGTATCTTTCAGACGCCATAATACTTGGCAAAAATGCAGGAATGAACTAATTGTCTCCTGCAAACTCCCCTCCCTTTTCGCTCCTCTTTTATTCCCTATGGGAGGGGCCATTCATCGTCCACCTGTGGCCTTACTCCCAATTCGACCCTTGTTCCTTAGCTATTCCCTTCATAAGGGAGGGAGAATGGAAGGGGGAAAGTGTAGGGAAAGAGGGGGGAAAGAAAGGCATTGACTTTTGACTCCCTTTGGTGCAGTAGAATAAGATAATAGCATCAAACCTCAACTTTTTACTTTAACATAATAGGATAAACTAGCCATTTCTATAACAACAAAACCTATCTCATCCGTAAAACCCAAAATCAAAGTTTCATTATTTTCTACCTCGAGCACAAAGTCCAGAAGTGGTTTCCAAGTAGAAACAAAAGTAATTGTGGGGTTTTTTTCCCCCATGATCAAAGCCGTCCATTTAGCCATCTCTGCTAACTCAGTCAACTTTTGCAGCCGTTCGTCCGCTGTGGGAATCGAAGTGTCCTTCCATTTTTCAACTAAACACATTTTCTGACCAATTTGTTAGACGTTTTCCTTCCAGTTATCATGTCCACTCTATGATTTTAATTAACACTGGTTGAGGAATTCTGGGAGTTGAAGTCCACCAGTCTTAACATTGTCAAAGATTGGGGACCCCTGTGTAAAAGGACTACGCTGAATGTAGAAATGTTCACATTGAGATGCTTTTTCAGGAGGCAACTGGACTTCCTTGTTTTTTTCTTTTGAAGACGTTTCGCTTCTCATCCAAGAAGCTTCTTCAGCTCTGACAGGATGGTGGGGAATGGAAGGACTGATATTCCTTGCAGACAGCTGGTCATTTGCATCCTTTTAGAGGGTCATTGGCCTCTAAGTTGGCCTCCACTTGGAGGTCTTCAAAAGAAAAAACAAGGAAGTCCAGTTGCTTCCTGAAAAAAGCATCTTGGGGACAACCATGACATGGATGACTGAGAATCTCTACAGACGTTTAGCTATGCAATTTGGGACGAACACCCTTTGAATGGTGTGGGAGTAGGAATGGTTGCAGAGAAAAATTGCAGACTACCGGAACCATTAGCACTACTCAGGTGACCCTGAGGACACAGGTAAACCTCCCTCTAAAAGGATGCAAATGACCAGCTGTCTGCAAGGAGTATAATTCCTTCCATTCCCCACCATCCAGTCAGAGCTGAAGAAGCTTCTTGGATGAGAAGCGAAACATCTTCAAAGAAAAACAAGAAAGTCCAGTTGGCTCCTGAAGCACTTTGGGGACAACCATGACTTGGATGACTGAGAATCTCCCTAGACTTTTAGCTATGCACTTTGGGATGAACACCCTTCGAATGAAGATTTCCAAAAATTGCAGACTACAGGAACCATTTGAGCTTCAGTTTCAGATGGAGACAACACAGGATCATCCACAACAGCCTGCGCTTGTCTTCAACAGTGAAAGGGACACAGGACAGAGAAAAACATCCTGCAGAAAGCAAACTCCACAACACAGATCCTTTCAGCAGTTCCAAGAAGGCTCCACACCCATTTGCACCACTCAGGTGACCCTGAGGACACAGACAAACCTCCAGGTGACCTCAACGACTCTCTAAAAAGAATGCAAATGACCAACTGTCTGCAAGGAGTATAAATCCTTCCATTCCCCAGCTGAAGAAGCTTCTTGGGTGAGAAGTCTTCAAAGAAAAACCAGAACGTCCAGTTGCCTCCTGAAAAAGCAACTTTGGGACAGCCATGACCTGGATGATGGAGAATCTCTACAGGCGTTCACATTGAGACTTAATCATTCTAGTCATGAAAAAGTTAATGGTGACTCTTAAATCTGTTTTCTATCCTACTCCGCCTCCCGAAAGCCCAGCTTGTTCTACTTGTGGCAAGAGAGAGAGAGAGATGAAGATCTCTCCCATTGACTCTCTTGTAGTCCACGACTTCCAACAGTTCATTTAGTGACCGAAGTCACAATGGCATTGAAAAAAGTGACTTAGGGCCACTTTTCACCCGTATGACCGTGGCATCATCCCCATGGTCACGTGGCTGCACAGAGAAGGACACTTACCTGGTTGAATGGAATTTGAATCAAGGTCTTCTCAGGGGTGGGATTCAAAAACTTTAGCAACCGGTTCTCTGCCCGGTTGCTGGGTGGGCGTGGCCATGGGCCTGGCCTACTCGGCCTCCTGCACCACAGCAGGGGTGGGGGGAGGCATTTTTGCCCTCCCCAGGCTCCGGAGGCTTTCCTTGAGCCTCCGGGAGGGCGAAAATGGCCTCCCCCGTGCTCTGGAGGCCCTCCGGAGGCTAGAAACGGGCCTGTTTCCAGACTTCCGGTACTTCCAGTAGGCCCGTTTTTCGCCCTCCCATAGCCTCTACGTGGGCCCTGAACTTACCTGGCATCCAAAACGGGCTGTGTGGAGACTCCTGGGAGGGGCGGGGCAGGGTGGGCGGGGCCAGCCAGTCCTTGCAACTACCAGTTCGGCAAACCGGATGTAAAATTAACATCTGGTTCGCCCGGTTCGCCCAAACTGGCTGAATCCCACCCCTGGATCTTCTGAATCATAATCCAGCTTGTTGGCCTGCTGTTTTAGCTACTGCCTAAAGGCAGCAGAGCTCTGATCAAGAAATCCCACAAATGATAGGTACAATGATTCTTTTTTTTTTTTTAGAAATAAGGATGCTGGGATGAGTAATAGCTTGATTTTTTTAAAAAAACCACATAATTAAACAAAGCATAGTAGGACAAAATATACCTGAAATTTAGAACGATCTATATGCCATTATCACAGCAAAACTCTCTGTGTAGCAAGCCTCTATTATCTTCCTTAGTTTTGCCTACAAATTGGAGGGTAGTTTTTTGAGCGATTTAAAAGGAACGTAAAAATACCAGTGGCATTGAGACTCAGGGGACACAATAGGCAGCATTTAAGAAGTTCAAAAGAAGACATACTTTCCCGTACAAAATCTAAAGGCACATAAAATCGAAGGAGGTTGATAGGAACTCATAAAAGGCAAAAGATGAAGGACTTCCTTAAAATAGAAAAAGGATAATTTTTAAGGTCACTTTCTTACTCTCTTTCCATCCCTAAACTTAAAATAATCCTTTCTCCTAGGACAGTGATGGCTAACCTTTTGGTCGTTGTGTGCCAAAAGTGTGAGCGTGGGCACGCGACACCGCGCACGTGTGCCGGCACCCATAATGCAATGTGGCCCCCCCTGCACATGCGTGCATGACCCCCACACACACCCCTGCGCATGTGCCCCACGCATGCAAAAAGAAAAAAGGCACACGCGGTGAACTCTTCCAAGCGCACAAGCCGGGAACGGCCGATGCGTGGAGTTTTCCCTTCTCTAAAGATGAAAAAAAGCGGGGCGAGTTTTTCAAACGCCTCCTGTGAGCTGCGACCTCCCCTTCCCCCTTCTTTCCCCTTCCCCCCACAAACAATCTGGAGGGAGAGCACAAAGATCGCCCCGTGACTTGAAACAATCGCAGGAGGAAAATGTGACGGGAATCCCACGGGAAAGCCTTCAAAAACCTCGGCTTTGCATCCGTGCTTAGAGCCACTCTTCGCTCTCCTCCATTGCTCGGGTTTCCTCCGCGGGAGGAAAACGCGGAGCCCAGCCAGCCAACTCGGGCTCCGCCTCCCTTTTTCTGTGTCCCCCACACATGCGCCCCAGCCCCCCGCACATGTGCCCTGCCTCCCCGCGCCCCATTTTGGACCTGGAAAGCCACCTGCACCAACCTGGAACTCAAAACACGGCGTGCGGCTAGTTCCGGCCAGTTGTTCCCCTGCGCCTGCCCGCCTACCTGCCTGCCTCACCACTGCGGTCAGGAAAGGCCCTGAAGCTGCGCTGCCCGGGATCCACGTTGGAGGCAGCAGTGCCTGCAAAGTTATGTAGGCAAGCCACGCACCTCGCCGGTACAGGCCATGCCGGAAATCGCCTGACCAGCTCCGTGGGGCTACACAGCTGAGCATCGGGCTCAGCCAGGGGCTGCACTTCTCTTGCGCTGGCCGCCACCATGCACACATGATTGGCGCTCCAACAGGGCTTCTCCGGAGCGTGGCTGCAGTCACTGGTACCATGGATGTTCCCACCACCACCAGGACCTTTCTCCCCCCCTGTAAGGCAAACCCCGAGGTTTCACAGTGAGGCTGGCAGGAGGAGAAGGAGGAGGAGCCGCCGCTGCCTCTGCAAAGAGTCAGCACCGCTTTGCCGGCGCGAACAGCCTCCAATATGGATCCCGGGCAGCGCAGCTTCAGGGCCTTTCCTGACTGCGGTGGCGAGGCAGGCAGGCGGGCACAGGGGAGCGACTGGCAGCAGCGCTCCTGGCTGGCAAGGGGGTGGATGTCCCGGGGCTGCATGCAGGCGTCAACGGCATGGCCGGTGTGCATGCGCGCTAAGAGGAGTTGCCCAGTGGGCATGTGCACGATGGAAAATGAACTTCCGGTTTCCGGTGCATGCATGCATGCACACCGGCCAGCTAGTCTTCTAGTTACTGGTGCGCATGCATGCACAACGATCAGCTGGCCGGCTGATCTTTCTGTTTTTGGCACTGCTGCATACGTGAAGGCCAGCTGATTGTCGTGCTCACATGCGCACCAGTAACCAGAAGACTAGCTGGCCGGTGCACATGCATGCGCCGGAAACCCGGAAGAGGAATGGGTGACATTTCTGGCATGCGTGCCATAGGTTCGCCATCACGGACCTAGGATCTCCTCTGCTTCTTTTTCTACTACCAGTAGTTGTTCTCAGAGAATGGCCCCAAAAGAGAAGCAGAACTGGTTCCACGTATGTTTGATTTATTTATGTTTATGTAAGAACCGAGTGACACTCACAAGCGGGTGTATAGATACAGTAAATATTAAAAAATTTGGCATGGGAGAAAGTAAAATGAACAGATCTACTTAGTTCTTAACCATTCCAGTATATGAAACTCTGCTCAAAGAGGTCTACATTACATTACATTTGATTAGATTAACAGAGTTGGAAGGGACCTTGTAGGTCATCTAGTCCAACCCCCCGCCCAAGCAGGAGACCCTACACCATTTCTGACAGATGGCAGTCCAATCTCTTCCTGAAAGCCTCCAGGGATGAAGCTCCCACAACTTCCGAAGGCAACTTCTGTTCCATCGGTTGATTGTTCTCACTGTCAGAAAATGTCTCCTTATTTCCAGGTTGAATCTCTCCTTATTCAGTTTCCATCCATTATTCCTTGTCTGGCCTTCGGTTGCCTTGGAAAATAGCTTGACCCCCCTCCTGTCGGGGGCAGCCCCTCAAATATTGTANNGGAAGACTGCTATCATGTCTCCCCTGGTCCTTCTCTTCACTAGACTAGCCATGCCCAGTTCCTGTAACCGTTCATCATAAGTTTTAGTCTCCAGTCCCCTAATCATCTTGGTTGCTCTTCTCTGCACTCTTTCTAGAGTCTCAACATCTTTTTTATAGTGTGGTGACCAAAATTGGATGCAGTATTCTAGGTGTGGCCTTACTAAGGCTTTATAGAGTGGTAGTAGTACCTCCCTTGATCTTGATTGTATCCCTCTGTTAATGCAGTTTAGGATTGCATTGGCTTTTTTGGCTGCCGCCGCACACGGCTGTCTCATATTTAATTGATTGTTCACTAAGACTCCAAGATCCCTCTCACAGTTACTGCTATTAAGCCTGGTTTCACCCAGTCTATATGGGTACTTTTGGTTTTTCTTGCCTAAGTGTAAGACTTTACTTTTCTCTACAGTGAATTTCATTGTGTTAGATAGGGCCCATGAATCAGGGTTTCTAACTTTCCATTCTTACAGCCTCCGTGCCTTCAAAATAGCAAGCAGGCAACACTGTCCTGCCCACAGTGGGAACAACAACAACAACAAAATCCTTCAGATATAGAAAACACAGGTAGTTCTTGACTTACAACCATTCATTTGGTGACTGCTCAAAGTTACAACCGAAAAAGTGACATGTCCTCACACTTACAGCATTCCCACAGTCACGTGATCAAAATTTGAATTGTTGGCAACTGGCAAGTATTTCCCAGCCAGTTTCCCACAAGCCAATGGTGGAAGCCAAGTTTATTTAATGACCTTATGATTCACTTAACAACTGCAGTTATTCACTTAACAACCGAGGCAAAAAAGATTGGGTGCAACTTACTGAACAACGGCCTCGCTTAGCGATAGAAATTCTGATCGCAATTGCAGTCCTAAGTTGAGGATTATCTATACAGACATGTGAAAATTGTTCGGTTTGTTTTTATTATTATTACTAGAAAGTACAAATTCACAAGATTTTTTTTCCCCCAGAGAGGGGTTTAAAAACTTATGATTCAGGAAAAAAAAAAAGAATGGAAGAAAGGAAAATTGTCTACTGCTAAATATCTATGGAGATTTTCAGTCCTCCAGGCCATGGTTGTCCCAAAGGCGCTTTTTCAAGAGGCAACTGGACTTTCTTGGTTTTTCCTTGAAGAACTGAAGAAGCTTCTTGGATGAGAAGGGAAACATCTTCAAGGAAAAAGAAAGAAAGACAGTCCAGACAGAAATAAA
>QLTV01003303.1:745711-758039 GCA_003457575.1 Thermophis baileyi | reverse complement strand
GTGGGCGCATAGTGGGTCTTCAGCGTTGCTTGAAGAACTTGCCACGGGACGCTCTGGACCGGAGTTGGGTCTGACAGCGACTCCGCGGTGTCAAACACCTCGGGGCCACAGTGACTCAAAGCTAGTCACAGTTCTCCTGGCCCAAGCCCTCGTCGCCACTGTTGGATAGTGGGTAGAGATGACAGGAGATAGACTTCCAAAGCAGCTCTTTATTTCAGCTCTTGTGTAAGCAACCAGCAAAGAGCAGTCTGACAGCTTGCCCTTTTATAGGGAGCTGTCAGACAGACCAGCCAATAGCGTTTGAGCTTTTTCCCGCTCAAACGCTGGACCTGGTTGGAACCATGCAACATAGTTTAAACAGTTAGAACATAACACTGCTCTACATACTAAAAACCAGTATTCATTAAATGTTCTTCTCTTAATTTCATCTAAAAGATTGTAAGATATCCTTGACTTACAACAGTTCGTTTAGTGACCGTTCTAAGTTAAAAGGGCATTGAAAAAAGTGACTTATGACAGTTTTTTTCACACAACTGTTGCAGCATCCCCATGGTCACTTGATCAAAATTCAGATGCTTGGCAACTGATTCATATTTATGACAGTTGCAGTGTCTTGAGGTCATTTTGCAGCTTTCTGACAAACAAAGTAAATGGGGAAGCCGGATTCACTTAACAATCGTGTCACTAACTTAACAACTGCAATGGTTCATTTAACAGCTGGGACAACAAAGGTTGTAAAATGGGGCAAAACTCACTTAACAAATGTCTCACTTAGCAACATAAATTTTCAAAATGTAAGGTTATAGGCAGTCCTCGACTTATGACAGTTGTGGTCATAAGTCGAGGACTGCCTATAACCTTACATTTTAAAAAAACTACAGTATTTTTTTTGGTTAAGTCCAATCTGATCTTCAAAATCCAAAGTCAAAAGTTGATTCCTCTTTCAATTGTTCACATTTGAGCGGCAGACTGGTCTAAGGTCAACAAGCTATTTCTTTCTCTGGTGAATTCTCTTGCTAAGAAACACTCACACCTAAATATAAAGGTTGGACAACATCAGGACTTCTCCAATTAATTTGCCCAGAAGAACTTCCCTTGTGGACATCTCTGTTTATCTTTTTAAACTTGGATTGAGTATAATTAAGCACACTTACAGAGCTGAACCTCCCCTCAAGAGACATCAAGGGAAGCACAGCTAGTGAGCAAAACTCCCTATAGAGTTTATTCTCCCTGGGTTGGACCTAATATATAAAAACGAAATGGTTATTGGAATTATTATTTAGATGTAGAGACTACACAACTAAAAAAATAATAATCACTCTTTCTGGCTCACCGTTAAAAAACAGAAAATCGGAGATGCCTCCAGACAAAGGTGACCCATAATTGAATAGAATTCTTTATTGGCCAAGTATGATTGGACACACAAGGAATTTGTCTTTGGTGCATATGCTCTCAGTGTACATAAAAAGACAAGATACATTCGTCAAGAATCATGAGGTACAACACTTAATGATTAATAAGAGTACAAACATAGCCTAAACCAGAGTTCTCCACTCTTCCGGCTTTGTGGCCCCATGGGTTGTGGGGGAGGGGATGGTTCTGTGCGAGTGGTGTGCAACTACACACACACAACACCATTTGTGTGAGTGGTGGGCAGTACCCAGCTGCAAATGGTGCGTGCGCGATCGCCCGCTGCTCACACAAATGGGGATGCCCGCATGCACTTGCCCACCACTTCCGCAGCCCACTTCCAAATGGCCCAAGGCCTGATAGTGGGCCACAGCCCAGGGATTGAGGGCCCCTGGCCTAAACCACATGCTACCCCTCTTTTGGTAGCGAATAGGGATAAATGTATTTCCCTAAAAATCATGAAATGGCTCTTCTTTGACTTAACCATTCTGCACACCGACCTGGGGTGTTTTCTGAAAATCCCATTGAAGCAGGGGTGGGTTCCACTTACCTTCCTTACCGGTTCGCATCGCGATGGAAATGCACGTTTTGCGCATGCGCACGAGCAAAGCGAGCGCACCTACATCACTTCACGGAAATGACCCTCTGTGCATGCGCAGAGCGTTCTTTGCCACCCGCAGCGACCAGAGAACCGGTTCAGGGGCGTGGACAGCTGGCCATCACTGCTGGTTCGGCGAGCGGGTGCAAATTTCCGCCACTGGTACGGGCGATCCGGTCCGAACTGGCAGCAACCCACCACTGCATTGAAGGTGTAATAACACACCACAGACAGATTTATTTCATTGGGGTCTCCTCTGCAATCCCTTTCATCCAGATTAATAGGAGTTTATTACAAGTTTAAGTGGCCTAGGAATTAACCCCTGTATCAGCCTCAGAACTGGAACATTCAAAGCCACAATGTTTACATAGGACAATCTTCGACTTACAGCCACAATTGGGGCCAGAATTTCCATTGCTAAGCAAGGTGGTTATTAAGTGAGTGGCTTCCAATTTTGCAAACTTCCCCCCCCCCCATGGTTAAGCAAATCACTGCAGTTGTCAAGTGAATCACACGGTTGTTAAGCGAATCTGGTTTCCATCACTGATTTCGCTTTTCGGAAGCCAGCTGGGAATGTTGCAAATGGCAATCAGATGATCCTGGAACATCGCAACCATCATAAATATATGCTACTTGCCATGTGCCAAACTTTTGATCATGTAACCATACAGATCCTTAAATCCTTAGTAATTAGTACTTATTAATGAATAAATCTTTAGTAAGACCACACCTAGAATACTGCATCCAGTTTTGATCACCACATTACAAAAAAGATGTTGAGACTTTGGAAAGAGTTCAAAGAAGAGCAACTTAGATGATTAAAGGCCTGGAGACAAAAACGTGAAGAACGGTTGCAGGAATTGGGTATGGCTAGTCTACAGAAAAGAAGGACTAGGGGCAGGGGTGAAATGCTCCCAGTTCGCTCATGCCTGTCGGTCACCGTAGAGCCGGTCATCAAGGTAGCGTGAGGCTCCGCCCACCCGCCTGGGCGCCAGCGTTTGGGTTCTTTTACCCTCTGCGCATGCACAGAATGCTTTGCGCATGCACAGAGGGTAAAAGAACCCAAATGGCGGCGTCCGGGCGGATGGGCGGAGCCTCGCACTACCTTGGCGACCGGCTCTACGGCGACTGACAGGCACGAGAAACCGGGAGCATTTCACCCCTGACTAGGGGTGACATGATAGCAGTATTCCAGTATTTGAGGGGCTGCTACAAGAAAGAGGGGGTCAAGCACCAGAAGGCAAGACAAGAAACAATGGATGGAAAGTCATCAAGGAGAGAAGAAACCTGGAATTAAGGAGAAACTTCCTAATAGTTAGAACAATTAACTAGTGGAACAGCTTGCCTCCAGAAGTTGTGGGTGCTTCATCAGTGGAGGTTTTTAAGAAGAGATTGGACAACCATTTGTTTGAAATGGTGTAGGGTTCCCTGTTTGAACAGGGGGTTGAACTCAGGGGTGGGTTCTAACTTACCTCGCTGCTGGTTCGCTTCCTCCCGCGCCGCATGCCCACACCGTGTGGCCGCACCTCGTGGGCGTGTGGGCGCTTCACGCACGCGCGCATGTGCAGTGCCAAAAAAATAAAAAAAATCCCCCCACCAAAAAAGGTGAAAACAAGATGGCGACACATGCGCAGTGCCGGAAACTTGGCTTCTGCTCATGCACAGAAGGAAAAAAATAAAATAAAAAAAATTCCCCCCCAAATTTAAAAAAAAAATCCAAAAAAAAGATGGTGGTGCCCATGGACCGGCACCGACCGAACCGGATCCGTGATGTCATTGTGACATCACCAGCAGGTCGCTACCGATTCGGGAGAACTGGTCCGAACCGGGAGGAACCCACCTCTGGTTGGACTAGAAGAACTCCAAGATCCCTTCCAGTTCTATTCTCAAAAATAGAGTTCTGTTCTGATTGATTGATTGATTGATTGATTGATTGATTGATTGATTGAAAGATGCTGCAACGGTCATAAGTGCAAGGACCAGTCGTAAGTCACTTTTTTCAGTGCAGTTGTAACTTTGAACAGTCACTAAACAAATGCCTGTAAGTCAAAAACCTGTAAGGAGTATCATCCTCAAACTTTCTCTTTCCCAAAGACATTAGCAAGAGATCAAAGAACTTTTTTTTTTTAATGGAAGAGAAAAGCAGAATGTTTTAAACCATGAAATATAGATTTTTCAAAAGTACATTCTACTATCACTGGAATGTATTTTACATAGTCCTTTGGTAAGTTTTGCTCATGCTACATGATGTTTCCCTTACAAAATCCTTACAGGTACTAAATTGTTGTCTGGACTTTTCCCAGACAGCTTCCTCCATAAAAATAGCTTTACTTCTCATCCCATTAAAATTGCATCCCATTTGCTTCCAATGTTTTGTTTTGTTTTTCTTTTTCCCCCTCTAACTTGGGACCTTTGATATTGGTTTGAACAGGGATATTCAGGCCCTGCATCTCCCTGCGTTAAAAGTTTAGCTTTTTGGTAGAAGCTTGCAAGCAATTTGGAAAACATGATTTAAAAAAAAAATCTGAAACAAAAATGTCTAAATGGGGGCTTATTGTATCATTTTTTATGAATTTTGCATTTTATGAATCTTGCATGAATGTTTGCATTCTATAGAGAAGGATGGCTTTGCTCGTGGTTTTCTGTTGGGGTGATAGAAATTTTACACCCTTTCTTAAGTGAATAACTGCAGTTAAGCTAGTAGCACAGTTGTTAAGTGAATCTGAATTCTCCATTGACTTTGCTTGTCAAAAGGTCACAAAAGGGGATCGTATGACCCAGGGACACTGCAGCCGTCATAAATATGAGTCAGTTGCCAAACGTTCTTATTTTGATCACGTGACCATGGGGATGCTGCAACTGTCGTAAGTATGAAAAATGGTCATACATCAATTTTGTCATTGCTGTTGTATCTTTGAATGGTCACTAAATGAACTGTTCTAAGTTGAGGATTACCTGTATACGTTTTGTGAATTTCTTCTCTATTTTCCATCTCACCAACCCTATTTCAACTGGGACTGGGCTGATGATTGGACATTTGCAGAAAGGGTCTGTTTGGATAAGATCTAGGACAGGGGTGAGGCCCGGGGGCCAGATCCGGCCTGCGGGGCGCTTAGATCTGGCCCACGGGGCTGCCCTGGAAACAGAGAAGGACCAGCCCGCAGTGCCTCTGCCAGTGAAAATGGAGCTTGGGAGGGCCGCACACGGCTGTCCTGAGCTCCATTTTCACTGGCATAGGGTTGCAGGAGGCCATCGCAGCCGAAAATGGAACTCGGGAGCCCATTTTCACTGGCAGAGCGCTCAGGCCACCACAGGTGCCTCCGACACGAGTGATGTCGAGCTGGCCACACCCACCCTGGCCACGCACCCCTCCCCCAGGTCAAACACAACCCTGATGCGGCCCTCAATGAAATAGAGTTTCACCACAGGCCAACTTGCTGTGGGACAAGAGTTACATTAATATCAAGAAATTGTCAGATTAGTCATGAACTGGGAGAGCCAATGGTAACAAGGTCAGCCAATGGGAGCTAAACACATCTGAGTCTGTGCAGAGAATCGAAACTGAAGTTAGCAGGCTGGGCGTGGCTCAGCCCACTCTGTACTCTTGTCCACTCTGAACTCTGAAATGAAACTAACTGTTCTCTCCTGCCTGTGTGTTTGCTTGTAACTGCTTGAAGAAGAATCTACATTGGTATTGTATATATATTCTTGTATATAAAGAAGTTTCTTATTTAAATGAATCCTGCTGCATCAGTCTGCCTGTGTGTGCTTTCTGGATTTAATTTTCTGCAACAAACTCTGATAGAAATGATGGAATAGAATCATTAAGAAAGAATACCAAAGGGGAGAGAAAATGGAATGTGAATGACAAAAATTAAAATAATTTTTAAATGATTTTAAATAATTAAATAGAATTGTTGAATTGCCCCTCAGCAAGTTGTCCCGCACTGAATTGGCCACAGCGAGTTGGCTGCAGCAAGTTGTCTCATTCTGCTTTGGATAGGATCAGGATGTGGAAGTTCTGGAGCTTCATTCCATTAAGGATACACTTTACTTTCTGTAGGCTTTCCAGAAATCCAGAAAACCCTGGACAATTCTGGATAGCGCCAAGACATGGAAATACACTATTAGTGCTAAAATTTATCTAGGATTTTTTATTTACAGTATTTTTATGGTTGGTCGTACAACTGGATTTGACATTTTTGTCCACCTACAAAGCCCTTCCCAGGGACTTGTTTAATAACATTAAAGATCTCATCGCAGGCTGTAGCCAGTTCCAGTAAAGCTGCCTTTTGCAATTGACTGAGGATGAATTTGTCAATGCCGATGGTGTTCAAGTTGTGCTCCAGATGTTTTAGGATTGGCCCTGAACCTCCTATCACTATTAATACTATTGTTGCTTTCTTTGGCCACAATCATTCTATTTACAGATCTTTTGTCCATTCTCTCTCTTTAATTCTGCAGGTATTACAATGTCCATTATCCATACTTTTTTTTTCTCTTATTGACAATTGTTAAGTCTGGGGTGTTCTGTGGCAAATGCTTGTCTGTTTGGATTCTAAAGTCCTGGAGCACTTTAGCTTCTTCATTTTCTATTTTGTTGTTGTTGTTGTTGTTGTTGTTGTTTTGTGGTTCTACCAGTTCTTGCTTGAAGACAAGTGGTATTCTTGTAGATCTACTAATGCACCATTGTTGCTACTCTGTCATGCCATTCAGGGGTGGGTTCTAACTTACCTCGCTGCCAGTTCGCTTCCTCCCGCGCCACATGGGTGCGCCTTGTGGGCGCACGCGCACTTTGCGTGCACGCGCATGCGCAGTGCAAAAAAATAAATAATATTCCCCCCCAAAAAAGCCAAAAACAAGATGGTGACGCATGCATAGTGCCGGAAACTCGGCTTCTGCGCATGCGGCGTCCACAGACCAGCACCAACCGAACCGGATCCGTGATGTCATCGTGATGTCACCAGTGGGTTGCTAGTGGTTCGGGCAAACTGATCCAAACAGGGAGGAACCCACCTCTGATGCGTTGTGTGTGGTCAGTCTGTGCGATGTTCTTGCAGCAGCTAACCAAATGATCTACTGTTTCTTTAGCTTCTTTGCAGAGGTGGCACTTCTCAATTCTGGCTTTGTCTGCGTTTGTTCTTCAGACTTGATATTGTACAGCCAGAATCTGCCCCTCTCTCTGTCTTCAACTTTCTAGCTGTTAGCAGTTGCCAGGTCTTGTTATTACCTCATTATTACTATTATTATTTGCAATTGTTTTAATTTTAATATCTGTGCACTGGCCAGAGACTGCTTGGGTTGAAACAGCAGATAAATTGTTGTGGATTTTTTATTTCTTTGCCTGGTCTACTTGGTGGAATTGACTTTCTATACTCCATTTATACCTGGCTGAAGAATCCAAACTCTGTAACAGGAAATCCCTTTCTTAAGACCATTCCAAATGACACATGGAAACCCACTTTCATTTTCTCCAGAGCATCCATGAACTGTCAGGAGCAAAAACTCACACCTAAATACTGATAAAGGAGAATACATAAGTTCCAATCCAGAAGATTTATTACTGAAGCACATCCATTATTTTTTTTCCATCTTAACATGGGGAAAACATTAAAGAAGTGTTGTGGCCCACCAGCTACCAGCGGAGCTGGCGGCAGACTCGGACGATGAGGAGGTTGGGGAGAAACTTGGGCCAGTGCTGGAGTCTGGGGAAGGCTCTGATGGATGTTCTGCATCGGAAGCAGAGATAGAGCCAGGGATGTCCGGCATTTCCCAGCCACCGGAGAGGCAGCTAACTTTGGAGACTGATATGAGTGAGGAGGAAGAACAGCTGGGGCCTGTTCCAGATGCATGTATGTGCAGAGCAGTTAGGAGAGGAGAACAACGGAGGACAAGGAGTCGACTCAGGAAGCAAAGCACATGTGGACACTGAATGGCCCCTCTCTGGCTGGGGAATAAATAGAAGGAAAGGGGAGTGGTTGTTGTAGGAGACAACAGTTCGTATTTCTGAAGATTTTGCTCATTGTGTTTCGTGCCACAAAGACTGCTTGCCAGAACTTAATTTGCAGCTTTTCGGCTGGGAGCTCACAGCCTTGCAATTATCACAAGGAACCAATAAGGTCTGTACTGCAGTTAACTCCTTGAAGAACTATTGCCTGGAGTTTTCGGTGGGTGAATGCAATTAATTCACAAGAGGTAAATAAAGAGGGGTTTTTCGAGACAAGGAGTCTATTTGTTTCTGCTAAGGCTGGGTCAGAACAAGAAGAGAGAATTATTTCGATTCTCTGTCTCTTCTTTAATGTTTCCCTCATGTTGAAATAACATGTTTTATAAAATGTTGAGGAGTGAGGAAATTGAAGGTTTCAGTTTGTTTGTCTTTACGTATTTCTCTGGCACTTAAAGTGTTTAAATAACTGCATCTCTCTTGAACATAATACAGGTAGTCCTTCACTAAAAAATAGTCACTTAACAAGACTTTCAAATGTACAACAGATACCCCAAAAATATACTTATGACCAAGTTCTAAAGTTCCAAGGGTTGACCCTCACCTTTGGTCACGTGACCACATTTTGGGTGCTTGGCAACCGCATTTAGAGTCATTTGCAGCATCCTGTGGTCATGTGACTGTGATCTACATTTTTGTCAAAAACTAGTGCTGACTTCCAGTTTCAGAAAAAATGCCCCATAGCAAACAATGGGTTCATTTAATGACCGTGGCATTTGCTTAATGACAGCTCTGTTCCCTTATTGACCACTGTGTTTACTTAACTGCCACAGAAAATATTATAAAATCAGATCAGTCACGTGATGACACATTTTATGACTATCAGAATGTATGACTGTAATTGGCAGGCTCCATTACAGTCATAAGTCGAGAACTACCTTGTAGGAATAAATTGGAAGTGTACAGTGTCGCCTGAGTGTTCAGAGGCTCCTCCTCCTCTTGTCAAAATGATGACAACAGTATTGCATCATCTCACCACAAGCTCCACCCCTTTCAGATATATTTGACATCACAACATGTATACAAAGGGATGCAGCTTGCATTGCACTAGGAAGCGGTAAATAGTGGAACCTTGGTACTCGTCGTTAATTGGTTCCGGGAGGCGCAATGAATACTGAACAATTTTTTTTCCATAAGGAATAATGTAAATAAATTTAATGCATTCCCAAACCAAAGACAATGCACAGTTTTAAGGCAATATGTAAAGATAGGGTTGTCTATCACTACTCTAGGTGAGAAATAAACCTAAAAAATACACTGAGATTAAATAAAATAAACACTTCACTTTACCTGTATTGATGAGGGGGAAAAAGCACAAAAGCAAACACACAAAATGACCACAGAAGATAAGATTAGGGGATGTGCAGAGGGCAAGAGCTACCACTTGACTAACGCATCAACTTTTGTTTTGGCAGGAAAGGGTAGCGAGTCACAAGACAACTGACAATGACAAGTTCTAGCTTGTGTGTTGAGTAACAAACAAACAACAAGTACCGGGCACAAAAATTCTCATCAAAATGCCTTGAGTCCCAAATTTGATACGTTTCAAAGCAGTTGAATACTGTGGTAGTACTGTTTAAGTCTTAAGTGCTGTTGCTGTTGTTACAATCAGTGTGGCTTCCACCAAACTAACCTGTCAGATCTCATTGGGATTTTAGCAGCTAAAAGAAATTGTCAGATTAGTTCCGTAACTTGTTGAAAACATGTAACCGAAATGTGAAAAGTCAGGCTTATATGTCAATAACCTTGAGCCGTTGTTCTTTTTGTTAGCAGTAACAGAAATAGAAGGGTTTTATAATTAATATTTGAAGCTCTCATTTAAGGTGACAAACGTTGACACAGATTGGCAGGAATCCAGAAATAAAATAAAGGGTTTACCTACTTCAGTTACTCCTTTTCATTTATTATCTGATTCTTCCTTTCTTCCATCTCACAAAGGAAACGTGTGTCCAGGACTGTGATGCATGTTTAGCTTTGCTCACATTATTAAAATGGCAATTTTCCTCACAACCTCTCTTTTGAGAACAGCACACCAACACCAGACAAAAAAGACTTAGCAAAACTTAGTGAAAATTATGAAAAGTGAATTATCTCTCTATGGCAAGTGTTGACTTTTTGCAAAAATTTGTTGAGGTTTTTTTTCCCTGCAATATTTTCTATATCTGTAACCATTTTCCATATATCTAACCGTTTCTTATTCTGCTTCTCAAGATATAACTTTTTCCCCCTTCTCTTGTAGCATATTCACATCATTATTACCACGCTGGTATCCAACGAGGCATTGAAACCACGCCCCTTTTAGATCAACATTACCTTAAAAGGGAGTGGGGGTTTTATTGCATAGTTGCTGCTGCCATCTTGATTTTTTTTTACCCCTCTCCCTGCAGGTGCCCCTGTCTGGAACTCAAATGGAGAGGAACAAATAAAGATGATCCTAGAGTTTAGGCCAGGGGTGTCATCAGGATTGTGTTCGACCTTGAGGGGCTGGGTGGGCGTGGCCAGGGTGGGTATGGCCAGCTCGACATCACTTGTGTCATGACAGCCTCCTGCAGCCCTCTGCCAGCGAAAACAGAGCTCGGGGGCCCCCGCGTTTTTACTGGCAGAGGGCTGCAGCAGGCCGTCGCGGCCAAAAATGGAGCTCGGGGCGGCCATGCATGCCCCCCCCCCAGCTCCATTTTCACTGGCAGAGGCACCGCAGTCCCGTTCTTCGCTGTATCCAAGGCGGCCCCACAGGCCAGATCTAAGCACCCCATGGCTGGATCCGGCCTGCAGACCTTGAGTTTGACACTCCTGGTTTAGACTTTGCTTTCCAGCAAGCCAACTTCCTCTTTCCTTATTTTATTTTAAAACGTATTTTTAAAAAAATCAGGTGAGTCAGGAAACTGATTGGCACTAAGAGAAATGTCAGAGAACGTAGAGGTATTGAGAGCATCATACATATCCCTCCTGGAAGCCATGACTAGATGGACCTTTGCACAGGTTCATCCTTGGCAACTTGAAGATGGGTGGACTTCAAGGCCCAGAATTCTCTACCCGGCATGTGTGGACTTCAACTCCCAGAATGCTGGCTGGGGAATTCTGGGAGTTGAAGTCCACATAACGCCCACTGGAAGCCAGTGTTTCTCAGCTTGGCAGCTTGAAGTGGACTTTAACTGTTATTCTATTCTGATTTTCAGGGCATAACTCAGCTTAGAACTCAGCACGGAAGAGACCTCTGTGTGTGTGTGTGTGTGTGTGTGTGTGTGTGTGTGTGTGTGTGTTTTGCACAGATGTGCAAAGAGACAGTTGAAAAGGCTTTTAAAGAACATCTTTCATCTCTGTTATTTACTAGACGGGCCTCTTCTGCTGATTACAGCAGTGTCTGCTCCTCACACTGTTCTAATCACTCCCTTTGCAGTTCCCAAGTTTGGGTTTCATGTTTATGCATACCTCATTTTTTCCCCATCCACCTCTCTTGATTGGTTGTCTTCATTTAGGTTTTAATTCAATTCTTTACCTCCCTGATGGAAACAAATGAAAATCAGAAGGAAGAAGAGCATTGAGGAAGAGATGTAAATAAGTTTGTTATTTTTCTGTCCTGCTGGTTGAGTTGTTCAGGTTTGGAATCAATCTCCAGAGTGTTTTGGGTAGTGAAAGGCTGGTGTATGTATATACCAGTAGTCCTCGACTTACAATTATAATTGGGACCACAATTTCCATTACTAAGCAAGTAATGGTTGTTAAGTGAGTCATGTCTGATTTTACATTTTTTTTCCTATGGTTGTTAAACAATCACTGTAGTTGTTAAATGAATCATGTGGTCATTAGGTGAATCTGGTTTCCCGTTGATTTTGCATGGTGGAAGCCAGCTGGGAAGGTCACATAATGGGCAATTACCTGACCCTAGGATACTCCATCAATAAATGCCAAGCACCTGAATTTTGATCACATGACTGTAGGGATTCTGCGACAGTCATAAGTGGGAGACCAGCCATAAGTCACTTCTTCGGTGCCATTGTAACTTTGAATAGTCGCTGAATGAATAGTTGCAAGTTGAAGATTACCTTTATGACTGCATATCTAAATGTATATTTGGATGCTACTTATACAAGTTAGTATCAATATCCCTCCTTTTCAAGAAGGGTTTTTGTTACAACCTTTCAAAACTTATTGAGTTTATGGTGACCCAATGAAAATATTGATCTCCCCTCAGATGATGATGATGATGATGATGATGATAGAGAGGGGGAGGGAGAGAGAGAGAGAGAGAGAGAGAGAGAGTGAGAGAGAGAGAGAGGAATGGAATGGAATGGAATGGAATGGAATTCAGCAAGGTT
>QLTV01003303.1:731501-745572 GCA_003457575.1 Thermophis baileyi | reverse complement strand
GACAGACAGACAGACAGACAGACATACAGACAGAAAGACAGACAGACAGACAGACAGACAGACAGATGATTGATAGCCAGATAGCCAGATAGCCAGATAGCCAGATAGATAGATAGATAGATAGATAGATAGATATAGAGAGAGAGATAGATGATAGATAGATAGATAGATAGATAGATAGATAGATAATAGATAGATAGATAGATAGATGATAGATAGATAGATAGATAGATATGGATGGATGGATGGATGGATGGATGAATGGCTAGATAGATGATAGATGATGGATAGATAGATGATAGATAGGTGGGTGGGTGGGAGGATGGATGGATGGATGGATGGATGGATGGATGATAGGTGGGTAGATGGATGGATGGATGGATGGATGGATGGATGGATAGAGATAGATAGATAGATAGATAGATAGATAGATAGATAGATAGATAGATAGATAGATAGATAGATAGATAGATAGATAGATAGATAGAGATAGATAGATAGAGAGAGGGGGGGGGGGAAATCTGATGCCTTCAAGTTAATTCTGACTTCTGGCAACTGCAGTTTTCTTGTTTCCTATTGCCTTCCTCCTAAGATTGAAAGAGAGAACTGGTCCAAAGTGACTCAGCTGGATTCTATGCCCAAGGGTTCTCATTTAATAAATTAGATACCTGAATAAATTAAACAGATTATATTGCTTTATCAGTGTCTTACTAGACATTTTCAAGAGGTCTGGCAGAACAGTCTGAAAATCTTAGCAGAAGGGATGAATGTGTTCTTATATATGGTTTTGAAACCATCATCCTGTTCTACAGTATGTCCTGGTTTAGATTTATGGAGCAGTATTCTGACCCAACATGACGCAACCTTTCAAACAAGGATGTAAACTATATCTAAAAACCGTCTATCTATCAGAAATGTGGCAGCTTCCAAATGGATGGACTTCAAATCCCAGAATTCTCAGGGATTTGACCTGTAGTGATCATGCTGTTCTGCCTCCAGCGACGAGGCACCAATAATACGCCCACACAAACTGCAAAACACTGTTCTTTTACTAATAAATGTCTCCTAATAACTTCTTAGGAGCAACATAATAATTTGACAACAAAATAAAGGCAGAATAAGGAGTTCCAACTGTCCGCTGGTAAATGTCTAATCTTTAACAGCTGGCCGGAGTCCAAGAGATACTATGAGCAGGTCTGACTGTATTTGGCAATACTCCCAGAACTAGAAATGCAGGAAATAAGACCCGTACTGGAACAAGTACACGAGCAGACTGGAGTCACAAGGATCAAGAGTGATATCAAACGTTGTTTCCTGCAACAAGGCTCAGCCACCTAGCCTGCAGCTCTACTCTCGAGGAGACCTCCTCCTGAGTAGCCACTGTTGTCTTCTAGCAGCCCTGCGTGCCTGAGCATTGAGAAGAAGAGGCTCCTCCTCTTCTTTTTCGGCCCTGATGGGCTCCTCAGGAGGTACAGAAGGCCCTGGTTGACTCTCAGCCTCCTCGCCCTCTGACTCGGGTGCCAGGTACACGGGCCGATGGTACCTCGCCACAACCGCCTCCTCGTCCTCCTCGCTCTCTGACTCAGGCGCCAGGTGCACGGGCTGATGGTACCGTGCCACAACCTCCACATCGGCCTCGGGATCCATGAGCACCGGCACAGGACGCTGGTGGGCCACAACACATGCTGGCTGTTGAGGTTGACCAATCTGACAGTTGTTCGGTTGAGAAATCCTGGAATAGAATGAAATTTGGAGACCAGCTGTTCTGTTTCTTCTTAGAAAATTCTGAATTGATTAGTATAGAGAGCAGCAACAAATTGGATTAAAAGGGCACTTAACTCCACCATATGCAGCTTTTCTTGTTTAAATATCTATCTTTCCAACTGAAAAAAGAGCATGCTGCTCTAGGTGGAATCTTGACAGGTTACCTCTGAATGGCTTTTCAAGCTGTTTTACAATCTTTGGACTGCAAATATAATTGCACTATTTCCCGATGACAAAATCCTGAAGCCGTTTGTAATTGCCTATAAAAAGAAAATGCCAGAGGCTACTGCAAAGAAGGCCCCACCTTGTTCTGACAGCAAATGACCATCAGAGATTCATACCGGTAGTATTGAGAGCAAGATCTGAACTCGAACCTGTACATACCTTTGGGAGGAAGGAGATAATGTTAGTGTTGTGCAAAGGTTTATTTATACAGCATGCTGGCTGGAGAATTTTGGGAATTGAAGTCCACACAACATAAAGCATGCTGGCTGGAGAACTCCGGGAGTTGAAGTCTAGTCTACCCATCTTAAAGTTGGCAAGGCTGAGAAAGACAGCTTAACACATTTCCATTTAGTTACCGTTTCTGTTGGTTGGATAATCCTTGTTCAATATAAGGGCTTTTTAAAATTAGATTTAATATAGTCAAGACATAAATGTATTGTTCATAGAATCCTTAGAGTTGGAGAGAAACACCAAAGCTCCTTCCCTATACAGGGCAGGAATGCAAACAAATAAATCGGAATTAATCCAAATTAGAATTTGCTAGAATTCCTGAACTGGTTTTAACTGTTAAGAAGTCCATATTCAATCAAAACCTAACCTTTATTTCTTTTTTTTTCTTTTTTTTAATTAAGAAGTTTTTTATTTATAAAACAGTTAAAAAACAAACAAACATTAAAACAAAAAGACATATACATGACGGATAATCCAGTTTACCTACTTCCACTGAATTAATTCTATTCCTAAATATACATATATACATATATATATATACATTATCTAGATGTACCTTCATTTTTACAATGTAATATTTTATACAATATCAATTTCATTATCTTTCTTAGAGAAATAATATTCTATACCTTTCCAATTATATCATTATTTCATGTTCCTGACTTTCCTTTTTTTCCCACCTGACCTTTATTTCAAACCCCTTATTCCATATTCTGCACTCTGGAAGGAAACAGAACAAGTCTCAATCTTTTTCTATATGGCATCATTTAGATCAGGGGGCTCCAACCTTGGCAACTTTAAGACTTGTGGACTTCAACTCCCAGAATTCCTCAGCCAGCTTGCTTAAAGTTGCCAAGGTTGGAGACCCCTGATTTAGATAATGTGCTCCAGGTCCTTCTCTTAACTGTTGCCATCTGATGGGACCAAGGAGGTGCACTTTCTCAATGGCTGGCCAAGCCCTTGAAATACTACCTGAGATCTGAAAGATCCCTACTCTTTTAATCTTTTGGAGAGCCACGAAGACCTGGTTCTTCCCACAAGCATTGGCCTAGGTTTAGGGTTGAGCTGGGAGGTTGTTGGTCTGGTGCCAAGGTGAAAGGATACATTCATTGTTACCTGTTTTTATGGATTGTTATGAACTGCCTAGAACAGGGGTGTCAAACTCGATTTCATTGAGGGACGCATCAGGGTTGTGTTTGACCTCAGGGGGGCCAGGGTGGGTGTGGCCAGCTCAACGTCACTCATGACGGGGGTGCTTGTGGTGGCCTGAGTGTTCTGCCAGCGAAAATGGGCTCCCGAGCTCCGTTTTTGCCTGCGATTGCCTCCTGCAACCCTCTGCCAGCTGAAACAGAGCTTGGGAGGGCCTCCCGCGGCCCTCATGAGCTCCGTCTTCGCTGGCAGAGGCACCACGGGCCACTCCTTCGCTGTTTCCAGGGCGGCCCCGTGGGACAGATCTAAGCACCCGGCAGGCCGTATCCGGCCCCTGGGCCTTGAGTTGACACCCCTGGCCTAGAATCATGATATGAGATAGGTAGCTATAGAATCCTGTTAAACAAACAAACAAACAAACAAACAAAATGTCAAGAACCTGAAGAATACTGTAATATTCTTTCTTTGTCTTCTCTTCTCAATGGTAAAAACTTCCTAATACCTAACTTACAACCACAATTGGGACCAGAATCTCTGTGGCTAAACAAGATAGTTGTTAAGGAGTCATGCCCACTTTTATGATCTTTTTTTTTTTTTTGCCATGATTGTTAAGTGAATCACTACAACCATGTGGTTGTTGAGCGAATCTGTTTCCTCCATTGTCTTTGCTTGTTGGAAGCAAGCTGGGAAGATTGCAAATGACGATCACATGGTGCCAGGATGTTGCAATCCCCATAAATACATCGCTGCTTTCCAAGCACCCGAATTTTCATCATGTGACCGTAGGGGTGCTACGTAGGTTGCAAACACAAGTACCAGTCATATATCATTTTTTTCCCAGGGCCATTGTAGCTTTGATTGGTTGTTGACTGAATGGTTGTAAGTTGAGGACTATCTGTACCACCTTGACAATTATTATTATAATTCTGAAGAAGTGAGTTTCTACATTTTTAAGGAACATTATAGCGTCTTTCACAGCTTTTACCCTACATTTGTAATTGAAACATGTGTCCTTCCTATTCTACCCATTTTTTTAGGGATAGAATTAAGATCACATGAAGTGTGGTAAGACCACACATGGAAAACTGCATCCAGTTTTGGTCGCCATGACATAAAAACAATGTTGAGACTCTAGAAAGAGTGCAGAGTAGAGCAACAAAGTTGAGCCTCAGTGGCGCAGTGGTTAGAGTGCAGTACTGCAGGCTACTTCTGCTGACTGCCGGTTGCCTGCAATCTGGCAGTTCAAATCCCACCAGGCTCAAGGTTAACTCAGTCTTCCATCCTTCTGAGGTGGGTAAAATGAGGACCCAGATTGTTGGGGGCAATAGGCTGACTCTGTAAACTGCTTAGAGAGGACTGTGAAGCGGTATATAAGTCAAAGTGCTATTGCTTTAGGGGGCTGGAGGCTAAAACATATGAAGAACAGTTACTGGAATTGGGTATGTCTAGTTTAATGAAAAGAAGGACTAGGGGTGACATGATAGCAGTGTTCCAATATCTCAGGGGCTGCCCCAAAGAAGAGGGAGTCAAGCTATTCTCCAAAGCACCTGAAGGTAAAACAAGAAACAATACAGTAGATGGAAACTAATCAAGGGGAGAACTGACCTAGAACTAAGGAGAAATTTCATGATAGTTAGAACAGTTAATCAGTGGAACAACTCGCCTCCAGAAGTTATGGTGCTCCAACATGGAGATTTTTAAGAAGAGATTGGACAACCTTTTGTCTGAAATGGTATAGGGTCTCCTGCTTGAGCAGGGGGTTGGATTAGAAGACCTCCAACTCTGTTATTCTTGTATCTTTTTTTTCTTAAGATGAATTATGGGAAGTGAATTGGAAATCCCTGGAACCTGTCAACTTAAATGAGGAAAAGGAAGAGAAAGATTTTACTTCTATTCTTACACAGCCAACTGCAGTGGTGGTTAAATCAATGGCACATATATTTTCATATAAACAAACAAACAAACAAACAAACAAATCTGTACAATTAATAAATAGGGCGAGAGAGACTCGTTATATCTGGTGCCTTCAAGGGTATAAGCACATAGCTTCTCAGCTAAATAGTTGGCGCTGTAAAGAAACCAATGTTTTATTTATAATGTGCTCCCTACCAGGTCAGAGTCCAACCCACAATAAAAATCAACAAAGAAGAAATAAACAGCAGGTGTAAAATCAATGTGTACGGTATGATATTTACAACCACAATGAAAATAACACCACGATAAAAGCCTAAACTTACCTATACTGTAATAATATGATTTGCAGCAAAACAGGCCTACTCTATTCTCACAACTGCTGTTAGTCACTTCCACCAGTCAGTATCCTTGATGGAATAAAGAGTTTTCAAACCCTTCTTAAATGCTTCCAATGGCTGTGCGAGGCTGGAGATGGGGTGTGGAAGAAAGAATTCGAAAACTGAGAACCAGACCCTGAGATGCACAGAACAATCTTTCTTCTGGACATCAAATGAAACAAAAAACAAAAAACCAGTCCTAATCAACCTTGCAGAAATGGGATTTTATAGTACTGTCCCGATAAAGAACTAACATGTCCTGATTCTTTTAGTTTTTTCTGAATCATTTGAAGTTAATTAGCTGCATAATAAAGATATGACACTTATTTATTTGTTTGTTTGATTGATTGGTTGGTTGATTTTTATCCCACCTTTATTATTTTATAAAGGTAGCAAACATTCATAGCAGAGGTGGGATTCAGCAGGTTCTGACCAGTTCTGGAGAACCGGTAGCGGAAATTTTGAATAGTTCGGAGAACCGGTAAATACCACCTCTGACTGGCCCCGCCCCCATCTATTCTCTGCCTCCCGAGTACCAGCTGATCGGGAAGAAATGGGGATTATGCAGTAACCTTCCTCTGCCACGCCCACCAAGTCACGCCACGCCCACAGAACCGGTAGTAAAAAAATTTGAATCCCACCACTGATTCATAGTACTGCTTCCTCCTCCTCTTTTTCCCCATGACAGCCCTGTGAGGTGGGTTGGGCGGAGAGAGAATGACTGGCCCAAAGTCACCTGGCCAGCTTTCTGATTGGCCCAAAGTTGCCCAGCTGGCTTTCATGTTTAAGGTAGGACTAGAACTCATTGTCTCCTGGTTTCTAGGCCAGGTCCTTCACCACTACACCAAACTGGCTATGAAATATATGCAATCCATTCTTACACTGAAAAGCATACCCTTCAATCCAGTACAGAACAACAGAAACACTTAGGAATAGAGGAACAGTTTACCCTAGTGCTGAAAAGATATTAAGGTGGCAATCAGGTAGACGTTCTGCACGGGGTGGGCTGCTGGAGGTTCGCAGGGGTTCGGGAGAACCTCTAGCTAAGATTCTGTGCAGTTCGGAGAATCCCCAAATCCCACTCCTGGCTGGCCCCGCCCACCCCACCCCGCCTCTCCCAGGAGTCTCCACGTGGCCCGTTTTGGATGCCAGGTAAGTGCAGGGCGCGCAGGGAGGCTCTGTGAGGGCGAAAAATGGGCCTACCAGAAGTTCGGGAAGGCTGTTTTTGCCGTCCCGGAGGCTCGAGGAAAGCCTCCGGAGCCCGGGGAGGGCAAAAACGCCCCCTCCCCACCGTGGTGCAGGAGGCTGACTAGGCCACGCCCACCATGGCCACGCTCACCCAGCAAACAGGACGAGAACCCCTTGCTAAAATTTTTGAAGCCCACCCTGGTTCTGCAGATGTTCTTCCATAGTAGGTGTCCCATAATCAAAATAATCCTCTATTTGTAATTCTCCATCTTGCGGCTTGTTTTCTTCACGGTCCAACTAATTTTCTCCTGGGAAAATCCCTTTTGAAACCTCAACCCTATCCAAGAATTTCCAAAGGAACTTTCCCACACAACACAAGTGAGACATTGTAGAAGCTGGTGGAAAGGCTGAGGCCATGAGGCTACGCATTTAGCACCTGGCTGGGATAACAGATAAAATGCTTAGCAGACTCTATTCTGGGTATTTGGGCAAGCAAGTAAGAGTCCTGACAATGATGAGAACACAAGAGTGACAACAAACTGACAAGCTGGCATTGTTCATTTGCACAAGTGTGCAAAATAGTTGACTTTGCTCATCATTGGAAAAGAGTTTAGGGTTAGAGTTACCGCCTAATCTTTTAGTTCTTTTTTTTCCTGCTTCTTTCTTCAAGCCATTTTCCTCATGATGTTTTGTTTTGAGACCAAAAAAAAAAAAAAAAAAGACATCCCTGGACTGGAGCACAGATCTGTTTTGCTGAAAATTCTACTGACAAGCAAAATTAAGCAACATGAGGCTTCCTGGTGCTTTTGCATCTGATCCAAAAAGTTTAGCCAAGAAGAAGAGATGATAGATGAAACCTTCCAAAATATCTAAAGAGAAAACACCAAATTTGTTTTCTTATCTCTGCTTAGAATCCGACATATGAGATTGCAAGTTTAAGTGCTGGTCTAGGAATCAGAGACTGTCAGTTCTAGTTCCACCTTAGGCATAAAAGTTAGCTATGTGACTTTGGCCCAATCACCAGAAATTGGTGAGTAACTTCTGATCCCACCTTAGGCATGAAAGTCATTTAGGTCAGGGGTCTCCAACCTTGGCAACTTTAAGACTTGTGGACTTCAACTCCCAGAGTTCCTCAGCCAGCAAAGCTAAGTTAAGCAAAGCTGGCTGAGGAACTCTGGGAGTTGAAGTCCACAAGAAAGTTGCCAAGGTTGGAGACCCCTGATTTAGGTGATTTTGGAACAAACACCAGGAGATAGTGATTTCTAGTCCTGCCTTAAGCATGAAAATTAGCTGGTTGATTTTAGATCAATCACTGTCTTTCAGCCCAACCCATCTCATAGGGTTATTATTGTGGGGCAAATAGGAGGAGGAAGGAATATTAGATATGTTTGACACCTTGAGTTACTTTATTACAGATAGTCCTCGACCTACGACCACAACTGAGTCCAAAATTTCTGTTGTTAAGTGAGATATTTGTTAAGTGAGTTTTGCCCCATTTTACTACCTTTCTTGCCACAGTTGTTAAGTGAATCACTGCAAATTGATAAGTTTGTAACACAGTTGTTAAGTGAATCTGGCTTCTCCATTGATTTTGCTCGTCAAAAGGTTGCAAAAGGGGATCACATGACCTTGGGACACAGCAACGGTCATAAGTATGAACCAATTACCAAGCATCTGAATTTTGATCACATGATCGTGGGGCTTCTACAAAGGTTGTAAGTGTGAAAAATGGTCACTAAATGAACTGTTGTAAGTCGAGGACTACCTGTACTTTATAAGAGATAAAAATCTAATAAATAAACAAAGGAGGCAGCACATTCCAGAAGGGTCTTAAACAAGAGACTGCACAGTCCTGAACTGGATCCAAGAGGAAGGAAAATTTTCGGGTATCCACACCTAGAATATTCTGGGATTGCTTTATTAGGTTAAAAGATTATAGCTTTAATATGGCAAGATTCTGTCTACAAGGTATACGCAAATAAGGAACTGGATTTCATTGGATTTTACTGTGTCATTTTGGAGCTTAGGCCTGACTCTATCCAATGTATAGCTATTATTTGCTGATGGAAATCATTTTTTTAAAAAAGCACAGATATATTGTTGCTGTTATGCCCATGCATTTTAAAGTCCTCAGGCTAATTTAAATATGGGAGTTGGATGATCCAGGAGGCCTTTGATTTTCTATCTGTACATGCATATTTGAATGGATGCCAAACATCATAAATGGATAATAAAGTTGTTTTCCTGATGCATGCATTTGGACTGCATTTCCAGATACACATTTATTTGACTTCTTACTTGGCCCTAATGTGATAAGCAATATCTAACAAGGTAATGTCTTTTTCCTTCTCACAAATCCAGGCCAACAAAAACAAATCTAGTGGAGTGAGAGCAGAAAAGACACACTCAGCCTTATTTATTATTATTTATTATTATTATTTATTAAATTTGTATGCCGCCCAACTCCCAAGGGATTCTGGGCGGCTCATATGCTTGTATCCTTTGAAATTTTCACGTGGGACGAGAACTTCCTACCCAGGCAGAAATGTTACAGAATATTGGTGAATATTTGGGTGTTGCAATGGTTGTAAATACAGTCCGTAAAGCACTTTTTCCGACTCTATAATAACTTTGAACTGTCATTAAATGAAAGGTCACAAGTACAGGTAGTCCTCGACTTACAACCACAATTAGCCCAAAATTTCTGTTGCTAAATGAGACAGTTATTAAATGAATTTTGCCCCCTTTTACAACCTTTCTTGCCACAATTGTTAAGTGAATCACTGAAGTTCTTAAGTTAATAACATGATTATTAAGTGAATCTGGCTTCCCCGTTGATTTTGTTTGTCAAAAGGTCACAAAAGGGGATCGCATGACCCTGGAACACTGCAACCGTCATAAATATGAGTCAGCTGCCAAGCGTCTTAATTTTGATTATGTGACCAGGGGGATGCTACAATGGTAGTAAGTGTGAAAATAGTCACATGTCACTTTTTTCAGTGCCATTGTAACTTCAAACGGTCACTAAAAGAACTGTTGTAAATTGAGCATTTCCTGTACACAAATAGAAGAGGATGTGAGAAGATGATAGAGAGGAAAAAAACCCACAAGGTCCTTCCTATAAAACTTCTCTGAACAACTTTGAATGTATGCACATTTCCTCAATGCTGCTACGCTCAATGTACAACTTTTGCTTTAATTATATCAAAATGCAGCGTACAAGACGAGGAATGAGCAGAAAATAGTTAGCTGAGAGTTAATTATGGAATTCCTCGTGGCCTCCTCCTTTTCTCTGACTTTTAAGTTCTTTTCACCACCAGATGCAGCAGCTTGTTTTATGGACTGTGATAAATCTGTCACTAGAGAGGAATATAAAATAAACCCAGGCATCTGAGCTGATTTTCAAATTTCTTCGGGTGTTTTTTATATATATATATATATGAATAAGAAAAACACTGAGGCATAAAACATTTCTTCTTTTTTTAAACAACGTTAGTAAATGGGTTGATCTGTTTTTATGATTTCCAATACTACTAAGTGGCTTTCATTAAAACAAGTTTAATCAACTGAGGAACCCGGCATGTGCTACCATAAAAATCAGACATTTTGCATGCATGATACTAAATATGAAGGGATTTGGTTAAAAAGCGGAAAAATGACTTTAAAGAAAGGGTAGAGGTGCCGTCTTCCACCTCCCAACCCGGAGCTATGCACGTGAAAACTGGCTGTTTATTAATGCAAGCTCCCACCCTAAATAAAATACATATTTATTTCAAGATGAAAAAGTCCAGTTACTCCAATCAGAAACGTCTCCATCCAGGGTTAGGGTTAGGGTTAGGGTTGAGGTGGTTTCTTCTGACTGAAGTCAGAACTGAAGAAGCTTCTTGAATTAGAAGCGAAATGTCTTCAATGAAAAACAAAGAAAGTCCAGTTGTCTTTTGAAAAAGCACCTTTGGGACAACCTAGATGACTGGGAATCTCCATAGACAAAGCATAGGAAAGTAAAATATGGCTCTTGGAATGTTGGTGAACTACAGTTGCCAGCATCCTTCACTAAAGAACATTCTTGGTTGGGATGCTGGGAACTGTAGTCTACGACTTATCTATCCTGAGCAAAAGCAAATTTATACCAAAAATACTGCGGAGAATGAAGCATACCCAGGTAGTCCTAGACTTACGACCTCAATTGAGCCCAAAAATTATGTTCCTGAGCAAGACAGTTATTAAGTGAGTTTCCCCTGTTTTATGACACTTCTTGGCACAATTGTTAAGTGAATCACGGCAGTTGTTAGGTAAGTAACACAGTCGTTAAGTGAATCTGGCTTCCCCTTTGACTTTGCTTGTCAGAGGGTCCCAAAAGGTGATCACATGACCCTGGGATTCTGCAACTGTCATAAATATGAGCCAGTGGCCAAGCGTCCAAATTTTGATCACATGACCATAGGGATGCTGCAACGGTCATAAGTGTGAAAAATGATCATAAGTCACTTTTTTTCAGTGGGGTTGTAACTTCTAACGGCCATTAAGTGAATGATTGTAAGTCAAGGACTACATGGCCTCCAAGGTGTTGAGGACTGCATATCCAACTGGGGGACTTCTGGGATGGTACCCTTCAAACATCTGGAGAACATCACATTCAGGAAAGCCAGTGTTGCTGATAGCATCATAATCTTATCTGCTTCCCTTGTGAATCACAGCAAAGCAGAGATGACGAATGGTCTATTGGTGGGTGGAGATGTCTGATTCAGGGGTGGGTTCCTCCCGGTTCGGACCGGTTCGCCCGAACCAGTAGCGACCCACTGGTGACGTCACGATGATGTCACCAAACCGGATCGGTTGGTGCCGGTCCATGGGGGCCGCCATCTCTTTTTTTTGAATTTTTTTTTGAATTTTTATTTATTGATTGATTGATTTTTTTTAAAAAAAATTCCTTCTGAGCATGCGCAGAAGCCAACTTCCGGCACTGTGCATGCGGTCGCCATCTTTTTTTCGGCTTTGTTTTTTTGGGGGGGATTTTTTGTTACTTGGCATGTGCGTACGCGCGAAGCGCATGCGCGCCCACAAGGCGCGCCCACATGGCGCGGGAGGGAGCAAACCGGCAGCGAGGTAAGTTGGAACCCACCTCTGGTCTGATTGCTCACCCAGGATTAATTTTGGGGTGGATAAAAGCTCTAATCTCTGTCCAGCAGTAGAGTCATGCCAGCTTTCACTGGAGTAAACAAGGGATGGGATGATGTTTTCCTGGCCTTTGTGATATTGTGGTGCTACATAAAGTGGGTATGTGTAAGAAGAACACAGGTAGTCCTTGACGTACATCAGTTCATTTAGTGGCCTTTCAAAGTTACCAATGCACTGAAAAAAGTGACTTACGATCATTTTTCACACTTATGACCGCTGCAGCATCCCTATGGTCACATGATCAAAATTCAGATGTTTGACAACTGGTTCATATTTATGACGATTAATAACAATAGCACTATAGCAATAGCACTTGTAGACTTATATGCTTTACAGCCCTCTCTAAGCAGTTTACAGAGTCAGCATATTGCCCCCAACAATCTGGGTCCTCATTTTACCCACCTCGGAAGGATGGAAGGCTGAGTCAACCTTGAGCCTGGTGAGATTCGATCTGCCAAACTGCAGCTAGCAGTCAGCTGAAGTAGCCTGCAGTGCTGCACTCTAACCACTGCGCCACCTCGGCTCCCTGTTAGTTATTAGCTTAACAACTGTAATGATTCACTTAACAACTGTAGCAAAAAGGGTTGTGCCTGGAGCAAAACTCCTTTAACAAATGTTTCACTTAGCAACAGAAATTTTGGGCTCCATTGTGGTCGTAACTCAACCTGTGCAACCTCTTCTTGTACCAATGAAGGAAATTCTGCCTCCTCCAGCCAAGAATGGGACACACTCTCTCTCTCTCCCTCCCTCCCTCCCTCCCTCCCTCCGTGCCCTGGGATACCTCATTGAATTCCATTCCATTTCTTTCCATTTCCATTCCATTCCATTCCATTCCATTCTATTCCATTCCATTCCATTCCATTCCATTCCTCTTTCTCTCTCTCTCTCTCTCTCTCTCTCTCTCTCTCTCTCTCTCTCTCTCTCTCTCTCTCTCTCTCTCTCTCTCTCTCTCTCTCTTATATAGAAATACATCTAGCCCTGAACTAGATATATTTTTTTAAAAAAATATTAAAAGTATAAAATTCATTTTAAAAGTGTGTGTGTGTGTCTGTGTGTCTCTGTGTGTGTGTGTGTTTCATAGAAATACATCTATCTCTAAGCCCAAACTCCAGGTTGCAGGAGCAGATTATTTTTTTAAAAAAATTAAAAATATAACAGAATAACAGAGCTGGAAGGGACCTTAGAGGTCTTCTAGTGCAACCTCTCTGCTCAAGGAGGAAACCCTATACTATTTCAGACAGATTTTTATGACTTTAAAAATATGAGGCGCCCTATGGCAAGATGGGTGGCAAGCAAATTTAATAAATCATAAATAAAATTCATTTAAAAATAATGCGTTTGTGTGCAGAAATACATCCACCTCCGAGCTTACACTCCAGAATGCAGGACCAGAAATCGAGATATACATTAGTTTCAAAATATACCTTACATATGTATTTGATTTTAAAAATATAAAATTCATTTTAAAATAATTTTAAAAATCTGAGTAATTCTGCATAAACCAATATGAACAATGATGTCAAAATTGTCCTTGTGTTCTTTACTGAAGTGCATAACTTAATAAGCAAATAAGAAGCAAATACAACTATGCTGATTTATGGAGGGAATCCAGATTTAATTTCTGGGCAATGCCTTTATTAGGATCAACCAGTGGTGAGATTTTTTTTTTTTATGCTACAGTAATTTGATGAGTCCTGTCAATAGCATTAGACAAGTATGGAGCTGTTTTTTAAAAAAATAAACAAAGCTCTCCAAGAGACCTTTTGGAAACAGATACATTTATTAAACTTTAATTGATGAAAGTAATTGATCCAGGAGATAATAGGATGAAGATTAATGCATTTTAAAGAAATGTAGCTAATCGATAAATAGGTCTAGTAAATTAAAGACATCCCCTTGTCCACCAGGTTGGTCTGCAAATGTTTCTCACTGAGATAGTTGAGATCTAATGATGTCCATTCAGAAGGTATGAAACTCTTGTCATAGAATCATAGAGTGAAAGAGCTGGAAGGGACCTTGGAGGCCTTCTAGTCCCACCCCCCCAC
>QLTV01003303.1:700766-716094 GCA_003457575.1 Thermophis baileyi | reverse complement strand
TACATTTGCATCAATTTTTTTCCACTTTTGCTCTGCAAAACTTGCCGACCTGGAAATCACTATTCTTTTGCTCCCATCGCTAAAACGATAGCTTTTTGAGCCTGGCTCATAGCCCATAAACCTGAGCTTTCTAGCCTTTGGTTGTCCCTTTCTTCTAATTGCCTTTGGAATATGCACCCACGCATTACTTCCAAAAACTCTTAAATGTGCCAGAGATGGTTTCCTCCCATATAGCACAGCATATGGAGTATCATTAATTGATGAACTCCACAGCCTATTAATTAAATAATTAGCAGTCAACATGGCTTCACCCCAATATGACCTGCTCAGACCAGAATCCTCCAGTAGTGTGTCTGTGTTTTACTCTTAACTGTCCCAACCATTGTTGAAAACTTGACATAAATTCTGAACCTCTGTCAGTCTGCAGCTGACATACCTGTTCTTTATACCTTCTTTCTACAAAGCTTACCCATTGCTTAAACTTCTGTAGCACCTCTGTTTTACTCTTTAGTAAATAGCAGAACCCAAACCTGCTATAGTCATCTACAATGACCAGTGCATACTTTGCTCCTCCCAAACTGGCTTGCATTGGGCCAATCAAGTCTGCATGTACCAGCTCTAGAGCTCTTGTTGTCTGCCTTGTGCTACTCTTGCTCACTGGGATTGCCTTGGACTTTGATGATTTGCATACTGCACAATCCAAGTATGCCTTACATCCCTTTAACTGTAACCCTTCTGCAAACTGTTGCATTTGTTGCAAAACTCTGAAGTTGGCATGGCCAAGCTTTCTGTGCAAGAGATGAACACATGAATCATGTGATGCCTCATTTCCAAATGTTTGAGCACATTGAACCTTTTGTCCTTGCAACACATAAAGTTTATCCTCTTTTATGCCCTGTGCACATACATTCCCATTTCTCTTTATGAGACACCTCCCATTTACAAATGTGGTCTCAAATCCTTGCTTGTCTAAACTAGAGACACTCAGCAAATTATGCTCCATTTCAGGCACACATAATACATCATTAAACCTCTTTTCCAGATATGGAATTTGCACACTGCCTTTTCCAATGACGTTAGCCTTCTGGCCATTTGCCAAGGCTACTGCATCTCCAGCAGCTGGATCCATTCTGTAAAACAATTTAGAATTATTAACAATTGTTTGATTTGCGCCACTGTCTATTAACCATTTGTCTCTGCTATTGCAGTAGCTAACTTTTGCAACAGCCACTTGTCCATTTGCTAATTGTCTTCCTTGCAAATAATTCTTGTCTTGCAAACAGCTTTTTCTTTGCAAACAGTCCTTCTTTAAATGTGTCTTTTCACCACAAAGGAAATACCTCCTCTGTTGCTGGGCTGTTTCTTTCTTTGTAGAAAATCTTTGCTGGGCTGTAATCTGATATCTTCTGCTGCTTTTTTCTTCTTTGCAGACATTCAGCCTATGGATTTTTCCGCTGCTCTTATCTCTCTGCTCCTTGGGCCCCCACCTCAGGGATTTCTCCTCATGTCTTTTTCTAAACTGGCGTTTGTTCTCCTCAGCAATCAAACAAGCCTTTATTGCAGGGGTGAAATCCAGCAGGTTCTGACAGGTTCTGGAGAACCGGTAGCGGAAATTTTGAGTAGTTCAGAGAATCATCAAATACCACCTCTGGCTGGCCCCAGAGGGGGGTGGGAATGGAGATTTTGCAATATCCTTCCCCGAGGAGTGGGGAGGGAATGGGGATTTTGCAGTATCCTTCCCCTGGAGTGAGGTGGGAATGGAGAGTTTGCAGTATCCTTCCCCTGGAGTGGGGTGGGAATGGAGATTTTGCNCAGAAACCTATCCATCTTGAAAATAAATTTTCTTTTCTTGCAAACAGCTTTTTCTTTGCAAACAGTCCTTAAAATGTGTCATTTCACCACAAATGAAGCAACGCCTCTGTTGCTGGGCTGTAATCTGATATCTTCTGCTGATAGCCAGTCTGTGAAAATTTCCGCTCTTCTCTCTTCTGCTCCTTGGGCCCCACCTCAGGAATTTTTCCTCGTGGCTCTTTCTATAATGGCGTTCATTCTCTTCAGTGATCAAACAAGCCTTTAATGCCTCCATACGCAAATCCTGCTCTGGTTTGCATTCAAATACTGCAGAAACAGTGTCCCACATTTCATCAAGGCTGTTTAACACCAGCAGCACTTTCTGGGACTCAGGAAACTTCATGCCATGCTGTTCTAACTCCACAAACAAAGTTTGCATTTGCAATAAATGTCTTTCCACAGATTCACCTGGTTGCAGACAGGCTCTGTATAATTTTCTTGATAATTGCACAATATTGCATGCAGACACACTCACATGCACAGTTCTTAATTTCAGCCAGACTTCATTTGCAGTCTTTAAATCAGCTACATTGAGAAATTGTTCATCTTCTAAACTCAAGATGATATAAGCCATTGCTTTATCATGCTGCTTCTGCTCACCAGTTGCAAAAGCTCCCTGGGGTAGATTAATAACAATATCCCACAGCTCCTTAGCCTTCAGGAAACATTCCATGTTTGCAGCCCAAATAATATAGTTCTTCTGCCCCAAATGAGGCACAGAGCTTTCCTTAAATTCAACAGTAGCCATCCTGCAATCTTCCTCGCTGCCTTGTTTCTCACACAGGCAGTCTCTTCAGCTTAAATTACAATGCAGTCTTCCTGTGTGCTCTGGGCCCATAACCTGTCAGAGTTCGTTGCAAAATTAAATCCAGAAAGCACACACACAGGTAACTGATTCAGCAGGATTGATTTAAATAAGAAACTTCTTTATATACAAGAATATATATACAATACCAACAGCAGAGAACAGTTTCATTTCAGAGTTCAGAGCAGACAGAGTACAGAGTGGGCTGAGCCACGCCCAGCCTTCTAGCTTAAGTTTCAGTTTCAATTCTCTGCACAGACTCAGATGTGTAAGCTCTCATTGGCTGACTTAGTTGCTATGCCTATTCATTGGCTGACCTTGTTACCATGGCTCTCCCAGTCATGAATATTCTAACAATGGATGAGCAATTAATTTTCCCAAAGGGCTACATGAGGAACCAATGTAACATGATTTGATGTCCTCAAACTCCATCACCTCAATTCCTCAGACTGCTCCAGGGGACGGGCAGGTGCTGCACAGGTGCAGAAAAGAGTTTTGTATCCTTACCCTCCCACAGCTGCCAGCTAACTGAAGGGGTGCACTCAATTTCTCTACCTGCCCCCTGCAACATGCTTATTTACATTTCATTTCTAATTTCCGGTTGACCTCACAAGGGCTGGACAAAGACAGCCAAAGGGCCAGATGTGGCCTACGGTGTATACAATGCTCAGGTCTGTCATAAGGCTTGATCTTGTTCAGCCAGAATTAGTTCCTCTGTTATAACTGCTATTTTTTTTTTAATGTACAGGTAGTCCTTGATTTACGACCACAATTGAGTCCAAAATTTATGTTGCTAAGCGAGACACTTTTAAAGTGAGTTTTGCCCCATTTTACGATCTTTCTTGCCACAGTAGTTAAGCGAATCACTGAAGTTAAGTTGGTTGTTAAGTGAGTCTGGCTTCCCCGTTGATTTTACATGTCAGAAGATCACAAAAGGGATTGCATGACCTGAGACACTGTAACCATCATAAATACATGCCGGTTGCCAAGCGTCCAAATAGTGATCATGTGACCACAGGGTTGCTGCAATAGTTGTAACAGGGGTGGGTTCCAAAACTTTCCGCTACCACTCTGTGGGCGTGGCTTAGGGTTACGCGCGCGCGCGCTCCCCCGGTGCAATTCTGTGTCCGCGCATGCTCAGTCACTATAATCTGCCCGAAACACAGCTGAGGAGCTGATCAGCTGTGCTTCGGGCGAAGAATAAAGGACAGCCTTAACCCTTTCCAAAGCAGCAGCAGAGCACAAACGGCCCAAAACGTAAAAAAGCCGCCAAAAATTCCCAGAAAAAAATGGCGGCGCCCATGGACCGGCACCGACCAAGGCGGGTCCACGACGCCATCATGATGTCACCAGTGCCTCGCTACCGGTTCGGGCGATCCAGTACGAACCGGGAGGAACCCACCCCTGGGTTGTAAGTGTGAAAAATAGTCATAAGTCATTTTTTCAGTGCCGTTGTAACTTCGAACAGTCACTAAGCAAATGATTGTAAGTTGAGGACTTCCTATACTGGACATGAAGTACTTCGCCTTGCCATTTCTCTTTTTCATTTGGTCTTACTCATACGCCTGTTTCATCTTTTTGATATTTAGTAAACATTCCCACTGTAGTGCAGATCATCCTCATTTACAACCACAGTTTATGCTGAGACATTTGTTAAGTGAATTTTGCCCCATTTTTACGAGCATTCTAACCAGAGTGGTTAAGTGAATCATTAATTTAGTGACACGTTAAGTGAACCTAGCTTCCCCATTGACTTTGCATGTCAGAAGGTCACAAAAGATGACCACATGAACACCGGAACACTGCAATTGTCATAAATACGAGTCAGTTGCCATGTTCCTGAATTTTGTTCACATGACCATAGGGATGCTATAACAGTCGTAAGTGTAAGAAGTGGTCATAAGTCACTTTTTTCAGTGCCATTGTAACTTTGAATGGTCACTAAATGAATTGTTGTAAGTCAAGGGTAACCTATACTGACCATGTAATACTTTGCCTTGTCATTTCGAGGTGGTGCAGTGGTTAGAGTGCAGCACTGCAGGCTACTTCAGCTGACTGCTAGCTGCAGTTCGGCGGTTCAAATCTCACCAGGCTCAAGGTTGACTCAGCCTTCCATCCTTCCGAGGTGGGTAAAATGAGGACCCAGATTGTTGGGGGCAATAGGCTGACTCTGTGAACCGCTTAGAGAGGGCTGTAAAGCACTGTAAAGCGGTATATATGTCTAAGTGCTATTGCTATTGCTATTGCTATTTTTCTATATTTGGTCTTTCTTATAACCCATTTGGTCTCTTTGGTATTTAGTAAACCTTCATGGTGTAGTAGCTTCAGTGCATTCCTTCACTGTCTTTCAGCTATTCTTCCAATATCCTTCCCCCACACCCAACTGTGAGCTGTACTTGCAAAATTCCTTGCCCAACTCTTTGGTAAATAGAGTATGTCAATTATTATTATCAGCTCACAACAATGTGAAGTCACAGCTTCCAGTTCTTTAGCTGGTGTTGGCCTTCATACACACTGAGGTCTTCCCAAGAACCTAGGACATCGTAATGTATCAGTGTAGTGTATTTGCAGATTCAAACAGAGTGGCCTTTAACAACTGACAGATGGAAATGTTGTCAATGCACAGATTTTCTAATTGCCATCCAAGACTTTTTGGTATTTTTAGCATGCCAATAACTACTAGGACCATAACGGCTGATTTACGCCATAATCTTCCAATTTCCATTTTCAGATCTTGATGTTTTGTGATCTCCATTTCTTTGACTTCTATTCCACTGTCCTCTGGTATTGCCAAATCAGTTATCTACATTTTCTTCTTTTTCAAGCACAGTTATATCTGGCATGTTATGAGCCAAAACTTTATCAGTCTGTATTCAGAAACCCCACAATATTTTTACCTGCCATTTTCATGATAATTTTTACAGATGTTCTAGTGCAGAGGTCTTCAAACTTGGCAACTTTAAGACTTGTGGACTTCAACTCCCAGAATTCTCCAGCCACCATAGCTGGCTGGAGAATTCTGGGAGTTGAAGTCCACAAGTCTTAAAGTTGCCAAGTTTGGGGACCCCTGTTCTAGTGAATCATTTTGGGGACTGTGTGATATCATTATTTATAATCAGTTTGTGTAATCGTCTTGCAAGAGCTGAGAATGTGATCTACTGCAGTGGCCCCCAACATTTTGTCCGCCAGGGACTGGCACTGGTTCCATGGAAAGAAGTTTTCCCATGGACTGGGGGAGGGGGCATGGTTTCATGTGCTGCCTGCATCCCACATGTGTGCAGATGGGACTTTGCTCATCTTTGTGGACTGGTTTCTGATGAGCTGTGGACCGGAGGCAGTCTGCGGCCCAGGGGTTGGGGACTCTTGATCTAATGTTTCTTCTGCTTCTTTGCACAATCTGCCTTTTGAATCATTTGATGAATTTTTTTTTTCCAATTCTGGCCTTGATTATATTAGTTAGAATAGTTTGCACTTAGATAGCCAAAATCAAACCTTCGGTCTCTTTCATTAGGGTTCCAGTGTAAGCCATTGCCACGTTTTATCTTTATCCAATTTCCCCTCAATTTTTTGTAGAAATTGATCATGTGATGCTCTCTTTTTTGCCAGCATTCTGCTCCTGCTTTTATTGTATTATTTTGATACTCGCTTTTTGTTTTCTGTACATCCTATGACTATCACTAAGTGTTGTATCTTATGATTCTTGACGAATATATTTTATTTTTTCTTTATGTACACTGAGAGCATATGCACCAAAGACAAATTCCTTGTGTGTCCAATCACACTTGGCCAATAAAGAATTCTATTCTATTCTATTCTATTCTATTCTATTCTATTCTATTCTATTCTATTCTATTCTATTCTATTCTATTCTATTCTATTCTATTCTATTCTATTCTATTCTATTCTAATTTAATAAGATCTGGTTTTTAACTTGCATCAGTGTTAGTTCTTGGATGTCTTTACATCGTTAGTCAATGCATGCATTTCTTCTTTGACAGGTTGTTTGACCTGAAGTAAACCTCTGCCTCCAGATCTGCAGGGCAGGTATAATCTATCAATATCACTATGGGGATGTAATGCATAGTGAGTAGTCATTCGTTTTCTTGTTTTTCAGCCCAAACTGTCCAGTTTAGCTTCCTATTATTATACTGATAAGATAAATTTACACCGTGTTTGCTCATTCCTTCAGTTACTCTTTCCCCCAGAAGTTATCAAGTAGTTTAATTATATTTAGTCCTTCTTTCCATACTTGCCATTCTTCCATGCAAAAATCACGGAAAGGCTAAGAACAAAAGTGGAACTCCTAAATACTAGCCATGAGTGCTATTAAGATAAGGTAACTTTTATTGTCATTTTTTACTGTGAGCACCCTGGGCCACTTTAAAAAATGAAATCCCGTTGCTTGTTCTCAAAAGAAAGTATACACATACAGTACATAACACATATGTACACATGCTATATACATACATACTGTATATATATTAATCACTGTCCATTTTGAATACATAGCGGAAAGAGGAAAGTTGAGAGTTCACAAGGTTGCTGCTATATGGAAGAAAACTGTGACTGAATCTGGATGTTCTGCTTCGGATACCACAGATATTCGAATAATTAACGTAAGATTGCAACAGCTCAACCCCAGAAATAATGTGCTAATGTCTTTAAAAGTGATAGGGTTTCCTCTCCACCAGGCTCCAGCTTAAGTAATCCTAGCATCACCAACTTTAGTGTTTGGAAAGGGGGAAATCCTTTTTCTATTTTAATTATTGGTTGATTTTTATTTCGCCTTTATTGATTTTAAAAATGACTCAAGGCAGTGAACATGCTTAATACTCCTTTCCCCTCTTATTTCCCCCACAACAGCAAAACTGTGAGGTGGGCTAGGCTGAGAATGAATGATTGCTCTAAAGTTACCCAGCCAGCTTTTATACCTAAGATGAAACTTGAACTCACAGTCACCTGATGATTGGCCTATAGTCATTCAGCTGGTTTTCATGTCTAAGGTAGGACTAGAATTCACCATATCCTAGTGATTGGCTAAAAGTCATCCAGCTGGCTTTCCTGTCTAAGCTGGCACTAGAACTCCCAGTCTCCTGGTGACTGGCTCAACCAGCTTTCATGTCTAAGACAAGACTAGAATTCACAATCTCCCAATTTCTAGCCTTGTTGCCTTAACCACTAGATCAAACTGTCTCTCTCTCAAATGTTGACCAGGGGAACAAGATGGAAGGGATTCTACATCTCATGGATCAGCAATCCACACACTCCAATCTGGAGGAAAATTCCTTGAGCTGGAAAACTGGAAATTCTGTAATCTCTGTGGTTGGTACATTTCAAAGATGTCAATAGGGTTATTTTGTAGTGGAATGGGACAATTAACCACTGGCACATGGCTGTGCCCACTTCACCGTGGGGCCCCTGCCACAGCCAACCCATTGTGGGCATTTATCCACAGTTGATCCTTTGCTGGCATTTTCCTCCCACCACTGTTTGACTGCCACTGGTTCCCCAGTCCCTTGTCCTAGGCAATTTGCAGAGGGACACTTGTCCCCGGCCAATTGGCTGTGTGGGACAACCAAATTGCTCCTCTCCACCAGGCATGCCTTCCTGGGAGTGGCACAGTGCCCTTCCACCCCCAAAAGGAGGGTGTTGGGCTCCACCATGCTGTTTCTGGCACCATCACTGCTCATTGCCTCCTGCACCCAGCTCCTGTGGGACATGTTGCGAGGAGGAGCTGGGTGCAGAGCGGAGCCAGGCAGGATACAATGGGCAGCAGCAGTGGCCACCTCCTGAAAGGCTGGGAAGGGGAAGTTGTGGGGGGGGGATGTGCAAAAAACTGGCAACACTTCCTCTTAGAGACCTGCAGAGGGCCAGTCGCGGATAAAAGCCCGCGATGGGTCAGTTGCTGCTGGGGTCTGCGGTGAAGTGGGTGTGGCCAGGCAAATTGTCCTAGATCCATTTTGTAGTTTGTTCAATGGAACTTCTGAAATCATTAGGCTCAACTGAGATCTTATTTTATTTTGCTTAAGAGCAACACTTTCCAATCAAGGTATGCCCTGCACAATATCCAGATAAAGGATTGGTGTGGTTTTTTTTTTTTTAAATCCTCCAGTGGGATTACATTGATAATAGATTGCATTGCAAAAGCTATAATAGATTCCAATGGATTATGGATTAGCATCATACTATATGATGTAGATGCTTTATATCCATTATGCAGGTTTAAGCATTGGTATTTAGGTGCATGCATTCACTTAAATACAAAGTGCATGCCTCTTTCTCTGATTGCATAGATCATTTGCAAACATTAGGGCCTCCTTGATCTTTCCCATCCAGATCTTAAAAAGGGAAATTAAATGCAGCATTCAATTTTTCATTACGATAAGTTGTCACCCAGTGGTTTTACAGCTATGACTCTTCAAATAAAGAGTCTTTTCACAAGTGGCTGAAGAGTAGGTATTGTGTTATCCCTGGAATTATGAAAGCTATATCAGGGAGAAATTTAGCCACTGTAGTCCTGCAATTCATACAATTTAAACTAATGGCGTTAACAAAAGGTGGGCCTACTATTTCCATTTCTCAAAGTGTGGAAATGATCGAGCTCAAATTATCCTATTTTGGACACATGGTGCAAAGACCTAGTTCTCTGTAAAGGGCTGTAATGCTAAGAAAGATGGAAGGAAAGAGAAGAAGAGGACCACCAGCAGCAAGGTGGATGGACTCAGTTCCAGTGGCGACATGGACGTCATTGGAAGAGCTGAAGGATCAGATTCTCCTGGAGAAGATCTATGTTAAGAGATTTAAATTTAATAGCTGGGACAGTGGGGTTGTACAATGAACCAGAACACTCAGTTACAGTTGATTGATGGGAGAGGACTGGCTCCTGCGTGAGGCAATCTGCACTGTGATTGGTTGCTGTGAGTGTAGAAGGGGAGTTTCCCTTTTTTCCCGCTTTTTTCTTCTGTGTGCCCTGTGTTTTACCTCATGATGCTCCTGTTTGCCTAATTATCTTGTTTGCTGTAAATATTGATGTAAATTATACTTATTTATATAAAACTACAAGTTCATTGCAGCATCTCTGACTCGGGGTGAAATTCAGCAGGTTCTGACAGGTTCTGGAGAACCGGTAGCGGAAATTTTGAGTAGTTTGGAGAACTGGCAAATATCACCTCTGACTGGCCCCAGAGTGGGGTGGGAATGGAGATTTTGCAATATCCTTCCCCCAGGAGTGGGGTGGGAATGGAGATTTTGCAATATCCTTCCCCCAGGAGTGGAAAGGGAATGGAGATTTTGCAGTATCCTTCCCCTGCCATGCCCACCAAGCCACACCCACAGAACCGGTAGGGAAAAATTTTGAATTTCACCCCTGCTCTGACTCCTTTTGGACACCAGTTGTGCAATTCTCTGACAGGTTATAGGCCCAGAAGGGCCCTGAAGTGACCATACTACATTTTTCTGAGGTAAAAATTTCTTCATGAGCCTGAGGGACGTTGATGACGATTGGCCTGTAAAGACAGCATGATGCTATGTCACAGAAATGGAAGGAAAAGATTTCCTTTGGCTCCTCTTAATGAGACAAATTATCTCTCATGGAGCCTAAAGATGGAGATGTTTCTGCGGAGGGAGGATTTGTGGAGAGTTGTAAGCAATCCTCCAGCAGATCTCAATGAGGAACAGCAAAGGCAAAATGTAGAAGAACAGGCCAACATAATTTTATGCTTGGAAGACAGTCAGGTAATACATGTACATGGGCTAACATCTGTTAGAGAATGCTGGCTTGCCTTACACAGAATTTATGTAAGAGAAACAGCAAGCAGCAAAGTAACTCTCACCAGAAAACTTTATGGAGCAAGGTTACAGTCTGGAGCTCCAGTTTATGATGAAAACCGTCCTTGAATTAGAAGTGCAAGGAATGGTGTTTTCAGAAGTGCACCAAGTATATGTTGTCCTGAGTTCCCTTGATAATACTTGGGATGTGTTAGTAACAAGCCTTGAGTCCATGAAGAAGTGTAATTTAATTATGAGTTATGTAGTAATGTAGTAATGCCAAGGATCTGGTTCCCTGCACGTCGCTCTTCCGTTCCCCAGGAGTGGGGTGGGAATGGAGATTTTGCAATATCCTTCCCCCAGGAGTGGAAAGGGAATGGGGATTTTGCAGTATCCTTCCCCTGGAGTGGGGAGGGAATGGGGATTTTGCAGTATCCTTCCCCCTGGAGTGGGGTGGGAATGGAGATTTTGCAATATCCTTCCCCCAGGAGTGGAAAGGGAATGGAGATTTTGCAGTATCCTTCCCCTGCCATGCCCACCAAGCCACACCCACAGAACCGGTAGGGAAAAATTTTGAATTTCACCCCTGCTCTGACTCCTTTTGGACACCAGTTGTGCAATTCTCTGACAGGTTATAGGCCCAGAAGGGCCCTGAAGTGACCATACTACATTTTTCTGAGGTAAAAATTTCTTCATGAGCCTGAGGGACGTTGATGACGATTGGCCTGTAAAGACAGCATGATGCTATGTCACAGAAATGGAAGGAAAATTTCCTTTGGCTCATCTTAATGAGGTGCATTATCTCTCACGGAGCCTTAAAGATGGAGATGTTTCTGCGGAGGGAGGATTTGTGGACAGTTGTAAGCAATCCTCCAGCAGATCTCAGTGAGGAAGAAAAAAAGTGAAGTGAAAACGCACTAGCCAGTATAATTTTGTGGAAAGGAAAGAGAAAAAAAGCACCACCAGCAGCAAGGTGGATGGATTCAGTTCCAGTGGTGGCATGGACGTCCTTAGAAGAGCTGAAGGGCCAGATCCTCCTGGAGAAGGTCTACCTATGTGGTTGCTATTGAGTTGATGGCACATAATCAATTAATTCAGTGCAGGCAAAATTTGAAAAAATGGTGAGTGCTGGTGGAGGAATTTTATTACCCTAAATATGAACTGGCCAGGGGATATTACTAAATAAACCTCCTGAGAGTAAAGCTTTGTCGTGGAGGACCATACTTTGGAATGCCTCTGCAAGGAATAAAAAGGTGTGTTTTTCTGATGAAGGACATTTATAATATCAACCCTCATGGAAGATTTAAATAGGTGCCATGAAGAAACATCCTCTTGGATTTTTTTCTACCAGATTCCATTCAAGATGATGATGATGATGATGATGATGATGATGATGATGATGATGATAACAATAGCAATAGCAATATCAGACTTATATACTGCTTAATAATGCTTTACAAGGCCTCTCTAAGCGGTTTACAGCCTATTGCCCTCAACAATCTGGGTCCTCATTTTACCCACCTCGGAAGGATGGAAGGCTGAGTCAACCTTGAGCCTGGTGAGATTCGATCTGCCAAACTGCTGGCAGCTGGTGATCAGCAGAAGTAACCTGCAGTACTGCACTCTAACCACTGCGCCACCGTGGCTCATATGATGACGACGACGACGACGATGATGATGATATCAATTCAGTCATGTCTGACTCTTGGCGACTCTATGGGCCATAACTCTCCACATCTTCCAATCTTGCATTACTTCTTTGAGTTTTTCTATGCTCTGGATGGTGTCATCTTTGATGGTGTCCAGCCACTGTGCTTTTTGACAACCTGGTTTCCTTTTACCACTAACTCTATAAACCTAATTATTTTATCCAGTGAATTTCCCCACATGACAAGGCCAATGTAAGTGAGACACAGTTTTGTCATTTTGCCTTCCAGTGACATATCTGGTATTATGCACTCCAGGACTTGCTCATTAGTCACCTTTGCTGTCCGAGGAATACGCTTCTCCAGCACCATAGCTCAAACGAGTCAATTTTCTTCCTATCTAGCTTTTTTTAAGATTCAAAATGAGGAAAGGAATTTACTTTTAATTTTTATTCCAAAGAAGAAGAGAAAATGTCATCAGAATTCAGAAGGGGCGGTACAGTGTCATCCCATTTGTTTAATGACAATTGGCCCATGGGAGTATATAAATATCTGATTTTTCTGTCATCTGAGCTGTGGTGGTGCAGTAGTTAGAATGCAGTATTGCAAGCAAACTCTGCCCACAGCCTAGAGTTCAATAGCAATAGCACTTATATACCACTTCATAGTGCTTTTACAGCCCTCTCTAAGCGGTTTACAGAGTTAGCATATTGCCCCCAACAATCTGGGTCCTCATTTTACCCACCTCGGAAGGATGGAAGGCTGAGTCAACCTTGAGCCAGTCAGGATCGAACTGCTGAACTGCAGCTAGCAGTCAGCTGAAGTAGCCTGCAGTGCTGCACTCTAACCACTGCGCCACCTCGGCTCTTCAATTCTGTTCTGAGCGGTTCGAGGTTGACTCAGCTTTCCATCCTTCCGAGGTCATTAAAATGAGGACCCAGATTGTTGGGGTTGATGTGCTGACTCTGTAAACCCGCTTAGAGAGGGCTGTAAAGCACTGTGAAGCGGTATATAAGTCTAAGTGCTATTGCTATTGCTACCTTTCTATGTATTTTAAGCCTCCCAAGTGAAGACACAGATTTTCAGATGGAGGAGTAAGAATAACCATTGAAACCACAGAGGTAGAAAGATATCTAACGAAACCCAATGAAATGAAGGTAATCCTCAACTTATAACCATTCATTTAGTAATTATTGAAAAATTACAACAGCACTAGAAAATGAGACTTACAACTGGTCCTCACACTTATAACCATCATAGCATCCCCATGGTTATTTGATCAAAATTTGGGTACTTAGCAACTGGCATGTTTTTACAAAGGTTGCAGTGACCTGAGGTCACATGATTACCATTTGTGACCTTCCCGCAGCCAGTTTCCGACAATCAAAGTTAAAAAGTGGAAGCCAATTACCGTTGACTGACCTTGTAAATTAATATGACATCTACCACTCCAATGAAGCTTCCCCCAAATGCCTTTTAATTGCATATCTATTAAACTGCTGTAATTTCTCCACTTCTTTTGCTTCAGTCCTTCTATTCTTTTGCGTCAGTCCTTCTATTTGATCAATTATGACTTCTATTTTGCTTGCTGTTGTTTTTCCTGTAAATCCAAATGGAATCCTGGTATAAAGTATAAGTTGACCCAGTGATGAATCAAATATGATGAAAGCCAATCAAATCCTGCAAACCTGATTAGGTACAAATGATTGTCTATAAATAAAAAAACTGGGGGAAGAAAAATTAGAGGAGGTTGCTTGAAGGAACAAAGTCATTTATGGAGAAATGCATTAGAAGTCAGTTTGGAAGTGGTTTTTATCCTTTCTCAGGATGTATAATTCTTCTTACTGCTCTTCACATCTGAAGTGCCATTATTGTTGGTATAAGGATATATATATATATAACTTTTTTTCCACACTCCTGCTAATGTTTTCCTCCCATCATGAAACTCTTGACCAATACATGATCTTATTTTCTGCTCAGGCTTTTGAGCTTTTTGACTCTGTTATAGATTTTTTTTTTGTTTTTGTCTCATGCTGAGGCTATCAATAACTCCTACCAACTTTAAGGGCCACCACTGAAACTATTTTCCAATATTATTTTTCTGCCCCAGAATACTGAGCTGTACCAAGCAACAAGGCCTGGCCACCATTTATTGGCCTGTAATGTTCCTTGTTTATTTATGGTTTGAGTTATTTTATGAGATGATGTTATCCCAAAGATGCTTTTTCTAAAAGGCAACTGGACTTTCTTGGGTTTTTTTCTTCTTTGAAAATGTTTTGCTTCTTATCCAAGAAGCTTCTTCAGTCCTAGAAGAAGCAAAATGTTTTCAAAGGGGGGGAAAAAAACCAAGAAAGTCCAGTTGCCTTTTGGAAAAAGCATTTCTGGGAGAACCATGACCTGGATGATTGAGAATCTCCATAGATATTGAGACTTGAGGACCATCATTGATTACAGAGTTGGGAACTAATATCAAACAGAGATGAAGTGAAGAAGTGGAATCCATTATAATGTTTCTCTAGGCTTCCTAAAATATTGAGCCAGGGTAAGATAACACTTGAAACTGGTCTAACATCGTTGTGACAACCAACTGTTTCAGTCTGGATTAGTTTTGTGATGGAACAATAATTCACAGAGCTTCCAACCAGTAGTGGGTTCTAAAACCCTTTACTACCGGTTTGTGCATGCACTCGCATGCGCAGATGCTTCTGCGCATGCGCAGAAGCGTCCCGGGAAGGTGGGCGGAGCCTCCCGCCGCCGCCGCTACCAGTTCTAAGAACCGGGCTGAACTGGGAGCAACCCATCACTGCTTCCAACCAGCATGACAGCCATAGCACTCTATTTTTTGCCAGTGGCTAAAAATTGGCTAAGAATTCTAAGTGTCTCATGACATCTAAAACATGTCAAAAGCTGATAATGCAAGCAAAGACCAGAATTGAAAACTGCATTCCTGTTCTCTATCCTCATGCAATTTTGTACTGCCAAGCAATGTCAAAGCATTCTGGTATATTTATGGTGTGTTTATCTTTCCATTTTATTTTCTCCCATAGCGACTCTCCCCTGTTTGTAATCTGTGTAAATTAGTTGTTGCCTAATTATTGTTGCAAAATATGTATTCATTAATAGCAATGCTTGGAGATGATTGCTAGCCAAGCAAAAAGACTTTATTGAATTGAAGTGACATATGGCAAAGATGTAAAATGAGTCATATTTGGGAAACTAATTTGAGATCTTATTCATAAAGCATATATATATATATATA
>QLTV01003303.1:678990-699132 GCA_003457575.1 Thermophis baileyi | reverse complement strand
AGGGAGAGAGGGAAGGGAAGGGAAGGGAAGGGAAGGGAAGGGAAGGGAAGGGAAGGGAGGGGGGGGGGAGGGGAGGGAGGGGGGGGGGGGGGAAGGAAGGAAGGAAGGAAGGAAGGAAGGAAGGAAGGAAGGAAGGAAGGAAGGAAGGAAAAAATATAAATCCAAATTGGAGCAAACATAATTAAATATTGTAGGACTATTCTGAGTAATAGTGTAAAAAAAAAGCAATAACAGTAGAGGTATTTCTCAAGTTAAGCCTAACATTTATGTTATTAAGTGAAACATTTGTAAAGTGAGTTTGCCCCATTTTATAAGTTTTCTTGCCACAGTTGTTAAGTGAATCATTGCATTTGTTAAGTTAGTAACACGGTCGTTAAATGAATCTGTCTTCCCCATTGACTTTGCTTGTCAGAAGGTCGCAAAAACTGATCACATGACCCCAGGACACTGTAACCGTCATAAATATGAGCCACGTGCCAAGAGTCCGAATTATGATTACATGACCACGGGGATGCTGTAACAGTTGTAAATGTGGAAAAACTGTCATAAGTCACTTTTTTCAGTGCTGTTGTAATTTTGAACGGTCACTAAATGAATTGTTAAAAGTTGAGGACTACCTGTATTAAAAACTGAGCAATCAAAAGTATACTTAACTTCCCTTTGCTTTTTCAAACCTGGCAGTTTTCAGGCTGTTAATTCTGTACAACAGGAGTGTCAAACTCAAGGCCCAAGGCCCGGATCCCGCCCACGGGGTGCTTAGCAGAGGTGGTATTCAGCCGGTTCAGAATGGTTCAGGTGAACCGGTAGTAGCGACCCGCCCACCCGCCCCGGTGCTATGCTGTCCTATTTAGGCACATTTTGAAACTGCGTGCATGCGTGCAAGCCACGCGCACGAGCAAAGCACATGCGCGGAAGGCCGTGTGCATGCTCACATTTGCGAACCGGTAGGGAAAGTAAGTGAATACCACCTCTGGTGCTTAGATCTGGCTCGCGGGGCTGCCCTGGAAACAGCAAAGGACCAGCCCGCGGTGCCTCTGCCAGTGAAAACAGAGCTCGGGAGGGCTGCCCACAGCCCTCCTGAGCTCCGTTTTCGCTGGCAGAGGGTTGCAAGAGGCCGTTGCAGCTTAAAACGGAGCTCAGGAGCCTGTTTTCACTGACAGAGCACTCAGGCCACCACAGGCACCCCGACAAGAGTGACGTCAAGCTGGCCACGCCTACCCTGGCCCCAAGGTCAAACACAACCCTGATGCGGCCCTCAAAGAAATCGAGTTTGACACCCCTGCTGTACAATATTGAACATTTGCTTGGACAGCTTGGATTCAAATACCCTGTTCAGCCACCCCTTGCATAACCATGATTTACTGAATAAACCATAATTGCTTTGAGCTTGCTAAGCCATTAAAACCCCAGTTGTTTGCGATTTTGCAAGTCCTGCCAAACCACAATCAAACAAGTATTCTTGCTTATTCGGATCTGTAAAGTCAACCGAAGTACTGAAAGGATCATAGCCACTCTTCTGTTTTTAGAAATCAAGAGTTTAAGGATATTTAGGTTTTTCTGAATTAGGGGAACAGCTTGGAAGGAACACCGCCAAAGCCTTCCTTGTTTATTCTTGTGGCATCATGCAAACCATGAATAAAAACAGAATGTCTCCACAGGTGGCAGCATCAGCCTGTCGCTGATCTCAGGATTAAAGAAATTCCAGGGCTGCCGTCTAGTGTGTGTCTGTGTGTGTGTGTGTGTGTGTGTGTGTGTTACCACTTCCTCAGGTTTCCCTAGAGGTGTGCTGGAAAGTAAAGTACCAAACTAACATTTTTTTTAGAAGGCCTTTTCTCACATCGGCATCAAAGAGTGTCCCTTTTTAACAAAGACAAAAAATGATGCCAATAAAGAATACTTGTAGCACAGGGTTGAAATGAGAGGTCCTTGATGCAGTGGTGAAATCCAATTTTTTTTTACTACTGGTTCTGTGGGCGTGGCTTGGTGGGCGTGGTGTGGCTTGGTGGGCATGGCTTGGTGGGCATGGCAGGGGAAGGATACTGCAAAATCCCCATTCCCTCCCCACTCCTGGGGGAAGGATATTGCAAAATCTCCATTCCCACCCCACTTTGGGGCCAGCCAGAGGTGGTATTTGCCGGTTCTCCGAACTACTCAAAATTTCCGCTACCGGTTCTCCAGAACCTGTCAGAACCTGCTGGATTTCATCCCTGCCTTGATGCTCTCTGAGCTTGGTGGTTTTCTTACAGATGTTTCATTGCGCAAACTAGGTAACATCATCAGTGCTAGACCTAAACTAGTTTCATTTGGCTAATAAAAAGTCTGCAAGAAAACCACCAAGCTCAGAGAGCATCATGGACCCCACAAAAATGATGGTTGGGTGCCCACTTAGCAGTTTACCCACATGCTAGCTGGGGAAATCTGGGAGTTGAAGTCCACATGTCTTAAAAGTTGCTGAAGTTGAAAAACATTGGGTTAGGAAGTGGTCATTCTGCTTCTAAAAAAAACATAACCTGCAAATCTCAGGTTTTGCAGAGGGAAGAAATAAAGGAATAAAGGAAGATTATGGATGGAAACTAATCAAGGAGAGAAGCAACCTAGAACTAAGGAGAAATTTGGTAATAATAGTGGAGCAGCTTGCCTCCAGAAGTTGTGGGTGCTCCAACACTGGAGATTTTTAAGAAGAGATTGAACAGCTATTGGTCTAGAATGATATAGGGTCTCCTGCTTGAGAAGGGGGTTGGACTAGAAGACCTCCAAGGTCGCCCCAAAGGTGCTTTTTCAAGAGGCAACTGGACTTTGTGGTTTTTCTTTGAAGACGTTTTGCTTCTCATCCAAGAAGAAGCGAAACGTCTTCAAGGAAAAACAAAGAAAGTCCAGTTGCCTCTTGAAAAAGCACCTGTGGGACAACCATGACCTGGATGACTGAGAATCTCCATAGACTCCAAAGTCCCTTCTAACTGTTATGCAGAGATATTGGTGCAACCCAGAAATGTTCATTCTCTCTGTGTTTGTAAACACTGTCATTATGCCATGCAGTGGGACCAACGCCTGGCAGTCACACTTTTTACTTCTTTCCCACGTGCACAGGTATCAGGTGAGGGGTAGAGTAAACACTGGGGGAGAGCAGATAGGAGGCCAACCTATCAGTTAGAAAATTCTGATCATGAAGCACCAACCAGGTTGGATAATCTAATTACTGGGCTAAGTACTTCTTGCAAAGACTTTAAGAAACTGCTTCAGCACTCAAGTCTTTGACCCTTCTTATCTAAAACAGTATTTTTTTTTTCAAGATCTCCTCACTCCATTGTGTCCCATATGAAATCCAAACAAAAACACCCTGAAATTACGTCTAGTTCCTCAATTCTGGTAGAGGCTTTACAGGTTTCATTCAGAAAAGAAACCTTTTGGTGAAACACAATTGCTTGAAACTTCTCAGAAGCAGGGATTGATAAAATAAAAGGACATACAAATACAGTTAAGGACTGGACAAATGCAACTCTGCCCCCACCCCCTCAAGAGTTCACCCGCCTGGATGAAGATAAATCCAATCCATTCAATTCAGTCAGGGCAGTTAAATGCAAAACTATTGTTTGTGCGTGTGTGCCTGCCTGTGCGCACACATATGTGAGTGCATTACTGCATAATTTGCTATTTACTGTGAATGATTGTTTTAGGAAACAATTAGGCAGAATGCTTCCAGACAATGAAATAGCTTTAAGGAATGCATGCAGATGTACAAGTTAGTCACCTTATCTGCTGTGTTAGAAAAGCGAACATCCGCAGCGTCCCAAGGCAATCATCATCAAGTTCTGAGCATGTATGTATGAATGCCTACCTACCTATGTGTATATATATATTGGGGATAATAGTTTTGAAAATATTTCTTAGTCTGGGTTAGGGAAATTTGCTCTCCACTTTGTTTTAGTCTATGTTAACTTTAATTCATTCTTTAATAAAATAAAAAGATTAAACTGCCCAACTGTCAAGATTTCTGTGTGATAACAATAAAACACTGTTAAAATAGATACTATACAGTTAAAAAAATTAAAAATAAAAACAAGGCAAGAGCAAGTTGTTCTAAACAACATCTAAAACAATGCAACAAAATACAATTAAAATATCATTAAGAAGTCTGGGAAAATAAAATGCATTTGACTGGCATCAAAATGATGCTAATGTGGGTGTTACTATAGAAAAGAGCATTTCTCTAATTATTTGGAATATTTTTGTTTTAGTTTTTTTTGTTCCCACAATACCACATACTGTTTAAGCTCCAGTATCTAATATTTTGTTTTCCACTGTCCTTTTACAGCAATGTTTCTCAAACTTGGCAACTTTAAGATGTGTGGACTTCAACTCCCAGAATTTCCCATCCTGGCTGGGGAATTCTGGGAATTGAAGTCCACATATGTTAACAAGCTTGACAAAACACTGATTTAAGAGTCTGTGTACTAGGGTGGGAAGCAATAAAGCCACACATGGTGCAATGAAACAATCCTCACATTTGTGACCCTCATATATCGGCTTTAGTGGATTCCCTTGTTCAGGAAAAAGTTAAAACCAAGCTGTCATTTAAAATCCTGCTGGGCTTTTAGTGGCAGAAATACCTTCTATTTAGTGAAGATATTTACAGCCAACCATGCCCACCTCAGCAGTAGTGGGTTTCACTTACCTTCGCTACTGGTTCAGAATGTGAACACGCGCGCGGATGGGCTCACTTCGCTCACGCGCGCACGGTTCTGCACAGGTGGCAGCCGCCGCCGCTACCGGTTCTTCCTGAACCAGGGCGAACCGGTAACAACCCACCACTGCACCTCAGCAGTCATTTTGTGAGAGCACCAGTGGTGGGTTTCAATTTTTTTTACTACCAGTTCTGTGGGCGTGGCTTGGTGGGCATGGCATGGCTTGGTGGGTGTGTCATAGCTTGGTGGGTGTGGCTTGGTGGGCGTGGCAGAAGAAGGTTACTGCAAAATCCCCATTTCCTCCCGATCAGCTGGGACTCGGGAGGCAGAGAATAGATAGGGGCGGGGCCAGTCAGAGGTGGTATTTACCGGTTCTCCGAACTACTCAAAATTTCCGCTACCGGTTCTCCAGAACTGGTCAGAACCTGCTGAAACCCACCTCTGGAGAGCACCCACAACATGTTCTCAAAATCCATAATGCATTCACAAGATCAAAGTGTGTCCTGCAGTAGACTTAGGGAGATGGTATAGGGTTGGAATTCTCAGGATCCAAGTCCTAAGATCTAAGATGAGACCCAGAATAGCTTGCTTTAAGTAGGGGACAAGACCAAGGTCTGGGGGTGAAGCCTGATGCACAACTGTGTTACATACAAATAATTCTCTGCATTGGTGCAGGGTGGGGGAAGGGTGAAGGCAGGCAAAAAAACAAAACAAAACAAAACAAAACAGCCTTTTGGGCAACTGGCTAGAAAGCAAAAAACTTGTCAGACTGGTTTTCCTCAGCCTGGTTGGCAGTTCGAGTTATGATATACAATCTTTAGGCCCTCTGATTTAGACTTGTGATTTTCTTGTTATGAAACGTAGTTTTTGACTCTTATGAAAAGAGGCCAGGGTGCACCCCTCTCTCCTCCCCTTCCCTGAATTCAGTTTTTTTTTTAAATGTATAAAACTAGAATTTTAAAGATCTTGGAAAGACAAACAGAACTGTCTGAAGAACCAGATCTGCCAAGGAGCTGATATAAACATATTTAATTACAAGGCTCAATAATGTTTGCTTGGCATAATTTCTCATCTGATGCATAAATCTTGTTAGGAATGGAAAGCAGGAATAGCAAAAGATAATCTGAAAGCTGAAATGAGTTTTAGGAAAGAGACAGGCAGTGGTTTGCTACTAAATATGGTTTAATATTTTTACTAGGGTAGTAGCTGCAAAAAATGCATTACTTGCTAGAGAGAGAAATAAAGATATACTATAGAATGCACCCTACATATCTACAACATCCTACTTATTCACCTTTCGCCACTGAATGATTTTGGTTTAAAAATGTATAATACATTTTTGAATTTATCACAGATCCTTCTTCTACCAGCAGCATCCCAATCCCAAAACACCTCGAATCAAAAATAAAATAAGACTTCTCAATGCTTACCCCTCACTTATTTTTATGCAAAATGCTCAAAGAGATGTTTCTCTTGGGGGTCATTTTTCTCTCTTGCATTTGCCACATCTACAATCCTCTAAAACAGTGTTTCTCAAACTTAGCAGTTTGAAGATGCGCGGACTTCAATTCCCAGAATTCTGGGAATTGAAGTCCGCATGTCTTCAAGTTGCCAAGGTTGAAAAACACTGCTCTAAAAGATTGCTTTCCTTGCATTCCAGCAATCAGATGAGCAAAAGCTTTCCTTGCCTTTGCGGATCCTTCCCCTCCTTTCCTAATAAAACTTTTAATGGTTGTGTTTCATTTGGTCACAGAGAACATCTCTTGCTCCAACTCTACATTGCTCCAAACTCCTGTCTCCATGACCAAATGGAACACAACAACAATTAAAGTTTATTAGAGCTCCTTGGAAACATCTTGGACCACCCAATTCTACATTCCCCTGCCTAACTATAAAATAGCCATTGTCATTTTTCTATAAACAATGCAATTGGGTAATTTAGCAACAGTGTTGAACTCGATATCCTTCTTATTTAAACCTGATGGGTTTCAACTGGATTATTCTGACTAGTGTTGGCCTCAATCCAGTTTTCATTGCGCAGCCAGTTCAGATGTTCAGTTAATGTGGGTGCCACCATAGAAAAAAAAGTATTTCTCTTAATTATTTGGAAATTTGGGGTCTAGTTTTTTTGGTTCCTACTGTACCACACACTACTTAAGCTCCAGTATAAAACATTTTGTTTTCAATTGTCCCTTTACAGCAATGTTTTTCAAACTTGGCAACTTTAAGATATATGGACTTCAACTCTCAGAATCCCTTGGTTGACATGAGTGGACTTCAGCTCCCAGAATTCCCCATCCTGGCTGGGGAATTCTGGGAATTGAAGTCCATATATCTTAACAAGTTTGACAAACCACTGCTTTAGAGTCTGAGTGACAGAGTGTGTACTAAGGTGGGAAGCAATAAAACCACACATGGCACAATGAAGTAACCACATTCTTATTCGTAATCCTCACAGATTGGCTTTAGTGGATTCCCTTGTTGGGGGGGGGGAGAGTTAAAACCAAGCTGTCATTTAAAATCCTGCTGGGCTTTTAGTGGCAGAAACACCTTCTAGCAAATGTGTTTTACAACCAGCCATGCGCACCTTAGCAGCCATTTTGTGAGAGCATCCACAACACGTTCTCGAAATTCATAATGCACTCACAACAGCAAAGTGGGGTACATGGTCAATTTAAGTACACCTCCTTCACTCTGAGAGGTAAAATCTCCTTCCACTCCTTCTTGATGATTCTAGGAATGGTTGCACGCTGCTTTCTTGGCAAATATTCAAAAGTGGCACACCCTTGCTTTCTTTCAGGATGTTGATTTCTTAACTCTCTCCTTTAGCTACACCCCTGGTATTCCTGATGTTTTCTATCACAGTCCCACACAACTCAATCACTGTGTTTATATCTTGTGAATTTCTCCCCCACCCCACTTTAATCCTTGCCTGTTTCAAGTTCCAAGATGCAACTTGTGTCTCTCTTCAGATTCAAGTCAAATCTTTCCAACAACCACGCTCTCGCAAATGTTTTGTGGCTTTGTTTAAGGTTCCTGAGAACAAGCCAAGCAAGGCAAAGAAAGTTCAACTTTGTTTTTCCAAGAAAATGTCTACTGATAAATGGGCATAGCACAAACATTTCAATTACTCAGCAAGGCTTGGTTATACTTTTTACTAGCCTGGAAGATATTTAACAGAGGACGTTGAGAGCCAGCATCATGTAGTACTGAAGGTGCTGGCCTAGAAACCAGGAGTCTGGGAGTTCTAGTCCTGCCTTAGGTACGGCAACTAACTGGGTGACTTCAGGCCAATCACCAGAAGACAGTGAGTTCTAGTCCCATCTTTGGCATGAAAGCTGGCTGGGTGACTTTGGGTCAATCACCAGGAGACAGTGAGTTCTAGTCCCACCTTGGCATGAAAGCTGGCTGGGTGACTTTGGGTCAATCACTAGGAGGTGGTGAGTTCTCGTCCCATCTTTGGCATGAAAGCCAATTGGGTGATTTTGAGCCAATCACTCTCTCTCTCTCAATCCAAACCATTCACAGGGTTGTTGTTTGGAGGAAATAAGGCATGCATATTAGACATGGTTGCTGCCTGGAATTATATATAAAAAGGTGGGATAAAAATCTATTAAAATTGCTTTGCTTTTTTAAAAAAAAAATTTCTACCTTCTCCCATCTCCTTCACAGGATAAGTGTCACCTCCCTTTCTTGACTTTGACACATGTTGCATAGATATAGGTGTGTGGGGTCTTTCTGCCTCCCTTAAAAAATCCCCACCCTGTAGGAAATCGGTTAATGTCTTTTTATAATCCTTGATGAGTGCTTTCTTTCTTTTCCTAAGTAAACATTTGTTCTTCATGGATATTCACTGCAGGATCTCATTAAGAAAATCTTTTAAACAGAACTTAATTAGCCCTTTCTTTTTTTTCTTTTCTTTCCCAAATCAGAGGTGAAATAGAAATACATGAAGGTTAGAATTAAATATATATATATACCCTGACTTTATTTTTATAAATGACTCAAGGTAGCAAAGATATCTGATATTCATTCTGTTTTCCCCCTAACAACAACCCTGTGAGGTGAGTTGGGCCCATAATAGTAACATTACTCCAAGGAACTGGATGGGTTTTGAAATTCCTACCATCTGTAGAAGGACCATTTCCCCCTCTTGACTAGGAATGTGCTTGTAAGACTGGAACTCAAGACTGCAGGGTTTTTTTTTCATTGTGGGAGAGCCTGAAATGCTGCACTCAGAGAAAATCACACACACACACACACTTTTTAGTTCAACCAGGCTACAAATATGTTGCAATAAGTGAGAGCAAAACAATCTCTTCACCAGAACTTGTTGAGGGAACAGCCTACCTACAATCAAAAGTATTTATCAGGTAGGTGTGAGACACTTCTAAACATTTCTCTGAGATCATAGATGTAGTAGATGAGACTTGACTACACATGGAGTAAGGGTCTGTCTAGCTCTTCCTCATTTACAATTCCACTTATATATTCCACCAGTTTAGTCTAGTGGTTAAGGCACCAGGCGAGAAACTTGGAAACTGTGAGTTTAAGTCCCACCTTAGCTGTGAAAGCTGGTTGGGTGACTTTGGGCCAGTCACTCTCTCTCAGCCCATCCTATGTCACAGGTTATTGTTGTAGGGAAAATAGGAGGAGGAATATGAGGTATGATCATCATCTTGAGTTGTTTATTCAAATAATAAAGATGAGAGAGAAAGAAAGAAAGAAAGAAAGAAAAAGAAAGAAAGAAAGAAAGAAAGAAAGAAAGAAAGAAAGAAAGAAAGAAAGAAAGAAAGAAAGGTCTCTAGATATGATTCCCCCCCCCCCCCAGGTGTCTTCAAAAGACCTTGATAATTTTGGACACATTCTTCCAGATAAGAACATGCGTAGATAAGAGATAGCTCAAGTATTTTCCCCAACCTTCCCCCTAACACGTGGGTGAGCCATGTGTAACCTTCAGATGTTGCTTAACTTCATCTCGTTAGCATCCTTCACTTTTTAGCCATGTTAGCTGGAATATTTCCTCACAAACTGCTATCTATACATGAGAGTTTGATGCTGTATTGACCTATCTAGCGAACATCAGACTTCAGAATGGGATACTGTATCTATCTGGGAGGGAACAACCAACGGTAACACTGGTAAAAAAACAACAACACAAAAAACAAAACAGCAGCCACTGTGACACAAAATAACTCTTTAGAAAACTCTATATGGTGTACAATGTTGCAGAAATCTGTCCTGCAGGGGATTACAGAAAGTCGGGAAGACAGCTGAAGATCCAAATTTAGGCCAGGGGTTTCACCCATGAGGTCTGCAACATCTGGTTCAGGATTGAATGCTGGTATCAGGCCACCCTAAGAACATCCAGGGGCAAAGAATAAAAGGGAATCCCTTTTCCTCCAGCTTTGAAAAACCAAATATGCCCAATTTGATTCACCTGAACAAGCTTCCTTGCTTGTTCTCCGTCTGCTGTTCTTCCTAATATTAATTCAAGAGACCGCTTATTCTTTGGTGCCCCTTTAGCAAGTGGTAATGAAGACGAGGCTTTAAACATAGCAGAGCCCTTTGGATATTGAGATGGGTGACATGTAAGTTTTATAAATAAATGAAATGAAAATAGCAGAACCACAGCAATGCATTTTCAACCAAACTCCAATTTCAGTTTGAAAACAGCAGGAAGGAAAAGAGGGAAGCAAAGGTTCTATAGCACTGATCCAATATGGATCTCCCTGGGGCCATTCTCCCCGAAGGACCATGCTATTAATTATTGCAATTGGGAACAGAGGTAATGACACTACAGGACTTCTCTAAGCTGAGCTTGGCAATTAAGCTGGCCCATCCAGGCGGTTCTCTTTGCACCATTATGGCACGGTTGGCTGTTGTCATCTTTATGGATCTTTATTTCTTGCATCTTTGGCATCTGGGATTTCCTTGTGGTCTCCTATCCAAGAATTAGGATTGTGCCCGTTTACCATCTATTGCCTTTATTAGGTGAAATCGAAAGGCCAGCACACTTTGCAGCTCACTAGAACTCAGAGGAGATAACTTCCACTAACTAGAATTCAGGACCCCTCGCAAGCCTGCATTTCTTTTTTTTAAAGTCACGCGGCTCATATGGCTCAACTGGCCTTTAATTTCCCCACTCCACCCAGGATTTATACAGATTCCACGCAATCCTGGCTCGCTGGAATCAGTAGCCAAGTTCTCCTAGAGATGTTAGCGGCCCGAGAAACCCCTAGCGCACATTGTCCTTCCAATGTGGGGTCGCTCCCTCTGGCGTTACGAAGGTGATATTCCGGAGACCAGGGTACACGCCTATGTGGAGACGCTCAAGGGCCAAAGGGGTCTCAATCGGAAGTCCTCGAGCCCCACTCTAGTGCTTTATGGGGGAGCAAATCCCCCTCCACTTCGCAGGACTTCCTTCCGGGCAGAAAGGTAGAGGAGGACCGCCCTGCATTACTTGGTTTGGACAGCGGCCGGCCTCCAACTAGGGACACGTGTGCGCGCAACCACATGTGCAGGCTCCATAGAGAGGCCAGCGATACAGCTCTTCGTCGCAGCTCACACTTCCAGAGGCGAAGGCGGGGTGCCACCCGCCAAACTCTCGGACGCCAAGGCGCGCGCACGGGCGCGCTACCTGCCGTCCGCCTCTCCTCCGGGGCTAGCCCTGTCTTCGCGGGCACCCTGACGGGCAGCTGCCCGCCCCAGTCATTTGCCGAGCATCCTCCCCTGGTCCCGCCTCCCTGCTCTGGCCCCCACTTTTGCACCGAACATCCGGGCTCCTGCCTCTCCTCCAAACACCACACCTCATCCTCCGTTCCCCCCCCTCCCCCGAACCGGGGGAAAGGGGCGGGCTCGAACGCGCGCGAGGCGGGCTCGTGAGCGCGCCTGCCTGCTTTTGCCTGCCTGTTCATGGCAACTGCAGCCTCAGTCTCGCCTCCCTCTCGTAGCGGCAGGCACGCTGCTCGTCCGTTTCCCGAGCGGCCGAGCCGGCGAGCGATGCCCGAAAGCGAGGCTGCCTATCGCGCTCCGTCTGTCCCCTGCAGCGGCGCCTTCGCCACCTCTTCTCCCAGCCCGAACAGCATAGGCGGCGGCGGCGGCAGCGGCGAAGGAAGAGGAGGAGGACGTGACCGAAGCCGCAGGAGCGACTCACGCTCCGTTTTGATAACGATGTTGGCGGCCGCCGTTGCCTGAGTGGTGCCTGCTCTGGAGACCCGCGGACTCCCCGAGGCAAAGTTTGTTCTGCTGGCTGTCGCCGCCCCTTGCTCTGGACTTAACACGCACGCGAGCGAGGGAGATTTAATTTAATTGGGGGAGGGGACGGATAATTCTGGTGAGGGGGCTACGCCGCGCCTTCTCCTCCGCCTCCTCGCCTTTTCCTCTGCCCACCCCCTCCTCCTGCCGCCGCGGCTGCTGAATAAGAAGACCAAGAAGAAGAGGGACGCTTTGGGAAAGGGGCGGTTGGCGGAGGGCTTACTGGCCTCTCTCTGCCACCAGCACCCAGCAGATCCAGAGAAGCGGATCCTCTTCTGTTCAACGTATCTCTGTGAATTGGAGCGGCAGCCTTGCGCCGGGGACCCGGGCAGCCTGCGATCCACCTGTCTTGAGGATTTAAAGCCGCCCCGACGAATCTTCTTGGCTCTCCTGTTGCGGGACTTTGATTGCTTACCGAGAGCCGGGAAGGATTTTAATCCTCCCCTTTCATTGTTATTGAAAAAGACTGAGCCAGTTTTTTTTTTTTTTGAAGTCTGCCCTCCCTCCCTCCCAGTCGCCCGTTCGTTTCCCCCGCCGACCCTTCCTCGCACCAGCAGACAAGAAACAGAAGGAAGAGACGGAGAGAAAAAGGGGACAATGAAGATTTCGTGGGTAACTTTCGCCTTCCTTTGTGGAAGCATTTGCACACGTAAGTATCGGGAAAAGTTTGCGAAGGGCACCTCCTCCTTTGTTAATAAAGAAAAAGGGGGTGTGTGAGCTGGGCCTTATAATAATCCTAATAATAATAATAATACTAATACTAATACTACTACTACTAATAATAATAATAATAGTGATTCCCAGCATCATCAAACCCGATGCGCAAACACCCAAATCGGGGAAATACCCCAAGTGTTAAACGGGGTGAGATTGGTTAACTGGAGAGGGAAAAGAACAAAAACAAGCGCACTTTGGCGCTGCGGGAGCCGTTGGGGGCAACCGTGGCTTCTCGCTTCTGCTTCCCTCTCGTTGCCGCGTGTTTTGATCGCGGATTGAAACACGGGAGGGGAGCGGTGTCCCGTTGGAAAGGACCCGAAAGGCCGGTGCGCTTCTAGGAGCGCAAGGCTGCTTCCCCGTGAGGCATGTGCTGGGGGAAACAAAGCTGAGCCCGAGAGGAGAGGCGAGGAGAGCGCGGCTCGGCTTTCCCTTCGCCTCGCGTGCTCCGGCTTTTCGCCCTGGCGAAATATAATCTCATTTTCCCTCCAGCACAGGCGCAGGGCGCGCGAGGCCTCGGGGCTTTTGCTCCCGGCTCTCGCCAGGCGATGCTTCGCTTGGAAGGGGGGAACGCAGGACCTTGCAAACAAGATCCCCCTCCTCGCTTTTTCTTCCTCTTACAAGTTCCCTGGGGATTCCTTTATGCGCGTGGTTCCTCCATCACTTCCTCCCCTGCTCCCTTTTTTCAAGATAACGCTTGGTGTGAAACGGCTATCCGAAATCCTGCGGGCGTGAGACGCACCGCCGGCTCCTACCCAGCGCTGTAGGACGATTTTGCGTGGTTTGAAAAGCGTTCTTTTCAGCCAGATCTTGGCGATCCTCCGCGTTTATTGGCGGCAACTACCCGGTGGCTTGAACGGATCAGAGCGCTCTTTTCAAACCAGTTTGCAAACGCTGCTGGCTGGAGAAGGAGGGCGACTGACTCTTTCTCCTCCCTGAGGGAATCTTTCAACTTTCGCCCGAGTCGGGCCGGATTTCTTGGAGGTTGGAGGGTGGGGAAGCAAGCACGTTAGCGGAGAAGTTGCAAATGTAAACAAGCGGATGAGGGTGTAGCCCGAGGTTTGGCAAGGCCCTGCTCCAAAGCAACTTCCCCGAAGGAATTTTATTCCGTGCTGCTTTGCAGGCAGGCTTTTTCTTTTCCCAAACGAAGCTCGACTGTGGGGATCGGGAAGGGTTTGGGGGGGGGGGCGGTGGTGCAGATTGGTTTACATTTATGCCTGCCTGGATGGACCGTGTCTGGCTTTTCACTATTTTGGTATTTCCCCCCCCCCCTTAGGAGGAGACGACCCCGATTGCTAAAGAAAGGAGCGCGGGGAGGGGAGGTGCGCGTGCATGGGGAGCGCGGAGCAAAGGGATGTTTTTCAGCCTCGGGCTGCAACTTTGCTGCCAGACCCTCTTCTCTTGTTATGGAAATGTTGCCTTATTGTCCCACCGCACTGATCCCGCTGCAAATCTGCTTTTCTCTTCCCGCCCCAGCCTTGAGGAGAAGGAGGAGGTGATGACGGCGGGGCGGGAGGCGGCGTGTTGCGCCTTCCTTTCTTTTGCTCGGCAAACCTTCCATCAGCGCCGGGAGGCGAGCATTGGCGCGTAAGGAGGGGGGGGCGCGGGGGGTCTCACTACCCCAGCTTTTGTTATGCGTTCTTCCTTCCCCCCTCCTTGTTTGGATGACTTTAGGAGATGGGGGAGGGGTCCGCGAAAGGGGGAGAGGTATCACCCTTCGCGGGGGGGATTGGAGCAACGTCGAGCGCGGTGGCCGCCGCCGGCTTGGCCGAAAAACGCGGCGCGCGCAACACTCCGATCTCGTGGCCGCGGGATAACAACAACAGGGAGCGCTGACGTCACTGGCCGGCGCGGGAGGGGAGGGGGCGCTGAGGCTTGGACCCTGGAAAGCATCGGCCGGGCATTCGCACGGCTGCCCCCTACCCCGTAGGAAGGCTTCCCAAGGCTTCCCAGGGATAGAAAAGGGGACCTTCTCTTTGGCGAGGGTGCCCTGGTTGCGTGTCCTGAGCTCGCCCGGTGGCTTGCTTCGGTTCTGGGCATAGGTTGTCCCACACCACCCTTTGCCCAGCCCGTTTGCTGCGCGAGCATCTTTCCGCAAGCTGCAAGATGCTGCTCAGTTGGTTTGCTGGGGTTTCCCCCCCATCCCCCTTACGGGGTACCATCAGCTACTCCTCTCTTTTAGGAACGGGCCTTAGGATGCTCCTTCCACTCTGGCATTGCCTCTCTCAGAGTCCCCCCCCCCAAAGCACTCAGGGAGGAGGGAACCCCCGTCCTCCATAGCTCTTCTGTGCCACGCTAGATACATGTAGGTCCCCCGTCTCCCTTTAACCGTTTCCTCCCTCGCTTTATGTCCGCGGCTCCTGCAGATTCTTTTTCAAGCGGGCTCGAAATCCTGGCAGGGGTTAAAGCCGGCAAAGTGGCTGCTTCGCTGGGTTTTCTTTGTTCAGGGTACCCATTATACATTCACTGTCACTGCCTCCTCGCCCGGTCGGTGCTGTAAACAAAGCTCGCTCCATTTTCCTTTTCTCTCCGTCCCCCCCCCCCATTTTAATGCAGCTTCAATGTGCAAAAAAACAAAACAACAAAACCGTTTTGCAGTGTGTGCTAGTGGTCCAAACACCCAGGCATTGAGCTGCGGGGTCTTTCGGAGAAATTCTGCTGGCGTGTAAAGCCCATTGGTACCATCTAGAGATTTCTGGAAAGACCAGGATAGGTTGGAGCAACAATATTAGATGTGTGCCTGTATGCTTGCGGTATCAAAATTCTGCATGCCTGCAGTCACCAACTGCTCCCCGTTTTGGAAACATGATTTATATCAAGGAGCTATTTTTAGGTCATCTCTCTCCTGTGTGATTTTTGTTTTAAAAAGATTTTTTTTTTAATCTGCTGCGCTTTGCTTGCTTGCTTGAGCAGAAAAACCCTGCTTATTTGTCCTTCCTATTGCTCTCTCAAACAAAACCAGTGTTTTTATGTTGGAACCGTGCTTATATTCATACCCATGCTGGAATGCAATTAAAAGTTGCCTTTCAGAAATAACGCAGCCCCTTGCTCGTGAGGCTTTCACTGGCTTTCTAAAAATGTAATTCTGAAAATTTAAATAAGAAGGATGGGAATAGTGAGGCTCTCCCTAGGGATAGGTAAACAGTTAACCCCGGCTGCCTTTTAAAAGGTAGTTTTAACGAATCTTAAATTCTTATAATAGCTGCCTAGAAATGCTTAGCTGGAAAGCTGTAACTGAAGTGTTGAAGCCTTGTGTTTGTGTATGCATGATGTCTCTGTGTGTGCATGCCTGTGTATTGCATATGGATAGCCGGTGATACTAATAACCTGAATAAGTAACTAGCAGACTGTCAGGGTTGGGTTTTTTTTTTTTAAATGCCAAGGTGAGCCATCAGGCCCTTTCCTAACAGAGAGGAGGAGCCGATGGCAAAATATGGTTGGGTACTTTGCTTATCTATTTGAGTATACACACACTTGGTGATGGCCAGGTCCTTCTCTATGGTTTTGTTTGCCAATTATCCCGTAACTCAACTCTTCAGAAACGGGTCAGGTCATTTTCCCCATTGCTGTGAACAGAAATCTGACTTGTAGGAACAGCAGTTCCTGGTAGAAAACAACAAAAGTTCACCTTGCTTTCTTAAAAAGCGATCAATTGTATCCCAAACACTTTTCCAGAGCCTTCCTTCATTTATCCTCTTGTGCCGGAGACCAGTTTCATTAGCTTGCTAATTAAACTCAACGAACTGCTGTGCCAAAGTTAATGGTGCCGGGTCTTTAAAAACACAAAACTCTTGAACTATTTTGTCCAAGACCCTATTAACAAAAATCTATGGTTAGATATAGATTGTGCCACTCTAAATATCAGGACTCTTTGACGATTGTGGTACTTACTTTAAAGGAAATTTATGCCCAATGAATAGTCTTCCTAAACCTGTTTACTAAAGAGTAATCCAACATTGAATTAGAAGCCAGGAAAAACACAAATCAGTGTGATGGCTGAGGTTTAGGACAGAGATTTCCAATCTTTGCAACTTTTAAGACTTCTGGACTACAACTCCCAGAATTCCCCAGCAAACCATTCTGGGAGTTGAAGTCCACAAGTTTTAGAGTTGCCAAGGTTGGATATTCCTTGTTTAGAAGAACTCTCTCTCTCTCTCTCTCTCTCTCTCTCTCTCTCTCTCTCTCTCTCCTCCCCCCTCTCCTCCCCCCCTTATTTAAAGATTTATCGCTCTGTATAGGTTACAGCCATTCTTTTAACAACTGCTTGAACTTAAAACGGCACTGGAAAAAAAAGTGATCTATGACCAGTCCTCGCACTTGCGATTATCACAGCATTGCCATGGTCATGTGATCAAAATTCAGGTGCTTGGCAACCAAGCTATGATGGGTTAAAGGTCCTGGATTCATGTCAGTCCCCGTTTACGACCTTCGCAGCCGGCTTCTGACAAGCCAAGTCAGTGGGGGGAAGCCGCATTCACTTAATAACTGTGATTCAGGGGTGAAATCCAGCAGGTTCTGACAGGTTCTGGAGAACCGGTAGCGGACATTTTGAGTAGTTCGGAGATCCGACAAATACCACCTCTGGCTGGCCCCAGAGTGGGGTGGGAATGGAGATTTTGCAATATCCTTCCCCTGCCACGCCCACCAAGCCACGCCCACCAAGCCACACCACGCCCACCAAGCCACACCCACAGAACCGGTAGTAAAAAAAATGGATTTCACCACTGGTGTGATTCACTTAAGAACCGCAGTGATTCGCTTAACAATCATGACAAAGAAGGTCATAAAATCCAGCATGACTTATTTAATGGCCAGCGGAAATCCTGGTCCCAGTTGGATTTCCGCTGGCCATTAAAATCAAGGACTACCTGTAATTCTGAACAAGCTGGGATGACGGGCATGGTGTTGAGCTGGAGAGGCTCCACCTCCTTCCATCAGCTGTCATAGCTGTTTGGGTGTCCCTGAACAAAACGAACAGTTCTAAAAGAACTGGAAAAATTAAACTGAAGGGCAGGTTTAGATTGCATTGATAAACAGAACCTCCATGCAAAGATAACGTTCATTATTTTACGTAGGTTGCTGCTTTGACACTGTTGCAAACAAACAGAAGACTCTCTATCTGATCTTAGCAGGGTTTTTTTTTTGTATTTAAAGTTATCTTTTAATATCTAGCCATGGTCAATCATGGTTTGCACAACAGGGAAATTAATTGGGGAGAAGCTGATTGTAGACCCGCAAGCGTGGATCACCAAATGAAGTGGGAATCAATTGAATTAAAATGGGTTTTGCCTTCAGTCAGTGCAAGGCAGAGTTTCTATTAGAATGTTCATCGTTAATCTATTGTAAATCCTCATTCTTGCCTCCTTACTCTCTTTAGTGGAGGGAAGGTATGGGAAATTGTATTGATATTGCATGTCCTCTTCGAATTTCCCCTTAAAGCCCTTCTACAGGTAGTCCTTGACTTACGACTGTCGTTTTATGATCCTCCACACACCTGTAGAACACCCCTGGCTGTCCCATGACCGGATTTTGGGTGAGTCAGTTTTGTGACCAGTTGTGGTGCCCCACAGTCATTTCTCAATGTTTCTGTAAACAACAACAACAACAACAACAACAACTCATTTAAACCCATGGTTTTGCTTAACAACGCTAATGCTTGCTTAACAGTTGCTGCATTTCCTTAACAGCCACAGTATTCACTTAATGACTGCTACAAAACAGGCTGCAAAATTTACTTCCAGTCATATGGATACCTCGACTTATAACCATACTGACTTAAGGCTGGATTTCCAGTCCCAATTACAGTTATAAGTCAAGGACTATCTGCATTTTTTTTTACATAAACCAGGAATGCAGCTAGATCCTTCAGACGTGAATTGTGGTCGTCTTCAGTGTTTTTTTTAAGTTCTCAAACATATACAAACACAAGGGAGATCATATGGCCCAAGAATCTGGGGTTTGGACCTAACCACAAATGTTACTGAGAAAAGTAACTTTCATAACCCAGTGATTTCATTGTAGTTTATTTCAAAACAAGCCACATCTTGTTTCATGAACTGGCAGGGGCTTAGGAACCATTAGAAAAATGGCAACATGATTTTAGTATTGCATTTAAAGATGCCCAGTGTGTTTATCTGTTGATTGGGCAAGGAATGCTTCTATCTTAACATATTCATAGATATAGAATAAATACTCAAGTGAAACAACTTACGACAGCTGCAACTTGTTGGGAAAAAAAAAAGCTCAGTATTTAGTGACAAAGAAGCGATGACTGTCAATAAAAAAAATAGTTCTGGACAAATCTCATCTATTTACAGTCAAAATACAATGTGGAATCTCAACCTGAACTTGGAAAATTGCAAGCTGACTTAGAGGATGGGGTTGAGGAGTGTTTAGGGGCTACTGTGAGAATCCACCATCTGCCCAACCAGTTCATTCCATTAGGACTGTGCAAGGAACTGGAATTGAAGAAGAAAATACGATGGAGCATGCATGTGCGTGCAAATACCACCTTAATGAAATTTCTCTCCCGCACCCCCAGAGGCCTATGAACTTAGGAGAGGACATGGCTGCTTTAAGAGGCACCAAACAGTTATGAGATGTTCCAGCCTACATCACAATATGAATCACTTACTCTCCTTCAAAATTGGATCAGTTGATCCTATTGTTATCGTGAGAGTAAAGTTTACCTGTGCTTATCCTTAGGCACCTACGCACTGCTCTTCTGTACTGATGCATTCGGTTTTTTTAATAACTCCCTTTTCCTGTTCCTTGTATGTTTTCCCCAACTTTGCAAATAAAGTATAAGGGGGTTATTTATTCAAAGCATTGATAGGGCCACCCACATTATACATTATAATTCTCGGTGGCTTAAAGCCACAACAATAAAACACACACAGGTAGTCCTTGACGTATGGCCATAATTGAGCCCAAAATTTCCATTACTAAGCGAGACAGTTGTTAACTGAGTTTTGCCCCATTTTACAACCTTTCTTGCCACGGTCGTTAAGCGAATCATTGCAGTGGTTAAGTCAGTAACAGGGCTGTTAAGTAAATCTGACTTCCCCATTGACTTTCCTTGGCAGAAGGTTGCAAAAGGGGATCACGTGATCCCTGGACACTGCAACCGTCGTAAATACACGCCAGTTTGTTGTTGACGTACCTACCCCCCAGCTTCGTCAAAACAGCCCTGCTTGACCTGCTGGAGGCAGTAGCCGGGTTGGCAGTGGAGTTCCCCAGACTTATGGTCCTGGGGGACTTTAATCTGCCGTCCCTCAGCGAATCCTCGGAAGCAGGTCAGGAGTTCATGGCTTCCATGACAACCATGGACCTGACCCAAGTAGTTCAGGGTCCGACCCATAGGGGGGGGACACACGCTCGACCTGGTATTTCTCTCGGGGCAGTGGAGAGATGATCTGAATTTAAGGGGTATAGTGACATCTCCCTTGTCATGGTCAGACCATTCCCTGCTGAAGTTAGACTTTATGGC
>QLTV01003303.1:654015-677657 GCA_003457575.1 Thermophis baileyi | reverse complement strand
CTCAGGTCCCGTCAGCCAGACAGTGTCAGCTGGCGGGTTCACGGGGGAGGGCCTTCTCTGTAGCCGTACCGACTCTATGGAACCAACTTCCCCCCGAGATCCGTACTACCCACACCTTACTGGCTTTCTGTAAAGCTGTTAAGACCTGGCTTTTCCGGCAGGCCTGGGGCCAATAGTTGTTCTGATTGGCCCATGTATGGTTGTGTGAATGTTTTATTTTAAATATAGATGTTTTTTTTAAATTTCTTTTATATGTTTTATTTTTTATGATGTAAGCCGCCCAGAGTCCTTCGGGAGTTGGGCGGCATATAAATTTTATAAAATAAATAAATAAATAAATAAGTTGCCAAGCATCTGAATTTTGATCACATGACCATGGGGATGCTGCAGTGTGAAAAATGGTCATAAGTCACTTTTTTGCAGTGCCACTTTAACTTCAAATGGTCACTAAACGAACGGTTGTAAGTCGAGGATTACCAGTATGCCATTTCAGACAACCCTAACATATATGTATAATTGGCTTATTTCAAACTATTCCCAAGTATCAATTCCAGAAGTTGCCAAGCATCTGAATTTTGATCACATGACCATGGGGATGCTGCAGTGTGAAAAATGGTCATAAGTCACTTTTTTGCAGTGCCACTTTAACTTCAAATGGTCACTAAACGAACGGTTGTAAGTCGAGGATTACCAGTATGCCATTTCAGACAACCCTAACATATATGTATAATTGGCTTATTTCAAACTATTCCCAAGTATCAATTCCAGAGGCTCCTCCTTTTTATGGAGAGAGGGGGGGGGGGAATTGCAAACACATGTAGCGTGTTTCTAGAAGGAAATGCTACTAGTAGACCCCATAATAACAGCCAGATTTGTTATGAACTGTAATCCTATATAATAACTTCTGCTGCTACAAGAGTTAAAGCCTCAGTGTGGTTGAAATCCTGGTCCATTCAGCATACAATTTATGAATGAATTCCAACCTATATCAATTAGTGGAAGCTCATTCTCTGGTTTGCATCTTGCTTCCACAAAGCAGTGAATCAGTTGAGATCAGGTAAGCACAAGGGTGATCGATCGGTAGATTCTATACACCTTATATCAGGGGTCCTCAAACTTGGCAACTTTAAGACTTGTGGACTTCAACTCCTAGAATTCTAAAGTTGCCAAGTTTGAAGACCTCTGTCTTATATCTACAAGTCAAACCAAAACAGATGGTTGTGCCCCAAAGTGCATTTTGATTGTATCCACATTCGTGTGGTTTTTTTTTTTTAGAAAAAATATTTGTAGAACTTGCACATGTAGTCCTTGACTTACAACCGTTCATTCAGTGACCATTCAAAGTTACAATGGCACTCAGAAAAGTGACTTATGACTGTTTTTCACACTTACAATTGTTGCAGCATCCCCAGGGTCAGGAAAATTTAGGGCCTTGGCAACTGGCATGTATTTATGACAGGGATCATGTGATCATCATTTTTAATCTTCCCAGTGATGTGGCAATCTGGAAACTACGATCCTAACTCATCTGGAAAGATGCCAAGTCCTGGGGTGAAAATTAACCAGTAGATATTTTGAACTGGAAATGTTGTGGCTAGTTTTCATATATGTTTAGGTAGTCCTCTACTTATGACTATAATCAAGCCCACAATTACAGTCATAAGCCATAATAATCATTATGCAAGTCACTGTGTAGCATGCTTCATTTTACAACCTTTTTGGCAGAAGTCATTAAGCAAATGCCACGGTTGTATAGCGAACACAAAGAATCAATTGTTGGGATGTTGGGGTTTTTTGTTTTTGTTTTGCTAGAAACAGGATGTAAACACTGGTTTTTGGCAAACCATGAATTGTGGTCACTTGACTGTGGGATGTTGCAAATGGCTGTAAATGTGAGCCAGTTGCCAAGTACTGAACAAGCAGTAATGTGATGGGGGGAGGGGGTCTGTCCATCAGAACTTCAAACTGGGTTGTTAGTCCCTTTTTGAGTCTGTCGTAATGTCAGACAGTTGCTAAATGAATGGTCATAAGTTAAGGACAACATGTATGTTGCCTACTCAAGGAGTGACCATGTTGTCTCTGGCACAAACATTATTAATGACATTTTAAAATATATAGTTCCAAGATAACGATGAACGAAGGAAAGAATGATGGGCTTCATTTTTCTTTTCTTTTTTGGTATTTTTCTGCAAAGTAATGTTTATTCAGTGCCTGCCTTGACAGCAATTGCATACCCTCCCACTGAGGGTGAAAATTGATTTGGTGGCCAGGAATAACATATGAAGCTCCTCCATTTGGATACTTCCACGCTGATATTATTGGCTCTAAATAAATAAATTTCCAAAGCTTTTTCTAGCTTTGTTCTCCCAAATTCTTTAACTAGGAGAATTTAAAGATTTTCTCTAGGCTTATGTGCATCAGCTCCCTGTACTATACTGAATTCTGAAACATCTCTTTAATATATTGGCTGTATTGCATTCAGTTTATTATTAGGTGTTCTTTCTGTAATTTTTAAATAGAAATTTATTTTAATTTGTCTAGGTTTTTAATCGTTCATCAGCAGTCTGAGTGGTAGATATGGAGTTAAAGGATGAGATATACGTAGTTATATCCGTACCTAATGCTAAGGCAGAATTTTCAATCGTGGTTTGTGGAACAAGCACGAATGGGTTGGGTTGAATGTATTGCTAAGCCACAATAGGTAAGCAGCCAGGTGGTTTTTTAAAAAAAAAATAAGTCCCTTTAAAGAAATACGTGAATCCACTTTGAATACTACTGTAGTGACCACTTGACATCACACATGCTAGGGTTCTGGAAAATTGTGCACCCAGTAATTATGATCAATTAAACCCTAATTATTCCAAAACCTGGCAGCCTTCAGTTCACATCATGAGCTTAATGGGAGTAATCACTTTCTGGTTTGCACCATGTTCTGAATCTGAAGCTAATTGGTAAGGACTCAAAACAGCCAAGTAAGAAAACCCAACAGAACTAGTAACTACATCGAGTTGGTGATGCAAATTCTGTTAATTCTGACCTAGTTAAATTGTTTGGTGAAGAAATATTAAATCCCTTAAGATTTAATAAGGCTCTTTCAGGCAAGGTTATGAAACCTGGTGCTGACTGGGTTTTCAGCTTCTCTTTTCTCCCTTCAGTTCTGTTTGTTAATGATATTTTTCTGATGAATCCTCGGACAGCGGAGAATTCGTAATGTCAAGACTCTTCGCAAATAAAGAAATCAAATACTGTTTTATTAAAATTGCAAAGCCGCTTTGAGGATGATGCCAGAGTAGGTTGCCCTTTCTGAATTTCTTGGAATTACATTCTCAAAGCATTTGCTCACTCAGGTTTCCCCCCCCCCCTTGTTTCTGTTCCTCCGCTTTTTGAAAGGGAGGGGAAAAAAACATTTTAAAGATAAGTTGCAAAGAATGTTGAGGGAAACAATTTGGTATTTTGTCAATTTTTTTCCCCCCAGGTATTCTAGGGCTATACCTGCAAATATGCAGAGATTGAAAAATTAACTCTTCCAGGGATTTTTTTTTAAAGCCAGGATTCATCAAGTTGCAGTTAACTGTTGACACCAGAAAACCTTTCCCTTTAGCAAAATTTCAACACAGAGTTGTGTTATCTTTCATTCAGCAGATGTATGTGTGTGGGGGGGAAGGGGGTCCCTCCCCTTTCCTGGCTTTTGGGATAATTTGTGGTGAAGTGAAGGACAAAAATGTATTTTCCCCAAACATCAGTTTTTGCGGCCAAGACAACACATGTTTTCCAATCAGCATGCCAGTATTTTTGATCATTTGCACATCTGTTTGGCACATTTCAGCAACTGATCTTCTTCGGTTAAAATGGAATCACAACAGAAATCAAAGTCAGATGAGTTAAGGTGATGCCTGCTTGATTGAAGGCTATGATACTGTTTCACTTCCATATCTTTTTTTTCTTCCCATGGAATTCAGCCCTTCCTTAATTCTAATCCTGTTCCTGACTGCTTAGTTTAAGCAAGTTACTAGCCCATATGCTCTCAGAGTGGCCCACTTTGTCGGAGAGGCACGGGTGGGCTTCAAAAATTTTAGGAAGGGGTTCTCTGCCTGGAAGGGGTTCTCTGCCTCTTACTGGGTGGGTGTGGCCATGGTGGGCGTGGCCTAGTCACCCTCCTACACCATGGGGGGAGCGTTTTTGCCCTCCCCAGGCTCCGGAGCCTTTCCTCGAGCCTCCGGGAGGCCGAAAACAGCCTCCCCAGGCTCTGGAGGCCCTCTGGAGGCCTTCCCGAACTTCTGGTAGGCCCATTTTTCACCCTCCCGAGCCTCCGCGCACGCCCTGCACTTACCTGCATCCAAAACGGGCCATGTGGGGACTCCTGGGAGGGGAGGGGCGGGGCGGGCAGGGCCAGCCAGGAGTGGGATTTGGGGGTTCTCCAAACTGCACAGAATCTTAGCTAGAGGTTCTCCCGAACCCCTGCAAACTCCCCAACATTGGCCTGGGGAGAGGCCAATGTTACATTTGCAGAATGAATCAGTGTACATGTGGGTACAGTTTTGTTTGGGGGTAAATTTTTGGGTTTTTAACAGAAGCATGTCCCTTTGGGGGCATCTATTTTCTAAATCACCGTGGCAAGAAACAATCTCTTTTAGTAACCATAGTGAGGAGAGAGAAGACAGCAGCAAAAGTTGCATTTGAGTGTCTTATGCAACCTTGGAAGTGCAGGTTCTCCATCCTTGTCCTTTCTCAGCAGATAAATACAAGTAGTCTTATGACCACAATTGAGCCCAAAATTTGTTGCTAAACAAAATAAAGTGAATTTTGCTCCATTTTACAACCTTTCTTGACACATACTTGTTAAGTGAATTATTGCAGTTGTTAGGAACCCGGTTGTTAAGTGAATCTGGCTTCCCCATTGACTCTGCCTGTCAGAAGTTTGCAAAAGGGGGAAATCACGTGACCCCGAGACCTTGCAGCCGTCATAAATATGATCCAGTTGCCAAGCTTTCGGATTTCGATCATGTGACCAGAATTCTACAATGGTCGTAAGTACAAAGACTAGTTTTAAGTCACTTTTTTTTCAATGCTGTTGAAACTTTGAATGGTCACTAAACAGATTGTTGTAAGTCGAGGATTATCTGTAAAGGGGAGGCGCCATCATCCTAGCACAATGTTTCTCAACCTTGGCAACCTTAAGATGTGTGGTTTTCAAATCCCAGAAGTCCCCAAACCAGCCGTTAAATTGAGTGTGTGTCAATATGAACACAACCACCAGGAAATTCAGAAGCAACAATGGAGGTTGTTAGCGTGACATCATTTGTGGTCCCATTTAAGCCGGCATTAAAGGGTTTAATATATCCCACACCTCCAAAGATTCCAAAGCCATTCTGTGGCAAGTGATCTCAATAAGCAAACAGGCATCACGAGACAGGCCATATTTCAAATACTTTTATTTATTTCAGTATAATCCTCGTCTCACGGTCACCTCTAATGAATGAAAGTCATTTCTGCCATGTGCAAGGGAACAAAGAAGAAGCTGTGATCCAGCCAGATTGCCTTAATTAATGTTCATGGTGGGCCCTTGTGCATATGAGGAATTGGCATTGGGGCTGGGTAAACGGATGCCACCCGTCCACTACCCTGGTTTTCATGCCATCTCAGTCTTCTGCAGGCCATTGTTAGGTGGAAAAGCGTGTTTTCAGAAGTTTAGGAAGAGAGTGGTTAGCGCTTGGCTGGCCTTGAAAGCTAAGTAGGGTCATTTATAAATGACACTTGGATGGGAAGCCACTAAGAAATCCAGGGGCTACAGATTACAAAGGAAAACTGGAATATTCTAGTAAATAACAGTGGCAAATCTGTACAGGTACTCCTTGAATTAACAGCCACACATTTAGTGATTGTTTGAAGTTACAACGGCACTGACAAAAGTGACTTATGATCATTTTTCACACATCCCCATTGCCACGTGATTCAGACGCAACTCTTACCTTTTTCCCCACAACGACTCTGTTGTAGGGAAAGAGACTGGGCTGAGAGAGGGATTGGCCCAAGGTTGCCCAGCTGGCTTTCATGCCTAAGGCCAGACTAGAACTCACTATCTCCTGGTGGTTGGTCCAAAGTCAAAGTATTGAGGCTGGAGATGGCAAGTCTAATTGGGTGTTGCTCAGGGGTGTGTGCTTATAGCTTTTTCCCTGTCTAGTCTTCCTAAATTAAGGATTGTCTTCCTGTTGGGTAAGTACATTAACATACTGGCTTTCTGCATTTCCATAGATTGTCTTCTACATTCCTACAGGTAGTGCTCACTTAATAAACACAATTGGAACCAGGAACTCTCACTAAGTGGTGCAGTAATTAAGCAAAACATCATGTGCCAGTTTCTCCATTGACTCTGCTGGTCTGAAGCTGTCAAATGGTGATCATGTGAGCATGGATTACTGTCATTGTTATAAATGCATGCTGATTGCCCAATGCCCCCAAATCCATCACTGTTAATGCTGTGATGGTCATTCGTTTCAAGGACCACTCATCAAGTTATTTTTTTCAGGACTGTTATAACTTCGAATGGCCACTAAACAGGGCAGCCATTAAGTGAGGACTACTTTCATTGATAGTTGGGTCATCACAGTGACATTTATTACGAGCAATCAAGGCATAGCACTGCATTTATGACAAGAGTCTAAATCAACCCCAGCATTTGAGAGTCATGAAGAATTTAGCATCTCTCATGAACATTAGGAAATCAGAGTGAGACCTGGTGGGTTACATTTTTAAGTTTACTTTCAGTGTCAAATGCCAGCAGCTCAACAGCTTTATCCATCTTCAGATGTATGTGCATGACTTAAAATAAAGTATGGAGGAAAAAATAATCAGGTTGAGTGACAAACCTCCATTGACAATTATTATTTATTATTATTTATTAAATTTGTATGCCGCCCAACTCCCAAGGGACTGTATGAGGCGTGTATTTGCTGAGTCTAACTTTTAACGAAGTCAAAAGCAATCCGAATAATATTTATTTAGTGACAAACACCTTTGGGAGGTCTGATGGAACATAACTTCTAGGGGAAACATGCAAAGGTCTACAGTCCTTGTGTCAATCAGTTTATAATCGGTTATGCACAAGGCCAGTTCATCAGCGATTAATTTTCTCCTGCACGCATTGATGCTAAAAAATAAACTTACCCATTGCATATTTGACCATCTACCCTTTCTGGTTTATTTGCTTGCAGATTGTTCCTGAAGTGTAAAACTCTTCAAACTTAGTGTTTGACAAACTCAAGTTAGCTAAAAATAGCTCTCCTAAATATGAAAGCTAGTTCAAAACTCTGAGGGTTCCTAGAGTCATTTTACAGTTATTGTTGATAGAATTTCAGAGTTCCAACTTTGGGATGTGAATGACTTTCTGTTGAGCTAACAGCTGTTCTCTGCCTGTTGGGATCTACAGCTTGCCTTCCCAGCTCTTAATAATTAAACAGAAGTGTTATTTTACAGCAACACGTATGGAAGATTGTAGTCCATTTTTAAAAAATCTAGATGTTAGAAGCTTTAAAGAGCATGTTTTTGAAAGGCAGGACAATTAATTTAGGGCTGTAACTTCGTTCACACTTTACCCAGGATTAAATCCTGCTGGATTTAAGTGGTTTTATTTTCAGCTAAACACATACAAGATAGCACTCTTCGTTAACTTCATTTATGAGTAAGCATAGATCCTTTGGAAACCCAAACTGCTTGGATTTGTCTGATTTAATTCTTTTTTTCCCCTCCCCCTCCCCCTCCGCTTTTCTGTAGGGTTTCCAGATTTCTTATGATTACTGTTTAAATTGCAGCCCTAAGTAAACTTAATTGAAAAGTAAATCACGCTGCCCTTGGCACCTTTATTCAAACATTGTGATAAGCCAAGCTAAGCAAACCACTTTGTGGTTTGCCGAGATAATGCGAATCTTGGCACGGGATTGTATTTCTGAGCAGAGACGACGGGGCCCTAACTTCTTTTTAAAGAGAAAAGTAGGATAAAAATATTTGGGATAAATGTTTGAAAATCTACATCATGTTCCAATTTAAGGGTAGTAAAAGTAAATTCAAACATATGCCACCAGTAGGACAAGGAGCATAACATGGGCAGAGTTAATGGCATTCAAATAAATCCTATTTGAAACAGGCAGCTGTTTTCAAAGCTTTGAAAAAACATTCCTGCTGAAGATCCCGTTGGGGAGAACTTGTTTTACTATCTTCTGGGCTAATTGAAGGAGAATTCTTTTAGCATTTATCTTAAAGCCACATCATGGGCAATGGTGGCCAATTCCAGGTAGTCCTTGACTTACAACTATAATTGAAGCTGGAATTATAGTTGTAGGTCAAGGCATCATCTGACTGGACCTGAGTTTTGATATTTTTTTGTGCTGGTCATTAAGTGAACCCTGTGATTGTTATGCTAACGCAGCGGTTAAGCAAACACCATAGTCCATTTCCCCCAATCTGTTTTCCCCAGTGGGTGGTTTTTTGCCAGAGACGGAGTAAATGCTGGGGGAGGGGGGGAATGAGAAATTGTGGTCATAGGATTGCTGGATGCTGCAGGCAGCCATAAAGGCTGCTAGTTGCGAAGTGCCCAAAATGCATGTGGCGGATGTAACTTTGAACAGTCGTTAAATGTCTGGTCATAAATTGAGGACTATGTATCATAGTGAAACATTACATAATGCTCTAAAAACAGAAACCTAGAACTTTTTAATTGGAGGAAGAATCACAACAGTAACCAACGCAGAATTTGATGTTATGCAGAGATTTGCAGCATCACACTATATTAATGCACCCCTAAATTTGGCCTGCAAAAACCTCATATGAGATTTTATCAGCATAAGGCACCAGGCTAGGAAACAGGAGGTGGTGAATTCTAGTCCTGTCTTAGCCGTGAAAGCCAGTTGGTGATTTGGGGCCAATCATCAGGAGGTGGTGAGTCCCGCCTTAGGCATGAAAGCCAGCTAGGGGACTGTGGGCCAATCATTAGGAGACTGTGAGTTCTAGTCTCATTTTAGGCATGAAAGCTGGCTGAGTGACTTTGAGCCAGTCAATCTCTCTTACCCCAACCCACCTAACAGGATTGTTATTGAAGGAAAATAGGAGGAAGCAAAAGTATATTTGCCACCCTATTTATAAAAATAATAGAGGCAGGATAAAAAAAGTTTTATGAAGTGGTCTGAAATTCCGAAAGATGCTCTTAGGACAAACATGTGCAACACTTGTCCCTCTACATATTGATGAACCACAGTTTCCAGCAGCCACAGCCATTACAGTAGTGATCAATGCTGGGATGAGGTAGTTAGTGGTGAAAGTATTGGAATGGGGTGAGGTCAGTTCAAATCCACCTTCATCCAGGAAGTGATGAGATCGGGATAAATATTCTCTCTCTCTCCATGTGGGGCAAATTTGGAGGGAATAGCAGTTATCCTGATTTAAGTCCCTGCAAGGAAGACAGGATCTGAATGTAATAAATGCACGAGTAAGCACAAGTAGTGATCATTTGCAAAATAAGGGTCTGGTGAAGAATTAAATCAGTAGATTGTTGCTATCCCTTTTCTATTCCCCGTTTCTAACATGACTGACCTGATTTTATGACCTTTTTTGCAGGGGTGGTTAAGCAAATATCTTGGAGTTAAGTGAACCAGTGATTTGCTGTGGGCATGGTTTTGCTGAAAACTTGGAAGCGCCAGCAAGAACACCGTAAAGCACGGTCATGTGATCTTGCAAACGGCCATAAACGCAGCGCGGTGGGCGAGTACCTTAAGTGAGGTTACATGGCCACAGGGAGCTCAGAACTTTGATAGTCTTATGTAGGTGTGTTGGAACTTCAAATGATTACTAAGCAAGCAGTTGTAACTCAACTTACAACCGTTCATTTAGTGACCATTTGAAGTTACAACAGCACTGGAAAAAAAACGACTTATGACCGTGTTTTTTCACATTTAAGACCTCCATAGTCACGTGAACAAAATTCAGACGCTTGGAAACTGACATATATTTATGGTGGTTGCAAAGTCCTTTTTGCAACCTTCTGACATGCATAGTCAATGGGGAAGCCAGATTCACTTAATAAGCATGTTACCAACTTAATAACTGTGGTGATTCACTTAACAACTGCGGCAAGAAAGGTTGTAAAAGGGGGCAAAATTCAGTTAACCACTGCCTTGCCTTAGCCATGGAAACTTTTGGGCTCAGTTGTGGCCGTAAGTCGAGGACTACCTCTAAGGCCTTATTTCACTCCTTGCAACTCCTAATCCCTGCTTCCCAGCACAGACGCTGGTCGTTGCAATTCTTGGTGTTTATCTCTTGCCATACCAGTTCAAAGCTTGAGGCTATCTTCAAAGCTGCTCTTTTGCCCCTCTCTGCATCATAGCTGGTCTTGAGAAACTTGTACCTCCTTACTTTTCCCTATCTTTCATTGGCAGAAAGACGGGTGGAGTTATTCGCTTCCCAATGCTTATCTCGGGCACATTCTTATATACTCCTCAGGCTTCCAACCCAGATATAGGAATTAAAAGAAATAGAAGAAGAAAGAAGCATTTATTTTCCCAAACACACACAACCCCCCCCCCCTCGCCCATTCCTGCAAACTGTAATGCAAAAAAAATGTCAGGATAATTAAAACTCTGTTGACTTGTCCAGAGAACAGATACTTGGATAGGAAGAAAATATTCTTTGTTTTGAAAGTATTATCACTCTTATTTTTTTCCTCTCTCTCTCTTTTCCTCTCCATACTTCCTTTTGCTGAATGCAGCTGGTGTTTCTTGTGTAAATTTGGTAGCTATAAATTTAACTCTCTGCTGCCTCTTTTTTCCCTGCCTGCAGGTTGGAGGTGTGTGAAATTGATTACAAAAAATTCCTGTTCTATGGAGGTCTTGCTTAAATCCATTCCTGATACCAGCACAAGTAATGCAACCCATTCATTCATTTCTTTGCTTGTTGCAAGATATGTATTCTACGCTACCATGTATTCTACGCTACCAGATAAAAAGATAGCTTGCAAAACGTTAAGATAAAATTCAGGTAGAAACAGCAGCATAAAGCAAATTTTAAAACGCAATTAAAGCAGTTACCCTTAATAACAATTAGACCAAAGTTAGAACCAACATTAAGAGTCAACATTATGAGGTCCTAAGTACACATTAATACTTTAAACGTTTGATGTAGTAGTTAATGTATTGGCCTAGAAACCAGGCGTCTGTGAATTTTAGTCCATCTTAGTTATGAAAACCAGCTGGGTTACTTCCAGCCAATCAGCAGGAGACTCTGAGATCTAGTCCTGCCTTAGGCACAAAAAAATGACTAGGTGACTTTGGGCCAATAACCAGGCAACAGTAAGTTCTAGTCCCACGAAGGCAATCTGGGTGACTTTGGGCCAATCACCAGGAGAGTTCTAGTCTCACTTGGGAAGATTGTCAGTTGCAACCATGTGATGTTTTGATTAACGACCTCAGTGATTTGCTTAACATGGCAAAAAGGGCTATAAAATCTGGTAACGTCACATGATGCCTTGCTTTATGACAAATTTTCTTGTCCCAATGGTAGTCGTAAGTTGAGGACTATATGAATTGGGTTCCCAAGCCTCTTGCCCCAAAACATGGTCTTTTCTGTCTGTTGCTACCTGTTAGCCACGTAGTGCAAGGGAGCCCAGGAAGCACATGTCTGTTTTTAGCCACCTGACTGGATATTTTTCTAAACATTGTCCTTAAAAGAGAGGGAACAAAGACTGCTTCCCAGGGACTGTTATGTAGTTGTGGACTGTAATTCCACCAGGAATGACCTGAGCAGCTCTGGTGTTCCTAGCATTGGATCATTTTAAAGCCCAGGTAACATTTCTTAGCAGTATCTATACCAGGGCGGGGGCTAGGATGCAAAAGATGGACAGAGAGCAGGGAAATTTACGTAACGTGATTCCCAGAAGCATTATTTAAAAGCAGAGAGTGGCAAAATAAAAACGTTTCACTGATTTCTTACTGGCAGAAAGCCCACCGCCAGCATAGACAGGAAAAGGAGGGACATATGCTATGACATCACTGCAGGGTGGGGCCTTCCACACCTGATCTCACTTTGCTGCATTCATTTCTGAAAGGGAGATGCTGGAAGCTTCTATTTTTATCTGAATCCATGATAAGGGCAGATTCCGTTAGGTGTCTTAAAACTTTTTAAGGTTGTTGGAAAGTTAGCTGCAAACAAACCAGCCAGTTTATTGCCACCACGGAGGGAAAACTATCCATTAACTTTATAATCTTATGAAATCCTCCTGATATTTCCAAAGTAAATAGGCTTTTTGTACACTTTTTAAGGCTATGCATCCCGTAGTTTGATTGTTCGGTGCATAGGATCATTTATTTTATTTTTTTATTTTGAAAGTGTAACAGTATTGAAATCATAGCACTGCTAAACCTTTTTGCAGGCAAAAGCATTCAGAGATGATCCAGATACAGATTTCAAAGTTGCAGGCAAAGATTGGCATTTGCGAACAAAGATGACCTTTGATATTATATCCCACAGCATTGCAACCAGCTAGAAAAAAAAATTAAATTCCTCGCTAATGCAGGGTTTCATGAATTGAACCTTGCCTTTTGGTGCAGGGTGCAAAATGTTTTATGGGTTTCTGTAGATCCGCTCCCTTGGGTCAAAATAGAAATGCAAAGCTGTAGATAAGATGCTGGATGTCATGAGGTAGAAACAGTGGTGGGATTCAAATTTTTTTACTACTGGTTCTGTGGGCGTGGCATGACTTGGTGGGCGTGGCAGGGGAAGGATACTGTAAAATCTCCATTTCCTCCCCACTCCAGGGGAAGGTTACTGCAAAATCCCCATTTCCTCCCGATCAGCTGGGACTCAGAAGGCAGAGAATAGATGGGGGTGGGGCCAGTCAGAGGTGGTATTTACCGGTTCTCCGAACTACTCAAAATTTCCGCTACCGGTTCTCCAGAACTGGTCAGAACCTGCTGAATCCCACCTCTGGGTAGAAAGGTTTCTATGACTTTGACACTGACCTAAGAAGCCAAGTTTGACTAGGTATTAAGGAAGCTGAAATTTTCGGGTAAACCTAACAGGCATTGAGATTGGTGCAATATAGGAATCCTTGTTGCAGTCTGTTTACAGGTCATTTCTTAGTCCACAAGGAACTTCTTTTGGTCTACTTTCCTTATACACATTGAAATTGTAATCTAAACCATTTTTTTTTAAAATGTAACCTTTCTCATCTTCTCAGTACCAGCAACACCCTCCCCAGTGGCACGAAAGCTTTCTAACTAATGTCTTTGCTTTTATTGTTTTATATAAAAGTCAGTCGTTGAATGGAGCGTCCTGTAAGCCAGCTAAGTAAGTAAGTAAATGAATGAACGTTGTGTAGATGTTGCATTTTTAATCCTCGTTTTAATTTCCCTCCAGTTAAAACCATACCGTGTTGTTAATGCATTGCAAGGGTAGTGTGCAGTTTGAGGAATGATTGGCAGGCTGGGGAATTCTGGGAGTTGAAGTCCACTTCTCTTCCAAGTTGCCAAGGTTGAGAAACACTGGTGTGGAGTCCAAAATAGCTGGGACAGGAACCAAATCTTCTGTTTACACCCAGCCCAAGCTTTTGATCATACCATCAAATTGTAAAGAGCAGTTTTCCTACGCTGCTCCCGGAATGCCTTGGCTGCCTGTTAGTGGCAGGACTTGACAACACTCAGCAGCTGCACTTTAGATTGGGAGATATGTTTGCTCCTAGCAAATGTTGCTGCTTAATTATATGTCTTTAATATAGTCATTAAGAGTCTGCCTGTAGGCTATTTTGATTACTTTTGTTTACAAGCACATTATTTGACACCCAAGTGGGTTGGGGAATGTGGATTTTAGGCCAGCTTTTATCAGTGTTTTCCTTGGAAGGTCATGGAGAAATAGTCTTTTATTATTATTATTATTATTTTGTTAAATTTCCATTGGATCCTCAATGCTCAAGCTACTATTTTAAAGAAGGCAGAATGAAAACAGTAGGGCCTTTCTGCAATGAAGGAGCTGAAGAGAATCGCAATCTGTTCTCATGAATGCTCCTTTCCAGCCAACCATTCTGTTTAACTAAACACACACACACACACACACACACACAGATACACAACTCCATCTATAGGATTATAGCATTTTTTTTCTATTCTGTTTCACTAAACACACACACACACACACACACACACAGATACACAACTCCATCTATAGGATTATAGCATTTTTTTTCTTCTTGGTTCATGTTTACTTATACAGTATATTTGTACATGAGCAAGAGCAAAATTTTGCTTTTGGGAAGACCCAGCTTACTTTCTGTTATACAGAGTTGGGTTTTTTGTCATTGTTGTTTGTGTCTTTCAGGCCCCTTTGCACAATAAGGAAAGCACCAGCTTAGTGTATGTGCTGGGGTGGTTGCGTTTTCTTTTTACAACATTTAAAAGATGAGTCCATGGCTAAGGACCCATATTTATTTTATGCTTATTTTGGGAAAGGTGCAGTCAGTTTGCAGAAGAAGAACTAATACTCAATGGAATAGTACATTAGGCTATCATGAATGAATGTTTCGTTTCAGTAATTGAAATCCCAAAAATTATTTTGCATACAGATAGTCCTCGACTTACCCACAATTGAGCCAAAAAATTCTGTTCTGTTGGTCATGTGACCACGGGGATGCTATACAATGGTTTTATGCGTGAAAAATGGTCATAAATCACTTTTTCAGGGCTGTTGTAACTTAAAACAGTCACTAAATGAAGGTTTGTGGAAGGACCAAAAACGATTAAAAATAAATGTAGTTTCTTGAGTCCTAGTAAAGTAAGGAAAAGAAAGCAACGAGAATGAAGAGAGTGAGGAAGAAAACTCACTTATCATTTCCTTGTTTTGTAATACTCCTGGTGGGGGGGAAATTAGAGTTGAAGATCCGAGTCTTAAATACAGCAAGTCTTTTTCTCTTTATCATTTAGCACTTCACCGCATTCCATGGGGGTCCTTCCTAGCATTCCAACGTATTTATAATTGACTCAGTATTTATTTTCAAGGCACCCTGTTGTGTCCTGGTTATCAAATGAACCCAGAATAAAATAGGGAATGAGGCTGTAGGAATTCAACAAGAGAAAAGTTATTTATATCAACTTGAAAGAGAATAGAATTCTGAAATTCTCTCCCTGTTTTTTATGGACATGAAGAACTTTTAATTTTCCGATTAATCTCTGGAACGAATTGCCTCCAGAAGTTGTGGGTGCTCCAACACTGGATGTTTTTAAGAAGAGGTTAGACAGCCATTGGTCTGAAATGGTATATAGCAGGGGTCTCCAACCTTGGCAACTTTAAGCCTGGTGGACTTCAATTCCCAGAATTCCCCAGCCAGCTTAAAGTTGCCATGGTTGGAGATCCCTGGTATATAGGGTTTCTTGCTTGAGCAGGGGGTTGGACTGGAAGACCTCCAAGGGACCTCCAAGGTCCCTTCCAACTCTTATTCTGTCAGAGGAACCAGGGAAGGGCCACATGGATAAGTAGGAATTTGGCCCAGTTCTTGTTCTTATATAGACTAGACTTCAGTATATTTGCACATCATTCATCAACATTTGACAACAAAATGGGAAGACTTGTCTTAGTTTCAATCAAGAAGGAACAGGAGGTTTTGAAGCAAGGTCTTCAACTCTCTTCCTTATGATTTGGCAAAGAACCTCAGTAGCGTTTATTTCAGGATATCAAGACACGGAAGGAAGGGAAGGGAAGGGAAGGGAAGGGAAGGAAGGAAGGAAGGAAGGAAGGAAGAGAGGGAGGAAGTAAGAGGAAGAAGGAAACATTTCCAAGTTTCAGTATCATAAGGATGCAATTTCTGATCCAGCATGTTAGCTGCCTTGTCCCCAATGATTAAACTGGAAGGGTTTTTTCAAACATCAATACACCAGCATTGGTTAGAATCAACAAGAAACGCTGGGCTGAAAAAACCCGAGTAAGCTCCATAAGCTCTAGTATTAAGTTCATTACTTATTTATTTATTTTGAAGTTGCCCAAGTTCACAGCAAGCTCTGGTCAGCTTACAATTAAAAATTTAAAAGAAAACAACGTACACCAGAAAATAAAATACAACTGACTGGAAGATAGAATTAAAAAGTCAAAAAAAAAAAAAACAACTATCCCTAAACATATGGAGGCAGGTAGTCCCTCAAATAACCAAGTTCTATGCCATGAAGAGCTTCATAGCCTGAATTGCATCTGGAAGTCAACTGGTAGGTAGTACAGCTTATGAAGCAAAAACGGGTATGAGCATGTACCACATCTATTATTCCTCATATCAGTGTATTCTGGACCATCTGTAACTTCTGAATGGTCTTCTGGATCAACCTCAAGTAGAGCTCATTACAAAACTTCAACAGAAAGATGACCAAGCTATGAATGACTGACTCTAAATAGAATCTCTTGATCCAGGATAGGTACAATTGGTGCACCAGATGAACCTTGCAAGGTGGCGCAGTGGTTAGAGTGCAGCACTGCAGGCTACTTCAGCTGACTGCTAGCTGCAGTTCGGCAGTTCAAATCTCACCAGGCTCAAGGTTGACTCAGCCTTCCATCCTTCTGAGGTGGGTAAAATGAGGACCCAGATTGTTGGGGGCAATATGCTGACTCTGTGAACCGCTTAGAGAGGTCTGTAAAGCACTGTAAAGCGGTATATAAGTCTAAGTGCTATTGCTAGTGCTATTGCAAAGGTCTTCTGGACACGGCTGTTTCTTCAAATAGGAGAACGTAAGAACAGAAACTTCCTAAACTTTGATGGAAGTGCTTGGGGAATCCCATGTTGGAGGACTATGCACAAAGGCAGGGTATGATAAAAAAAAAAACATACTCAAAACGGAGTATTTGTTGATTCAACCATCTTCTTGTCTTCTGGATATTTAAACATGGTGTGTGGAAAGATTTGGATGAAGAAAACCACCTTCAAGCCCTTGTCCAAATACAGGTAGTCTTTGACTTAGAACGCTTCGTTTAGTGACCGTTCGAAGTTACCACAGCATTGAAAAAAGTGACTTGTGACCATTTTTCACACTTAAGACCATTGCAGCATCCCCAAAGTCATGTGATCAAAATTCAAGCAGTGGGCAACTGGCATGTAATTATGACAGTTGCAAAGTCCCGGGGTCACGTGATCCCCTTTTGTAACGTTCCGACAAGCAAACTCAATGGGGGGGGGAGCCAGATTCACTTAACAACCATGTTAGTAACATAACAATTGCCGTGATTTACTTAACAACCGTGGCAAAAAAAAGTCGTAAAATGGGGCAAAACTCACTTAACAAATGTTTCGCTTAGCAACAGAAACGTGGCGCTCAATTGTGGTTGTATGTCGAGAACTACCTGTACTTTTCTTACCTTCATAAGAACTTGAAGCTTTTTCAAGTTTGACCTCTCTGAACTTCCAGCTCACCCTCAAATTCAGGGCAGACAAGAGTTTGACGCATAATACTGTTTGAAGTAGTTGTTGTGGGGGAAACAGAAGGGGGAAGAAGTATTATGTATGTTCATCACCTTGAGTTACTTATAAAGTAATAAAGGCGGGATAAAAATATAATAATTAACTAACTAACGAACTAACTAACCAAGCAAGGGGTTAGTATGGCATGCCTGATTGGGAATTTCCGGGGGAGTGGGGGTGGGGTGAGGAAGATACTCCTGGTAGTTCTTGGGAATCTCTTTGCAAAATACTATTTAAGTTAAAGAAAGGGAGGCGGTTAATGCCTCAACATTTCAAAAGATAAAAAAAATCTCTCGCCTTTGTCTCTGGGAATTTGGCAGCAAACAAGATTTATCCTGTGCTTAATTCTGACATGGAAGATGGGAAAGAGATAGTATTGGCAGGGGGAGGAGGGGGGCCTTTATAGTTTCCCTAATCCCCCTTAATCTAAATAACACCCCACTCTATCCCCATCCTTCATGGGGAAGTGCACCCAGGGAGGGGGCTCCCCCCTGTGAGACCGTTTCTGTGTTGCTCTAGAAATAATTGTCCTGCCTTCCGAAAAGAAAGGCCCGTTCAGATAAAAAGTACAGGTAGTCCTCGATTTACAACAGTTCATTTAGTGACCGTTCAAAATTACGGCACTGAAAAAGGAGACTTATGACCATTTTTCACACTTATGACCGTTGCAACATCCACGTGGTCTTGCGATTTACATTCGGATGCTTGGCAACTGGTTCATACTTATGACGGTTGCTGTGATCCAGGGGTCATGGGATCCCCTTTTGCGACTTTCTGATAAGCAAAGTCAATGGGGAAGCCAGATCCACTTAACAACCTTGTTACTAACTTAATGGCAGGGATTCAGTTAACCAATGTGGCAATTAAAGTCATAACATGGGGCAAAACAAATTTCTCACTTAGCAACATAAATTTTGGGCTCAGTTGTGGACGTAAGTCAAGGACTACCTGCCTGGCCTTTGTTTTGCTTTTGAGAAGACCTATTGAATTGGAACACTGACATATCTGCAGTTTTCCCTTTCCATTCTTTTATTATTCATGGATTTATTAAATGGATATACTGCTCTTTGGGCCGGAGCTCTGGTTGGCAGGTTGTTTCTTCTAGTACAACAACCCTGTGAGGTAGCTTGGGCTGAGGGAGAAAGGATGATCAAGGAGCTGTCCCAAAGTCACCTGGGGAGCTTCTGGGGCTGATGGTAGGACTTGAACACAGGTTCTCCCCGATGCTGGCCCAACATCATAACCTCGGCAGACCACGAGTGTTGGAAACAGTGGCGTTGTGTAATCCTAGTCTCACACTTTTGGTCTCTGCCACACTTCCGATCGTGCATGCAGGAAGCCCTGTATTCTAGTATTTCCAGCTGAAGTTTATCGTGTGTGGGAATGCAAGTTCCTATATCTAGCTACACTTTAAAAAAAAAAAAATCTGCCTATCAGGTTGAGCAACTTATTTCACTTTGTAATCGAACACCCAACGGCTTCGGCATGAAACTGCAGGGGGGGGGGGCAATTTAACGAGGGTTTTTTTTCTGGATCAGAAACCTGGCACTTTGTAGCGCATCTACTCTGCAGTGTAGACATTTTCCTGGCTCACACAGTGAATCTTCTTGGGGGAGAAGGGGACACCCTCCCACGGAGGCCTTGCGAGCTTGAGGTGAGTTAATGCATCAGATCAGCTCTGCTTTTCTCCACCGTGTGGCTAGAAATCTGATTGGCAGGATCTAAACAAGGAAACCAACCTTTCTGCCCTCAATAAATCAATCCCCTTTGAGAGGAGCTTTGTTGCATCTTTTACAAATTCCGATTGCACAAAGTGCCACAGAGTGCTGTGGGGTTGGTTCCTGCCCTGTTACCTTCGCTCACCTATCCTGGGAAAATAGGACAAATTGTTTTCTTCCTGTCCTCAGCTCACCCTGGGAAATCACTTCCCTGCCCCCCCCCCCCGCTGCAATTCTGCAATGTGAAAATGCATATTTGGCAATCAACTTTGTGGCTTCCTGGAAATTTAACTGGGGTTTGCTGCAGTGCCTTCTCCGAGCCTGCAGCTAATTCACTGTTTCTTCTTAAAACTGGGTGGTACAGTATGCCTATTTGTCAAATATGTTTGTTACTTGTTTAGATTTAGACCTTTCTTTTAATCCCATCCTTATTATTTCTATAGATAACTCAAGGTGATGAATATATTTAATCATCTTTCTTCCTCCTATTTTTCACAACAACCCTGTAAGGTAGGTTGGGCTAAGAGAGAGAGAGAGAGACTGGCCCAAAGTCACCCAACTAAATGTAATGTCTAAGGCGGGACTAGAACTCACCATCTCCAGGTGATTGTCCCAAAGTCACCCAGCTGGCTATAATGCCTAAAGCAGGATTAGAACTCGCAAGTCTCCTGGCGTCTAGCTGGGTGCCTTATAACCACTAAACCAAACTGGCTCAGACTTTGGGTACCTAAAACATATTAATTGATATCTTAAAATCAGGATATCATTAAGATGTCTTCTGGGTTAGAAGCTAAAATAAATGGTGTTGTCTGCGTTACAGATGAATTTTCAGAACTAAGATTTAAATCCCTTCTTAGTCACGGAATTGCTGCACGGTAATGTAGGATAAAGCTACTTTTACAACCTCTGTTCCCCCTCTGGGCAAAATGGGCCTCAGACAACTGATCTGAAAGCACTGTTGAAGTGTTAGATTAATAAATTGGAAAAGTTGTAGCCGAGTGATGAAATGCAGACTTCTGCGAAAAGCCCCCCAGGTGTACCTGAGCCAGGCAAGTGTTCAAGGAAGCACCAAGTTTGAAACTCTGGTTTGCTTCTGCTTAGCGGTGTTGCACATTAGGGTCAAAAAAGTCAAGATGGCAGGCTAAATGATATATTTATTTATTTAAGTGGGCGACTTTAATTAATTTTAAATTAAATTACAATTAAAGTTATGCTAGATTTAAAGCACCACTTGCTTTCTTTGCATGCACCAATTTGTTTAACGAGCCCATCAACAAGTTAATATGAAGAATTAAATGCTGGAATTTTAGGGCTTTGAAAACTTTAAATAAAATAATATGAGAGATGTTTGTGGCACCATTCTGTTTAAAAGGGGGATTTTTTTTTAAATTTGAAACATTGGGAAAAAAAGATCATCTGAATCTTCAAAATCAGCTGAAACATGGAGGTTGTAATACTGCCAGCTTTTTAAAAAAAACTTTCTTCACTTCTGTTAATGAGTAAACTTTTTGGTAGCAATGATTGATCATTACTCTGGGAAGTTATCTGATCAGAGTCAAATGCTAACTTTGAAAAAACAGCAGCTTCTTGCAAGCTGTGTAATGCAAAAGAATATATCATGTAGAGACAGTTGGATTCCACCAATTTTCCAGATTTTTCAAAGTGTACAAAGTCCATCTTTGCAGCCTTAAATAAAATGGGTACATTCTACTTCTGATGATTTCACCTTCCTTCCTTCCTTCCTTCCTTCCTTCCTTCCTTCCTTCCTTCCTTCCTTCCTTCCTTCCTTCCTTCCTTCCTTCCTTCCTCCCTCCCTCCCTCCCTCCCTCCCTCCCTCTCTCCCTCCCTCTTCCACTCCCGCCATCTCTACCTTCATCCCCTCTCTCCCTCCTCTTCTTCCCTTCTTCCTTCCTCCTTCCTTCCCCTGCCCTCCACTTCCTTACTTGCTCATTCCTCCCTCTCTCTCCCTCTCCCCCCTCCTCTTCCTTCCTTCCTTTCTCCCTTCCTGCCTGTCTTCCTCTCCCTCCCCTCCCCCTCCCGCAACCTACTTTACCTTCCTCCTTCCCTCCACCACCTCTTACCCACTTCCACCTTCCTTCCTTCTTCCCCTCCACTTCCTTACTTCCTCTTTCCTCACTCTCTCTACCTCCCTCCCCATCTTCATTCCTTCCACCCTCCCTCCCCTTTTTCCTCTTCCTCCTTCCTTCCTCCATTTGTTACCCTCCTTGTTTCCTCCCTCTCTCTCCCTGTATCCCCCTCCTCTTCCTTCCCTCCCCCCTCCCTTCCTTCATCCCTCTCCTGCTTCCTTACTTCCTCTTTCCTGCCTCTCTCTCCCTCTCCTTTCCTTCCTTATTCCCTCCTTGCCCCTCTTCCTCCCTTCATTCCACCCTCCCTCCCTTCCTTTTCCTCCCTGCATCCCCCTCTCCTCCCTCCCCTCTTCCTTCCACCCTCCCCCTCCTCTTCCTTCCTCTCTCTCCCTACCTCCCCTCTCCCTTCCTTCCTAACTTCCTTCCTTCCTCCCATCTGCTTCCCTTCCTTCCACCCTTCCTTCTTTCATTCCTAACTTCCTCCCTTCTTCTCTCCCTTTTCCTCTCTCCTACCTTCTTTCCTTCCATCGTTTGGGTAATTAAATGCCTGCAAGAAAACCACCAAGCTCAGATAACATCAAGTACCCCAAAGTTCTTACCCTCCCTCCCTCCCTCCCTTCCTTCCTCCCTTCCTTCCTTCCTTCCTTCCCTTCTTCCTTCCTTCCTTCCTCCCTGCCACTTCCTTACTTTTTCCTCATTCTCTCCCTACCTCCCCCTCCTTACTTCTTTCCAAACTTCCTCACTTCCCTCCCTCCTCCTCCTCCCTCCTTCCTTCCTTCCTCCAACCCTCCCTTCCCCTTTCTTCCTAACTTCCTCCCTTCCATCTTCTTTCCTCCCATCTTCCTCTCCCTCCCTTCCTAACTTCCTCCCTTCTTCCTTTTTCCCTTTCCCTCTTCCTCCCTCCCTGACTTCCCCTCCACTTCCTTACTTCCTCTTTCCTCACTCACTACCTATCCCTCCTCTTCCTTCCTTCCTAACTTCCTCACTCCCTTCTTTGAGGAACTTCAAGCCTTGGAGTCTTCTTTCGTTGGGGGTGTTACTTGGAACCCTGACACCTCCTTCCCTTCCCCTTCCTCCCTCCTTTCCTTCCCTCTTCCTTCCTTCCTCCCTTCCCCTCCTCTCCCTTCCTTCCTTCCTTCCTTCCTTCCTTCCTTCCTTCCTTCCATCCTTCCTTCCATCCTCCCTCCCACCCCCTCTTTCTCTCTTCCTTCTTCCCACCCTTCCCTTTTCCACTTCCTTACTTCCTGTTTCCTCTCCCTATATCCCCCTCCTCTTCTTTCCTTCTCCCTCCCTCCCCTTCCACTTCATTTTTTCCTCCCTTCTCCTCCTCTTCCTCGCTTCCTTCCTACCGTACTCCCTCCCCATCCTCCTCTTTCCTTCCTTCTTCCTTCCAACTTCCCTCACCGCACCTCCACTTCCTTTCTTCCACTTTCCTCTCTCTCCCTACCTCCCCCTTCTTCCTCCCTTTCTCCTTCCCCGTCCTCTTCCTCCTTTCCTTCTTCCTTCCACCCTCCCCCCATCCCTTTCCTCTTTCCTCTCCCCCCATACTACCTCTTTCCTCATTCACCCGCTCCCTACCTTCCTTCCCCCTCCCTCCCTCTCTTCCTCCCTCCTCCTCCCCTTCCTTTCTTCCTCCTTACTCTTCCCCCTCCCTCCTCTCACTCTACCTCATCTTCCTTCCTTTCCTTTTTTCTCTCCCTCCCTCCCTTCCCCTCCCCACTCTTTTTTTTCCTTCCTTGCTTCCTCTGTTTCCCTCCCTCCTCCCCTCCCTCCCCCCCCCCCTTTCCCCCTTCTCTCTCTCTCTCTCACTCTCTCTCTCTCTCTCTCCTCTCTCTCTCCTAGAAGAGCAAATGGGGATGGGGCGATCTACACTCTTTTCCTCCCCGCCGCGCTTCTCCTCCTCTCTCTGTGTGTGTGTGTGTGTGTGTGTGTGTCTTTCCCTTCCCCCTATCTCTCTCTCTGTGTGTTTCTCTCTCTCTCTCTCTCTCTCTCTCTCTCTCCCTTCCTTTCCTTTTTTCTCTCCCTCCCTCCCTTCCCCTCCCAACTCTTTTTCTTCCTTCCTTCCTTCCTCTGTCTCCCTCCCTCCTCCACTTCCTTCCTCCCTCCATTTCCCACCTTCCTTCCTCTTTCCTTCCTTTCTTCCTCCCTCTCTTCTTCCCCTTCCTTCCACCATTCCTTCCTCACTCCCTCTCCTTCCCCCTTTTCTTCCTTCTTTCCCTTCCTTTTCCACCCTCCCTCCCTGCCTTTTTCCTGCCTTTTTTCCTGTCATTGTCCTTCCCTCCCCCTCCCCTCCCCTTCCTTCCTTTCCCTCTCTCTCTCTCTCTCTCTCTCTCTCTCTCTCTCTCTCTCGCTCTCTCTCGCTCTCTCTCT
>QLTV01003303.1:622281-638932 GCA_003457575.1 Thermophis baileyi | reverse complement strand
ATTCTATTCTATTCTATTCTATTCTATTCTATTCTATTCTATTCTATTCTATTCTATTCTATTCTATTCTATTCTATTCCATTCCATTCCATTCCATTCCATTCCATTCCATTCCATTCCATTCCATTCTATTCTACTCTACTCTACTCTACTCTACTCTACTCTACTCTACTCTACTCTACTCTACTCTACTCTACTCTACTCTAAATTTGTTCTTTCACGTTGACCAAAAGTGCACTCATCGCCACTGTAATTGAGTCTTTCCACCTTGCTGCTTTTTCATCCTCTTCTCTAGGTTAGTGCTAGGAACTGACTAATTTACCTTTTTACATTTTTGCTAATTAACTTGCTGCCATGGCCGGTAGCTGTTGGTCCACTTGTCCATCTCTATCCATAGACTATTTTCCAACCTAGGAAGCCAGAGACAGTAATTCTCCAGAGAAGGTCCATTAAATGGGAAGGAATTTGGGGTACGTTATCCAGACTTTTTCTGTAAGTAATCCACCTTAATCAGTTTGATACTGGAAATCTATTCTCTGGCCTCTGAATTTGTCCTGCATATTTGCATTCTTATTCATTGAGCAGCATATTACTTTTAGTAGGAAAGGAAAAGCAACAAGGATGAATCACAGAGTTGTGGTAGTGACAATATCCCTCCCAGTGAGAATAATTGCTGAGCCCAGCTTTCACAGGCAGAAAAAACCTTTTCCCCCTCAGTTTGCAATCACAGTTTAGTGTGTTTGAAGGCTGCCTTTAACTCAGGCTTGTCTGGGGAAATACCTTTTTTGCCTTGATTCATTTTCAGCAAACTATTCACAGCCAGTGAGAACAGTCTGAATTTACGATGACATCTTCAAGGAGAAAAATCTAGAGGAACATTTAATGGTCCTATCTGAACCAGATGCTTCACTGAAAGGGTATATATTTGAAAGTGTGTGGGGATAGGAAGTAGATGATGCACTTTAGACTTCACTGACCTGCTGGTTTTTAAATTTATGGGGAATTAAAATCTTTATACTACTGAAGTCTCATTATCATGACCTTTAACTGGGCAAAACATTGCATCATAGGGCAATAGTTTTTGAACCAAAGCACTTTAAATGGGCTAACTTATAGAATGCATCTAAAACATAGGGAAAGTTGTGGCTACTTCAGTGCTACCAGCTGCTGTTGTGGTCATGTGATCTTTATTTTCAACCTTCTGTGACAGTTTCCCAGCCACTCTAGCAATCCCTTGCTCCCTCTCCCAGATACTTATCTGTCTGCTGGGAGGGAAGGGAAAGAGGAATATGGGAAATAAAAAGTCCTTTTTATTACCTTAAATCAGGCAATCAATGGGGATTTAGGTTCATTCCTTCCTCTGCCTAGTCTAACATGATAATAAGAAACGTGAAGAATTTCATGCATTTCGTTCAGAAAGATATTTTAAGTATTTAATTCTGCCCTGTCAAGAGATGCAAGGAAACTTAGATGTTCTTGCATGGATGAGTATCTTCCAAGAGTTTCGGCTGTGATGATTTCAGCAGAACAGCGTTTCCTAATCTAGCGCTTTCCAGATAGGTTGGATTGAAGCTTCTTTTTTTTTTTTAATGCCCTAAGAGCTGAAGGACATCTGAAAGATCCCAAGTTGGTGGGGAAAAGAGGCAAATGCATAACCATTAAAAAAAAAAATCTATAGACTTTCTTGTCAAAAATGTTAACCTTGCTTGGGGCAGCTGACTTTTCCAATGCATTTTATCTGCACATCTCTCAAAAGTTTTAAAAAAAATATCTTCCCTGTTGGAGAATTGCTATTATTTCTATAAGATGTCAAGAAGAGGTAACCTGGCTAAAAAATTTTTTTAGAGGCGGATATTATTTCGGAGATGAGGTTTCCATAACACAGTTGAGAAGCTGCCAACTTCATTCTAAGGGAGTAAAACTGCTGAGATTTTGACTCCATAGCAGAATAGTTCAAACACTTACAACCACTCATTTAATGACCATTGAAAGTTACAGTGGGGTTGAAAAAAAGTGTCTTATAAACCAGTCCTCACGCTTAGGACTGTTGCAGCATCCTGACAATCACGTGATCAAAATTTGGGCACTTAGCAACTGGCATGCATTTACAATGATTGTAGCAGAGGTGGGTTCCTACCGGTTCGGACCGGTTCTATAGAACCGTTAGTAACGTGGCGGCCCGGGTCGCTGGAATCGGCAGTGACCCAGGCCTGCCACGCCCCTGAGCCGGTTCTCTCGGCACCGCCATAGGCGCCGCCATCTTGTTTTTTGCTTCTGCGCATGTGCAGAAGCTTTTTTTAAGTACTGCGCATGTGCGCCCCCGCGTGGCGTGTCCCTGAGCGAACCGGCAGTACCTGAATCCGGAACCCACCCCTGGTTTGTAGTGCCCCAGGGTCATGTGATTGCCATTTGGGGGAAGCTGGATTTCCTTAATGACTCCATGATCCACTTAATGACCACAATGATTTGCTTAACAACTGCCTGACAAAAAGGATTGTAAAATTGGGGAACCACTCACTTAGTGAAGGAAATTGACATTCATATCAAGTTGCCAAGCTTGAAAAAACACTGTGCTGTTCCTTTAAAGCAGGGGTTTCCAACTTTGGCCAATTTAAGACTTGTGGACTTCAACTCCCAGAATTCCTCAGCCAGCTGGCTGAGGAATTCTGGGAGTTGAAGTCCACAAGTCTTAAAGTGGCCAAGGTTGGAGAACCCTGCTTTAAAGAGTTATATCTGCCAGCTGTCTTTTGCGTGGGGCATTTTCCACACATTTGCTGCCTTTGGACCTCAACGAACTATGCTGCATTCTTAAAGTTCAGCAAAATGGGCCGGAAAGCATACAGCCGTAGCCTTTAATTTAGGTGCCTGTGCATTTTTATGTGCGAGGAAATATATTGCTCCAATAAATGGCTGAATGGAGTCAGAAGTCGCCCTGGAATGAGATGAGAATGCTCTTTCTCCTAGCAGGATGGTCCTCCTGAGAGGTCCTCCTGGCCAACGTATAATGGAAAAAATGCTCCATTCAGCTGGATTCATGTTCTGCGGTAGTTATGACTACCCTGCATGAATCCTGCATTATATTTACAAAGAGGAGAGAGAGAGAGAGAGAAGAGAGTAGACGGACTTTCTTATGGGTGGCTGTATTTTTGATCTTATTAAATCCTAGCTGGGTTTACTTACTTTAAATGTCTTTAAAAGGGTAGCATGGGCTTTCCTATTTTCACACGCTCTAGATGCCTTCGGCCTGCAGGTCCCAGAATCCTTAGCCTCTGCTTGGAGGAAATTGTGGAACACGTCATCTCAGCACTTCTGGCAAGGTGGTGGTAAGATTGACATAGCTCTTCTGGGTTCTAAGTGCTCCAGATTGACAGACTTGGTAGATGGGTGAGATTATCAGAATAAATTGCTATACTGAGCCTCGGTGCGCAGTGGTTAGAGTGCAGTACTGCAGGCTACTTCTGTTGACTGCCGGCTGCCTGCAATTTGGCAGTTCAAATCCCACCAGGCTCAAGGTTGACTCAGCCTTCCATCCTTCTGAGGTGGGTAAAATGAGGACCCAGATTGTTGGGGGCAATAGGCTGACTGTAAACCGCTTAGAGAGGGCTGTAAAACACTATGAAGCGGTATATAAGTCTAAGTGCTATTGCTATAGGTAGTCCTTGACTTACGACCACAATTGAACCCATATTTCCATTGTTAAGTGAGACAGTTGTTAAGTGAGTTTTCCCCCATTTTACGAACTTTCTTGCCACAATTGTTAAGTGAATCACTGCAGTTGTTAAGTTAGTAGCCTCGGTGGCGCAGTGGTTAGAGTGCAGTACTGCAGGCTACTTCTGCTGCCTGCCGGCTGCCTGCAATTTGGCAGTTCAAATCTCACCAGGCTCAAGGTTGACTCAGCCTTCCATCCTTCTGAGGTGGGTAAAATGAGGACCCAGATTGTTGGGGGCAATATGCTAACTCTGTAAACCGCTTACAGAGGTCTGTAAAGCACTGTAAAATGGTATATACTGTAAGTGCTATTGCTATAGGTAGTCCCTGACTTACGACCACAATTGAACCCATATTCCCGTTGTTAAGTGAGACAGTTGTTAAGTGAGTTTTTCCCCATTTTACGAACTTTCTTGCTACAGCTGTTAAGTGAATCACCGCAGTTGTCAAGTTAGTAACACATTTATTAAGTGAATTTGGCTTCCCCAATGACTTTGCTTGTCAGAAGGATGCAAAAGGGGATCACATGATCCTGGGATACTGCAGGCTGTCATATATACATGCCAGTTGCCAAGCATCCAAATTCTGATCATGTGTCTACAGAGATGCTGCAACAGTCGTAAATGTGAAAAACGGTCATAAGCCACTTTTTTTCAGTGTTGTTGTAACTTCGAATGGTCATTAAATGAATGTTTGTAAGTCGAGGACTACCTGTAAACCAGGGCATTTTCTTGGAGCTAGGCCTTCTCTGTGGTGGCATTTCCTTATGCATGACCTCCCTGCTATATCTGTCAGCCACCTTTTGAAACACCTCTTGCCTTTACAGGTAACTTATAATCATAATTGTGACTGGAATTTCCATTGCTGAGTGAGGTAGTCATTAAGTGAGTCAGCAGTTGACTGCACCCAATTTTATGACCCTTTTTGCTGTGATCATTAAGCAAATCCAACTCCCCCCCCATTGATTTTGCTTGTCAGAAGCCCATGAGAAGGTAGCAACGCTTAGAGTTACTTATAAAAATAATAAAGGCAGGATATAAATAAATTATTTATATTTAAATAAATAAATTAAAGAAAAAAGAATATAAGAAGACAGTTCTTCGATGTCTAGGTTGGGATCAAATAGACTCCTAATTGGAACCCAAAAAACAATTTGTCAACCTGGATGGTCCTTCCAGAAACACTTTTATTTTGTCCTGCCTTATTAACTAAACGGTACGGGAGTCCAGATGGTGTATTCTTCCATTTGCAATTCTTCCATTGCAAATGGAACCTCCATATGGAAAAGAAAAGAAAAGAAAAGAAAAACCAGTGAATTAGCTCCACCCTGTTTTAGGATTGGTTCTGGCCTAAAAACAGGCCTATAGCTTTAAGAACAAAGTTCAAAAATAGGAAATAACAAAGAGGAAAGAAAGCTTAATGAAAAGGATGTAAACTAAAGCAGGGGTCTCCAACCTTGGCAACTTTAAGACTTGTGGACTTCAACTCCCAGAATTCTCCAGCCAGCGTGGGGAATAACTATCCATTGTAATGCACGCATACTGATATACTGCCTAAAAGCTGTATTTTATATATAAAGGAGGGGACGACAACTCCCAGAGTTTCTCAGCCAGCAAAGCTGGCTGAGGAATTCTGGGAGTTGAAATCCACAAGTCTTAAAGTTGCCAAGGTTGGAGACCCCTGAACTAAAGCAAAGGAACTAGAGATACCTAGGAAGGACTAAGTTGTCAGACGACAGCAGAAGACTTGGGCAGCCAAATGGAAAGATGAAACTTGGAGCAGAGGAATAAAAAAAGAAATCGGGGCACCACAGAGGCACCTGGGCAAAAATCACCGAATCTTCTAGTGTTTCCTAACTTCTTCCTCTGTTTTTTAATTCACAATGATACAGGCCAGTTCTTGGAATTTTCCAGTTGCTTCAAGATACTTCTGTGGTCCCTGAAATAGAATATACCCAACAGAGTAGAGGAAGCTAACCCCTAAAATATAATGGTAGGGGAAGGAGGGTGGCTTTTAAAATTCTTTCCTGGAATGTGAAAACCAAAGGCACCCAAGTCATCTTTTTATGGGTTTTGGCTTCTTCCCCTCTGGAAGTATTTCAGGAATCTGTTGGCTTCCTTCTGGGCCCCTTGAGGAGAATGTGGTCTTGCAAGGCTTCCTGATCCCCCATGCCACTCTCTTTTAAAAGACAGACACAACAACTTGTCTCCTTTGTTTTGTTGTTAGCTGAAGGTTAATTTCACTTCAAAGCAAGTGGAGGGGGGGAGGAAGCTTGGGAATAGCTCTCCTTTTGTAGGAAATGAGCTTCGATAAGAGAAGGCAGTCTTTGCCTCTGCAGTGTTATCAGATGATTCCTAAAAAGTCCCAGTGGTTTAGATTATGGAAACATTAAAGAGAGAGAGAGAGAGAGAGAGAGAGAGGAGAAAGAGAGAGAGAGAGCGAGAGAGAGAGAGAGAGAGAGAGAGAGAGAGAGAGAGGAGAGAGAGAGAGAGAGGAGAAAGAGAGAGAGAGAGAGAGAGGAGAGAGAGAGAGAGAGAGAGAGAGAGAGAAAGCATAGTTTTTATGACTCTGTTGTTCTTTAAAAAGGAACCCATTTAAGGTCACTCACTCCCACCAATATGTATGGCTGAAAAAGAGAAAATGGTTTGTAAACAGCATTCCAAAACTCCCTTGCCCTTTTTTATGTTTTCCACTGTTTTTTTGGCAGGGATCATGGAAAGAAATTCGCTTCCCTCTCCAGTTTGGACTTGAGGGGAAGAGGACGGGACATGATTTACCTCCTTGAGTTTTCTGCTAGGTTTCGGAAGGAAGAACATATCTTGATATTTAAAAAGTGGTAGAATTGTCTTTGAATTTTTAAAGGCCTTGATAGAAATAGGGGCAAGGTGTTTATTTGGATCTCACCTGTCCACCACACACTTAATTTTCACTGTATCTTGTGACAGGTTCATATTATCTTCCATTGTTTTATTTGAAGTGAGAGGCTAGAAACAAAAGTGTTTGAGGAAACTACTGAAATAACTGTTAAGAGTTATGTTTTCATTGACCTTTGCTCAAAAACTCTAGTTGTCATGACTCTTAAGCGGGCGAAATGGTGCATCAGAGAGCAACCATTTTTTTATCTAAAGTACCTCAAATGAGCTAACTTACAGAATATGTTCAAAATCCAGAACTCATGACTCCCATGGGAATGAAATTTGGGAAAGTTCTAGCTACTGACTGCTGCTGTGCCTATTGGGTTGCTACTGCAGTCACATGATCTTCATTTTCAGTGTTCCATGACAGTTTCCCAGGCAGTCACGCAATCCCTTGCTCCTTACCCTGCCCAGTACCAGCCACTTACCAGCCTTCTGGAAAGAGAAGGGAAGGGGAGATTTCTAGTGCTCCCTTCCAGATTCCCACCAAGAGTCTCATTGGGGAAATCAGCAGGAAGTTGGACGTCACTCTTGCTCTTCCTGCTTTTTTGCCCACCTTTGGTCATTCTGTTTCTACTATGAACGTCTGGTTCTTCTCATTAAGGCTATTGATTCCAGAAGAAAGGCTGGACATCTTTTGGTAATAAAGAAGAGACTAGACAGTCATTTGTCTGGAATGGCATAGGGTGTCCTGCTTGAGCAGGGGGTTGGCCTAGAAGACCTCCCAGGTCCCTTCCAACCCTATTCTGTATTATATGATAGATTGTGGAGTCTTGCCTGTTAAAGAGCAATCTTGGGTCACTTTTCCTGCTCTAACTGGAACAAGAGTCATTTCCACAGCTGCAAAGGGTTTGCTGGAAGAGGGCCTGAAACTGTGCATGCCTGTTTGAGCCAGCCAAGCAGAAGTCTATTCATGCGGTCCTGTTTTGACCTGCTGGGAAATAACTTGTGATCACATGCATACTCAATTAAACCTCTCTAAAACAGAATGAAATTTACTATTCTGACGAACTAATTCTGCATAGTTTGGAAGGTCCTGTGAACTCAAATGCTAGCCTTCTAAACTATGCCGAACTTAGTTTGCCACAGAATAGACATTGATCTGTTAGGGAAATTAAGATTGGACAAGTGTCTTGTCACTCTTGTCAAGAATGATTGGCCTGTTCTGTCATGAAAAATTTGTCAGTTGTCATCTTTAATTCTCTCCCCCCACCCCCTTGTTGCCAGCTTTATTTAGTGTATCTGCAGTTCAGTTTCATCTGTGGATTAACAATTCCCTGAAGTTTGTTTTTTTGAGCACTGGGAACTCTGCTCCCATGTGGGGCTGTTGTAGATGCATTTATCATTGTGTTCATGGACATAGAAACATTAAATATATGTGTGTTGTTAGCAATTATGATCCGCAGAGCAAATACATTGGGGATTCCATAAGTCAAGACAAAGACATCATTTGATTCAATGGAGGGATCTCACTCCATAGCTGCCCTGTGTACACAACGAACATTCATGGATGTTCAGGTTTAAATGCAATTTTTTAGGATAAAAAAGGATAAAAATTAGGGTACAAATGAGCGAACAAGGGATTCACAAATATAATTGACCGGTTACATGCCAAATTGACTCTTAGCGACCACATAGATAGATTTTTCTGTGCGATGTTCTCTCCCCAACTTGGTCCTTCAACTCTTCCAAGATGCATTCATCGCTACAATAACTGAGCCTGTCCACCTTGCCTCTGGTTGTCTTCTTGTTTGTCTTTCCATGCATTGTAGACTTCTTCAAAGAGTTGGGCCATGAACTAGTGGGAGGGGATTGACATAAAAAGATTATCCCTGAAAAATTAGACAAATGTTCATTTTTCTGTTTAAATCAGAATTGGGAGGGGGGGGGGCTTTGCTTTTCCTTTCTCATTGATATGCCAGTAGTCATAGTTAAGATTTACTAAGAGAATAGGGCATATTTAACTGAGGAATTCCATTCCAGGGTTTCTCAGGCATCTTTCCTAATATATTTGGATCCAGATGTGCAGAAAACTTCATAACAGTGTTTGACACAGTCTGTCTTGACAGCCCCAAGATAAACGGTCCAGTTTCTGTCTTACTCTGCCAAGAAGATGGATGAACGACTTAGATTGTTCAGCAGGCAAGAAGGTACCAACGGTGAAAAACAAATCTAATTTAGTTCTTAGGAGCCTTGATTTACCTGAAGTTTGCCCTTGTGAACTTAACCTTCTCTTGCCTGCTTAATTTGGTATTGCATTCAGTCCCGGCTCATCCTTAGATTATCAAGTCACGTGATTTAGAATTATGGTACTTGAAAATGTCAAGAAGGGCCAATAGGAATATTGAAAGGGTAGAGTAGCAATCTTGGTCAACTCAGCAACCCTTTGAAGCAGATTTAGAGCATCTGATAAGCTGCTTTAGGGCATCAGTAAGTGACTTCTGACCTGAAATGATTCTACTTAGGTTTTAAAAGCTGTATATCTGTAATTTTTCCCCCCCACTCTTGTGGATTAAAAAACACTTGTTTTTAACAAAGCAGTTGTACAGTCTCAGCTTTGAAGGAAGACTTATGATTTCAGAGGAGATTTCTCCCTTGTAAATAGAGACTTATGACCTTTTCTCTCTTACCTGTTTAACAGCTTTATAATGTTATATCTGATCATACAAAGATGTTTTCCAAAGTGAGATTTATGGCAGTGAGTGGTTCAGGTCTGGGATTAGGAACAAGGGAATCCATCTGACAAGTACAACCTGAACTGTGGAAGGCCATTGCAAGACTTGGGCCAAATTGCTCTCTTTCTTCCCACCTACCACCTACCTCCTAGGGCTTCCTTTGACTGCTTGGAGAAAAGGAGGATGTTGTAGGAAAAATAACACATTTCCATGTGGTATCCTTAAACCTCCATAGCAGGATATAAAACTAAATCCAGCAGACATGAGGTTGAACAAAGAAGAACTATCACTCCAGTACCACAACTTTGTTGTTCATCCATCCATCCATTCATGACATTTTGAACCTATTCTTCAGCCAAAAAATGCCTCCAAAGCAATTTAGGTATGATCAATGGGGGGGGGGGGAAGCAGGCTTACAGGTTCTGACTTATTCCATTCAGAATACAAAGGTAAAACCTCCCACATTTATTTTCTACTAATTCTCACTCAGTTCGGTGATGGATTGATTAATCAGGAAGAAAATGGGTGTTTGCAATTTCTTTCCAAGGAGGAAGGAATTTTGGCAAATCCCGATGAATGAAATATGGTGGTGTCTTTAGCCCTGAGTTAGCAATAGCAATAGCACTTAGACTTATATACTGCTTCATAGTGCTTTACAGCCCTCTCTAAGCGGTTCACAGAGTCAGCATATTGCCCCCAACAATCTGGGTCCTCATTTTACCCACCTCAGAAGGATGGAAGGCTGAGTGAACATTGAGCCGGTGAGATTTGAACCGCCGAACTGCAGCTAGCAGTCAGCTGAAGTCTAACCACTGCGCTACCTCGGCTCTTAAGTTGGCCAAGAGGTCTGTCTTTGTACCTCCTCTCTATTAGCGGACAGCCCTCTTTCAAATTCCAACTGTATTCCAAAATAACCCCAAGAAAAATGAGGAAGGAATACCTAAACACACTGACCATAAATTAGAAAAACAATAAGTTTATTAGGGAGGGAAAGATGGGAAGCTTCTAAAAAAAACCCCACAACAACAAGCCAGGTTCCAGGGTAATGATTGAGTGTGTACTGAAATACTGTGTTCTGTCTGCAAAAATGGAATTGTTTTTTCAACAGGGTATAATAGGTACAGAAATAGATTAGAACTTGGCTGTAGGAACCAGAGTGCTCAAGGTAGCTATGAAAACATATGTTTATCATCTGTGAATTCTTGGATGTTATTCTTAAACAGGCTGTTAGGTGTTTGCAGGACAGTGTTTTGAAACTTTGTCAGTTTTAAGAGATGTGGACTTCGAATCCCAGAATTCCTCAGCCGGCTTACTGGCTGTGGAAACCTGGGAGTTGAAATCCACACAGTTTAAATAGTTGTACATTGTTGGAGCCATCAGGAAGTAATCAAACAAATCAGTGCTTTTCATTCAAGGCAGACAAATTATTAGTTAATGTGTTATTTCAGTAAGTTTTTCAACACAGTGGTTTACAAGGCATGTGTGGGACAATGTAATTCAGCCTACCCCTTCCTCCTTGAAAATAATACATTGCTATAAAGTGCTCCTTTATACCTTTATCTCCCGGGTTACATTGGCTGAGAGAGGGAGAGAGGGAGGAAGGAAAAGAGGAGGGAGGGGAAGGAAATAAGGAAAATAGAATGGGAAAGAGGAGGGAGGGAGGGAGAAGGAAGGAACAAGAGTGAGGGAGAGGGGGGAGAAAAGGAAGGAAGGAAGGAAGGAAGGAAGGAAGGAAGGACAGTCTGGTGTGAGCAAATTTTAGATTTTGCTGCACATTCTGTAAAACATGCCCCATGGAACTGCCCCATCTCTGAAAGTTTTATCAAATCCTTCTGTTGCAAATCTCCTATGTTTACATGGCCCATCTGATCACTAAATTGGGAATCTGTGGGAGTTTCTTTAATCTTTCTGCAAAGCAGAAGTACAGTGTTTGTGTTGAGAAACAAAGTTATTTGAAAACAATTCCTTTGATTTCTGAAGCATTTTCCCAGCATCAAAGTTACAAAGCCTTACAGAATGCAACAGTTGTGTTTAGTTCCTATATTTTCCTTGCTTTAAAAAAAGCGATTGCTACATTTCATCCATGAAAAGACGAAGGAGATTTCCTCCTCCAGAATGCTATAAACTTTTCTTATAGTCATGATTATCTTCTACCAGATTAAGTTGATCTAAGATCTAAAACTTTTCCCTCTCTCCAGTATTTTAAACCATGCATTTTATTATCGGGTTAAAACAAGAAATGTAATAAGAGTCTTATCCTCTTTGAATATTTTTGGTCTCTAGTTGAATTAAGGTGAGGGGAATATATATATATTTCTTGATTAATTCTTTCTTCTTGCCATATATGTTCACTTTTGATACCAAGATGAAGCTTGTTGTTATAATTATCATTTCTTGACTTATTTTATTCCAGAAGACCTCTTCTCTTTATACATGCCCAAATTCTACATAAGGTAGAGAGATACCTGTTTGCATAATAAAACTGATCCTGTTTTGCTACAGATTGCAGGAGGCAAAAAAATATTAAAATAGTTTGTTATTGTCAACATTTGCACTAACCAACTTAATTCCAGAGTCCCTCGGGAGTTGGGCGGCATACAAATTTAATAAATAATAAATAAATAATAATTACAAAACTATTGACACAATTTTGAAACTGCACTTATTTGGCTGTTTCAGTACAGTTGCAAATTGTTAACAATACAGTAAATCCTGCTACCAATAGGAATATACTTACCGATCAATCAGTAAAATATGAAATTGTCTTTATTTTAAAACTGCTTAACTAGTCCAACTTAAAATAAGTAGTACGGCATATATTTCATTGTTATGGTTATTATATATATTTGCTAATTGCAGGAAAATAAACCTGTGTCACGATTATCAAGCCTAAAATAATCTGAACATTGTAATTTAAAGATATGTCCCTGTATTAGATCAGTGGATGTAAAAAATGAGCACCCAATATGAGCCTTTTGTTAAATAATTAGGAATGCCAGCAGATTGAGAGATCTGATAGACCCTAGAAAGATCAATATTCTATTTCTTAGTCATTTGGATTGTGCTTTGGAAATCTAAGGAAATTGAGCAGAATTGCCTTGGATGAGATGAAGAGGGCCTTAAAATAGATAAAACCACAGAAAGCAAACACAGAAATGCAAATTAATGTCTTGTTTAGCTTTATATGAGTTCGTTGCCTCTCTTTTCATCAGAGAAACCTTAGGACATTGTGGGACATTATTGCCAGTTGAGGGTTACACAATCTTCATTTCCCAACCGATTGGCAAAAGTTGTATAAATGTGGGAATGCCAACCTTCTGGCCCTTGAGAAATGAGTTGGCCAAAAAAAAAAAAAAAAAAAAAAAAAAAAAAAAAAAAAAAAAAAAAAAAAAAAACAGAGGTTTTTTTTTTTAACTTTAACTTTTTTAACTTGAGGCAAGGAACACTAAGTTGCAAATGATGAGAAGTGAATTCTCAGGCTTCATTCTACTCTAGAGAAAACCTCTCCCTTATCCGTTTTACATTTTTGTTTCCACCACTGTGGTGTTCTCTTCTAAAGGAAGTTTTGAGTGTGGTCCCTGATCACCAAAACCTTGTCTTCCTCTGGTACCAATCCGAGACAGATGTGTTGGGTTTTGTGCAAGCAACATCACTAGTCCTTTTGGTTTTCCAGACACATTATCCACTAATTTTGTCAATTATGTGATGCTCTGACCTTCCAGTGTCCTTTGTCTCTGATGAAGGCCATCACAACTTTGAAAAATTGGTTATAAGTAGCTCTGGGGACGTCTGTTGTAACTTCAAATTGGTCATGAAGTGAGGACTTTCTGTATGTGCAAACTCTGTGAATAGACAATCTAATCTTTTACAGGTTTCAAGCATGGTCATCCAGTAACCTTGATAGCAGTAGTGAGGATGCTGGAAGTACTGGCTTTATCTTTATCTAGAAGGTTTTGAGTTGTCTACCTTTTGAGAGGTCCTTGGTGCTCTCTGAGCTTGGTTCTTTTCTTGCAGATGTTTCATTACCAAACTAAGCAACATCATAAATGCTAGTGGGGTAGTGGAGTTTGGTCTCGTTTTATATTCTATTTATGTCTTTCTGGGAATGTAAGAAATATGGACAGTAACCTTCCTCAATCTGGTGTCTTTCAGATGTTCTGGACTACAAGTCTTACCATCCCTGGACAGCATGATCAACCACTAGCCTTCATTATTTTTCTTCCCCACAATATGATCATTACTGTTTGATTCTTTTGCATCTTCCTCCAGGATCTGGCCAGGGAGAGGCGGAGACCAGAGAATGCATTTATTACAATGCCAACTGGGAACTGGAGAAGACTAACCAGAGTGGAGTGGAGCATTGTGAAGGTGAAAAAAACAAGCGCCTGCATTGCTATGCGTCCTGGAGGAACAACTCTGGATCCATCGAACTAGTGAAGAAAGGATGTTGGCTTGATGACTTCAATTGTTATGACAGGTAAGAGCGAAGAGGTAGGAATTCCTCTTTTCATGAAATAGAGACTTTGTCCTAAATTCCTGTTTAGTAGTTCACATCACAGGAATGGTCACAGATCGGCTGTCAGCAATGGAATCTTGGCTTCGTGGTTCATATTCTTAATGTAAACAACTGTCAGGCGCAAATAACCAGGAGCATTCCTTGAGTTCAGAACACAAGAGTTTATTATTGCTATCTAAAAAAAGAATTTAGTCCACTAACAGTCAAAGTTAAATTGGCTAAATTCAATGGAATTCACGGGGGGCTGAACTTTGATCTCTTATGGCAACACAATGAGTCTAAACTGATGGCACACGTAACTCCGCCTTCCAGCTCAGCCTGCTCTTCTGTAACCACTAAATCATACCATCCCCCCTATTTTATTTATGTCGTTCTATCAGTGGGTCAGAGTGAGTGGGGCATTGAAAGTCTTACAGTAGCCAAACTGTAAAAGCCACCCATTTGATTTTCATTCTTCTTGATGCTTAAGTAGGGATTTACAAAGCAGACTTAATGGAAGTTAAAACAATGAGTATGTTAATTGTTTTTAATATTGTATACCAACCAGAACTGCTACCAGTCAGGTAGCGATAGGGTGACTGGGCAGTGAACAAAATTAAAAATAAAATAAAAATAAATGCAGTAAGTTGATTGATTGATTGATTGATTGATTGATTGATTTAATTTTTTTTTGCTATGGGGGGGGGGTTTTGGGGTGGGGGTTGCTATACCCTTTTCTGATGCAGTTGATTGATTGATTGATTGATTGATTGATTGATTATGTGCCATCAAGTCATTTTTGAATTCTAGCAACCACAAAAATTGATGCAACCAAAATTTAAATACATAGGCAACAATAAATCATACACCAAGAATGCTCTTTAACCAAGGAAAGCCAGCTGGATGACTTAGGGCCAATCATTAGGAGACTGAATTCACCCACCTTAAGAAGGTATTCCATGCTGAAGGGCTATTTTCACAGAGCTACTTTGAGGAGTGGGAAGACTGTCGGTCATGCTGACTTCAATTTAAGGTCTCCACATTAGGTCAACAATTGCCTGCTCTTTCATGTAATTGTAGAATCCAGGAAAGTAAAAAATACCTCCCAGGTGTTTTCGCACAATGAAAGCCTAGTCCTTTTCCAGCCTGCTCAAGAGAATATCCTGTACGTGGCAAACCATGTGCTCTTGTTTGCTTGTTTTCTGTAGAAAAAGGAGAAAATTAATCATTTGGAGAGGCAATCTGGAGAAAAACAAGTTAGGGTCGTGGGCAGAATGACTGGAACCATGGACCTGTTTTTCAGCTACTCTTGCCCATTAATTGCCCATTTCAGGATGGCCACACAAGCATCCGCGAGTTCTATTTTGTTTTTGTTTTGATGGCGTCAGCTAAACCACTCAGCTGTATTCCTTTTAAATGCACTTAGTTGGTTTTCTCTTTGCTCCGGGAGTTTATTAAATGTTTACAGCCCACATCAGTAATAGTGGTTGAAAGAAAAAGTTAGATTTATAACAAGAAGTGGGATGATGGTCATTGCTGAGAGAAAAACAAATAAATTGGGTGGTCTGAACCTATTCGGAATTGCATTCCACGTGGGCAGATGGTAGGAACATTTCTTTGAACTGATCATGATTCTTGCAAGCACTCCAATCATCAGGAATGAGTCATGGAGCCTCTGTTTGCATTACAGGTAGTCCTTACGATTGGTTGGTTAGTGACCATTTGATGCTACAACGGACCTCCAAAAAGATACTTATGACCTGGTTTTGAAATGGTGATTGGTTGCTGAGCACCCAAAGAGGGCCCCCAACCATCAGAACTTTGACTCTGGGTCATAAGTACCTTCCAGGTAGGTCCATCAGAACATTAAGTGACCAGTCATAAGTCGAGGACTACCTGTACTCTGTTCAGTTGAACACTCTTCTGACTCCTTGTTGTCCATGGGATGAGACATGGCCTTCCCATGTGCTGGGTGGAGGAAGCTCTGATTGATATCACTAAGAGGACATGTGATGGATCTTGGTGGCATCTCAGAGAAGGATGTGCTAAATACAAACAAGGTAACAAAACCGAAGTTCAAGAAATATTATCCATTTAGGGTGGAATTGCAGGATACAGAGATAAAATACAGAATTGCAGGATACAGAGTCCCTTGGGAGTTGGGCGGCATACAAATTTAATTTAATAAATTTAATAAATAAATAAATAAAGGCCCACATAGTCTCAGGTAGGCTTTGAAGACTAAGCAATTCTTCTTGGACATCCATTCTCCAAAGTTCTCTTTTCTGCACTTCCTAAGGGAGGCATTAACCATGGGTTCACACAAGTATTTGTGCAAATAGCTCACTCGGTGTAGCTTACAAACTATGGCCCAGATCTTTTGGCACGATAAAGCTGGAGCACAAGATTCGAGAGGATGAAACCACGGTTGTTGGCCACAAACTCTGTTTTCGCGTTGCATCACTTTGGCCCCTGGCCTAGCCCGAAGGGCAGGTCAGCCTGCCATAGAAGGAGGACAACCAGAAATTCTTATAATTTCTGTGAAAAGGGAAATATATATATATATATATAATTCATAAGAGATTGGCTTGTAGATTTTATTAAAAATAATAGAAAATGGGGACAAATCTAGTGAAAATTAGTTCATAGTAACAAGCTGATAACCATCCTGGATGTTACATCCAGGCTCTCATTTTTTGTGAAGGCTCCATCATCTACTCATTGACCACTTGATTTCTCTGCCCTCCATGCAGAGAAAAGCATCAGGAGCCACTCCTCTTTCAGATAGCTTTGTGTGGATTTGCAACATAAACATTCCGTAGGTGGTGATACCATACAGGTAGTCCTTGACTTACAAC
>QLTV01003303.1:608696-620914 GCA_003457575.1 Thermophis baileyi | reverse complement strand
GGGCAATAGTCACTTAACAACTGTCTCACTTAACAACAGAAATTTTGGGCTCAATTGTCATCGTAAGTCGAGGACTACCTGTATGATTTGCTGGAAATATTATTTCCTCTCCTTTCTCCTTTGTTCAAAACCCAAAGGACAGATTATTTGTTTGTTTGTTTGTTTTCATTCTCTTAGAACGCAAACATATGATAGTTATAGTTTATTTATTTATTAATCCAATTTATATTGGCCTCCCACGTCAAGGAAAGTGGCTCTGGATAACATACGTGATCCAATAATATGATATAGATCAGGGGGGTCTCCAACCTTGGCAACTTTAAGACTTGTGGACTTCAACTCCCAGAATTCCTCAGCCAGCTTTGCTTAACTTAGCTGTGCTGGCTGAGGAACTCTGGGAGTTGAAGTCCACAAGTCTTAAAGTTGCCAAGGTTGGAGACCCCTGATCTAGATAGTCCTTGACTTACAACCATTCATTCAGCAACTGTTTGAAGTTATGATGGTGCTGGTCCTCACACTTACAACTATTGTAGCATTCCTGCAGTCACATGATCAGAATTCAGGCCTTTGGCAACTAGCATGATAGTTGCAATGTCCCAAATTGTCATGTGATCACAATTTGTGACCTTCCCAGCCAGATTCCAACAAACAAAGCCAATAAGGGGAAGCCAGATGTGCTTAATTACCATGTGCTTCACTTAACGATTCACTTAACCATGGCAAAAAAGGTTGTAAAATCAGACAATTCACTTAACAACCATCTTGCTTAGCATCAGAATTTCCAGTCCCAGTAACAGTTGTAAGTTGAGGACAATCTGTGACTATTATAACTATATTTTTACTTCCTCTAATTTAACCTCCTGCAAGTTTCTTTCAAGGTTTGAAGATCTCCCACCAGGAATTTTGTTCCTTTAACACCTCTTATAAAATATGGTGCATCAGCAAAATAGGAAAATGAAATAAAATAAAGAAAATAAAAAAAGAATTTGCTTGCACAGTCAAGTAGGTCCAGTTGCACGGAACAACCCAGGAATTCATTGGCTTAGCTTCTTTTCTTTTGTGTTGTTTCAATGTACAGGGAGGAATGTGTGGCCACAGAAGAGAATCCACAAGTATATTTCTGTTGTTGTGAAGGGAATTTCTGCAACGAAAAGTTCACTCACTTACCTGAACCTAATGGCCCACAAGGTGAGAATCAAGAGTATAAATCTTTGAACCCAGTACAGTAAGTTTCCTTCTTTGTTTTGTTTTTTTTACAAAATGTAGTTTTTTCCAGGTTCTGAGAAAAGGAGGCTGGCTATGAAAAGATATCAACAACGGTTGCAGAAATTGGGTATGTCTGGTTTAATGAAAAGAAGGACTAGGGGTGACATGATAGCAGTCTTCTAGTATTTGAGGGGCTGCCACAAAGAAAAGCTATTCTTCAAAGCAGGACAAGAAGCAACGGATGGAAACTAATCAAGGAGAGAACCAACCTAGAACTAAGGAGAAATTTCCTCACAGTTAATCAGTGGAACAACTTGCCTCCAGAAGTTGTGAATGCTCCAATGCTGGAGGTTTTAAAGAAGAGATTGGACAACCATTTGTTTGAAATGGTATAGGGTTTCCTGCCTAAGCAGAGGATCAGACTAGAAGACCTCCAAGGTCCCTTCCAACTCTGTTATTCTGGTTGAATTAATGAATTTCAATGCAATTTTTTAAGATAAAAATAAAAAAATTCCTTTCCCTCTTAGAATAACGGGGTATATTCCTGCAGGCTGAATGTTTGTTGGAAGAGCTGACTTTTAAAAGTCCATTGCTGGAGTTAAAAGGTTACGGGTTGAAAAGTCTCTGACCAGAAAAAGAGTTTGCTCAACATTTTCATGGTTCTGATCCTCCTCCTGCTGCTGCTTTTCCTCCTCTTCTTCTGTATAAAATGTGATTTTGATTGGTTGGCTTTTATTTTAGGTTAGAGCCATCTTTAACAGTAGGTCAGGTCACACTGCTTCCTACAATTCTTTTAAGGGCATGCAGGAGGTCAGACATTAGTGATCTAGAAGACATAAAGTAATCCGGAATGTAGTGTTGTCCATCCAAAAAAACAGAACACAATGTTCTTCTTTTACAGACCAAACCCTACTCGTCTGCTCTTTGTCCTGATGAGAAATAGCTGATTTAAAAATTGAATCAAAGTTCTTGAGATCATTTAAGTAATTAAGCAGTGAGCTGCTGCACTCTGTTGATTCAATAAATGAACAAACTAACTACAGATGGTTTGATGTAAGGGGAATAAAAAAAAATTGATGAAATAATAAATAAATAAGAAATTTCATGGAAATTTGATGACGAATGCCTAGTGATGCCATGATGCCAAATGTGGATTAATACTTGAGTCAAATTCCTTAGCACAAGTGTCAGGTCACATGTTTTGTGTGATAAGAGTCATGATCTATGCTTCTTCATTTCAGTTTCACTGCAGATTCTTGCAGATGTTGCTGTTCAGAATCTCTTGTTCTGAAGACATGGCAAACATGTTGAACCATCTTCAAAACAACTGCCGTTTGTTAATGATGCCCACTTAAGGGACAGTTGGTGGACATGACTGGATCATATATGGACCAATGGACTGTTCATTCCTAGCTAAGCCACCACGCTGCAATTTTGCTTCAGTCTGTCAGCTGAATGTACTAATTATGAAAAATATTGGTCCCTAATAGACCATTTTTCAGGAGCCAAAATCAAAACATTCTGGAGCCTGTTCAATGATATATGCATGCCTCTCTAAAATGTTTTGATTAAAATAACATTTTAAAAGCCACAATATAATGTTTTAGAAATTCCTGTTCTTTTAACTTAATTGACCCTAAAGCTTAAATGCTGAGACCCCAAAATAACAGTCATTAGGTACATGTACCTGTCTGGTTATGCAATGAACCATGGGGTCTTCTGCATAAACTCAATTTCCCCCCCTCACCTCTCTTTCAAATTGATTTTTTCCTGGGAGAAAAATGTATGGTAGGGCTCTTAAGCACTATCATTTTGGGGGAAGAATTTTGGGGGGCTCTTCATAGAAGGAGAGATAAAGATATTGTGGAACTTATGAATGCTTAAGAAAAGTGCAGCGGTTATTAATATGGGCAAGTACTAACACTCACATCAAATTGGTTGAAATAGTCACGTTAGGATACAGGTAGACCTCAATTTACAACAGTTCATTTCACAATCGTTCAAAGTTACCATGGCACTGAAAAAAGTGACTTATGAGCATTTTTCACCCTTACAACCATTGCAGCATCCCCATGGTCACGTGATCAAAATCCAGAAGCTTGGCAACTGGCTCGTATTTATGACTGTTGCAGGGATCACGTGATCATGTGACCTTCTGACAAACAAAGTCAATGGGGAATCCAGGTTCATTTAACAACCGGGCAACTAACTTAACAGCTGCAGTGTTTCGCTTAACAACTGTGGCAAGAAAGGTCTCAATCTGGGGCAAAACTTATATAAGTGTCTCATTTAGCAACAGAAATTTTGGGTTTAATTGTGGTTGTAAGTTGAGGACTACCTGTAGCTTCTACCTTGCCTTGAAGGCAGGATGTTGGAGACTGACATTTGTACCTGGTCTAAACAGGGTTACTATTTTCTTTCAGTGGTTTATGAGCCACCGCCTCCAAATGCCTCCCTGCTCCATGTTGTGGTTTATTCCTTGTTTCCCATGACTGCTCTCTCCATTGCCATCTTGCTGGCTTTCTGGCTGTACCGTCATCGTAAGCCTCCGTATGGGCACGTCGATGTCAGCGAGGTATGTAAGATGGGAGAGGTTTCTGGTAAAGTAGTTATCTGTTCAAGGAACTCAGTGTTGTCCTTCATTCCAGTGGTGTAAAATAAATTGAATTTAAACTCGAGTGTAGGGCGCAGTGGTTACAGACGCTGAGCTTGGAGAGCTGATAGCCCAGGTTCGAGACCTAAGTACCATGCAACGGGGCGAACTACTGTCACTTGCTCCAGCTCCTGCCCATCTAACAGTTCCGAAGCATGTAAATGCGAGTAGATAAATAGGTACCACTTTGCTGGGAAGGTAGCAGCGTTCCATGCGCCTTTGGCATATAAACATGCTGGCCACATGACCACGTAAATTGTCTTCAGACAACGCTGGCTCCCTCTGCCAAGAAATAGAGATGGGCACTGTGCCCTAGAGTTGGACATGACTGGACGGGAAACCTTTGCCTTTTTATGTAGACCACCACTGCATAGCCTGTAAAAACAAAGCCAAAACTGGGGTGAAAATGCTAGCCCATTCTTTCTTGGGAAGATTCCTGACCTGCAATCCCTGGATTTCCGATTCTTGGTCTACTCCTCCAGATCAAATTGTCTAAAAACTGCTCTGTTGAGGGAAAGATAAGATATTCTATAGACATCCTCTCAATTTGTGTCGGTCATTGGCACCTGCCAGCTCCATAACAACTCCTGCAAGAAATTCCTCCATACCCTGGCAATATTTCAATTTTATCTGATTCCTATCACCCCCTACCTTTCTCTCCTAGGACCCTGGACCCCCACCTCCTTCTCCAATGGTTGGACTGAAGCCATTGCAGTTGTTAGAGGTCAAAGCCAGAGGTCGTTTTGGCTGTGTCTGGAAAGCACAATTGATGAATGAGTATGTGGCAGTGAAAATCTTCCCCATACAGGTGAGGAATGGAATTACTTTCCAATAATACCTGGAGCAAGGTAAAACTGTTTACAGAATTCCAGGTTAGCAATTTTATCAAGAGGTCCATGTTTTAAGTCTTCAAGGTAAGTAAAGTCTGTAGCAGTGTGTCCCAACTGTGACCACTTGAAGTTGGTGGACTTCAACTCCCAGAATTCCCCTGCCAGCCATATTGGCGGGGGAATTCTGGGAGTTGAAGTCTACATCATTTAAGTATTGCCAAGATTGAGAAACATCTATTAGGTAGGAAAAACTCAAACTTGAAAGCTTGATGGTTTCTCTCTGCCCCCATCTTATACCAAACAAATCAAGGGTTATTTTTACACTTCCTCTGGGCTGAGTTACCGTTTCTCTTCCCGTGAAGGTTCATTGCTCTTGTCCCTGCTTTGCTCAGCTACATCTCCCTTGTTTCATAGATTGAAACCCGGTAGCCAAATGGCTTGGGGGTCTGTTTTGGATTTCACGCTAAGCCATTATTTATTCTGTAAGTGTGCAGGCAGCCTCTGTTCTATGCACAAGTGAATGGCAATAAGTTCCCAGCTCCGTGAATCTGAAAGCATTTTATATATTGCCGTTTTATGTTATTTATCTTGGCATCTTCTTCAGGCGTGACAGCGGGGATAAAATATTTCAAATCACACTTCAAGGCACGTTGATTCCAAAGTCTTGGAACCGTGTCCTAAAGCCTTTCCGCAAATTGCCAAAGGATTGTAATTTTTAATGCAAGAAGAGGGAAATCGTTAAATCTATGGCTTGTCGTTGCCTTTAGTCTCAAAAAAATTGCCCATCCTTGCTAGAATTAAACATAAATAATGCACTTGGCAAAAACCTGAGACTCCATTATGTTCAGATTGAGAGGAATCATTAGAAACTTTATTCTTCTTTCCTGGGTCATCTAGGAAAACAAATTTTACACTACCAGGTAACAGATTTTTGATAGCTTAAGCTTCTGTGAGACATTCATCATACAAGCTTAAACAATGTCAAACATGTAAAACGGGGAAGTATCTTTGGAACCATTTATTACAGGGTGCCCTCTATCTACAATAGTTCATTTAGTGACTGTTCAAAGTTACAACGTCACTGACTAAAATGACTTATGACCGTTTTTCACAGTTGCAACCTTTGCAGCATCCCCATGGTCACGTGATCAAAATTGGAAGGCTTGGCAACTGGCATGTACTTATGACAGTTGCAGTGTTCCGGGGTCATGTGATCGCCTCTTGTGACCTTTTGACAAACAAAAGTCAATGGGGAAGCCAGATTCACTTAACACCTGGGTTACTAACTAAAAAAACTGCGGTGATTCACTTAACAACTGTGGCAAGAAAGGTCATAAAACGGGGCAAAGCACACTTAACAACTGTTTTGCTTAGCAGTGGAAATTTTGGGCTCAGTTGTGGTCGTAAGCTGAGGACTATCTGTATTTGTATCATTTCACAGACTTCTTTTCTGGTTCCTGGTTGTTGATTTTTGTTGTTTTTTTAAATCCACCATCTCCTGTACAGATAAATCAGAAAGCGGAATGCGAAGGAGGAAGCATAGCTGCTCCTTCATTAGTGCATATTTCAGTGGGGGAGACATGACAAGCAGTCAGTGGGCTACAGCCTTTGCTCCTGAAGGTTCGAAGAACTTCCTAGCTTAGCTACTTTTTCCCAACTGATAGTGGAAAGTTTGAGCCAAGGCAGTAGCTAGGAGAAACACGAAGCATTAAAAAAAAAGCCACATGTGAACCAAAAGCAAAAACATGGGTGGGAGAGTCCACCCGCTGTCCAATTTTGTGGGAATTGCTGGAGAAAAGGACGTGATCAGAAGAGGGTATGTCTAACTTTTTATTTCCTGCTTGAATAACATTTAGAGCCTGTATCTTACAAGGTCGGTAAAATGAGGGCCCAGATCGTTGGGAGCAATATAAAACCGCTTTAGAAAGGGCTATAAAGAAGCGGTCACCAACCGGTGGTCCATGAGAAAATTTTGGTGGTCCGCAGAAAAACTATTTGCATTTTTTTATATTGCATTAAATACTACTTACCTTTTTAAAAAATTCATATTAGTGGTCCGCGGGATTTAAAATTATGAATTTAGTGGTCTCTGAGGTCTGAAAGGTTGGCGACCCCTGCTATAAAGCATTGTGAAGTGGTATATAAGTGTGGTGCAGTGGTTAGAGTGCAGTACTGCAGGCTACTTCTGCTGATCACCGGCTGCCTGCAGTTCGGCAGTTCAAATCCTCACCAGGCTCAAAGGTTGACTCAGCCTTCCGTCCTTCCAAGGTGGGTAAAATGAGGACCCAGATTGTTGGGGGCAATATGCTAACTCTGTAAACCGCTTAGAGAGGGCTGTAAAGCACTATGAAGCGGTATATAAGTCTAAGTGCTATTGCTATTCTTGCTATTGAGAGTCCTGATTTCTGTCTTCCGTATCTTGCAGCTACGGAAACGTATACAGGTAGTCCTCGACTTACAGCAGTTCATTTAGTGACCATTCAAAGTTACAATGGCACTGGAAAAAAAAGTAGCTTCGGACCATTTTTTCCACACTTAACAATCATTGCAACATCCCTGTGGTCATGTGATCAAAATTTGGACGCTTGGCAACAGGTTCATATTTATGACGGTTGCAGTGTCCTGGGGTCATGTGATCCCCTTTTGTGACCTTCCGACAAATGAAGTCAGTGGGGAAGCCAGATTCACTTAACTACTATGTTACTAACTTAACAACTGCAAATATGTTGTGGCTAGAATGGTCGTAAAATGGAACAAAACTCACTTAACAAACATCTCACTTAACAACATAAATGTTGGGCTCAGTTGTGCTTGTAAGTTGAGGACTACCTGTGTTTGGTTTTCAATCGGCTTAATCCAATGTTTCTCCACCGTGGCAGCTTGACGACAAGTGGACTTCAACCCCCAGAATTCTCCCACCATGTTGGTTGAAGAATTCTAGAAGTTGAAGTCCACATACCTTAAAACTACTGCAGTTGAGAAACACCATCTTAGATGTCATCTACACCCAGACCATGATTTAGGCCATACTTGTATAGTTCGCTTTATTCACAACCTGTAATCGTGATTTAGGTCCAGTTTCTCACATTCATTCCAGGCCACTATATCACCAGAATGCAAGTTGTTGGTTGGCTGACCTTCTATGCCATTGGTCCTTCAGGCATAAAATTAATTATTCAAATAGCCACAAAAACCCCATATCTGTTGTTCCAGCTTCTTTTTACTTTTCTTTTCTTTCTTTTTTCCAGAGCACTATTTCTTAACCTCATTGATTTTAATAGGCTGGCTGAGGAATTGTGGGAGTTGATCCACACACCTCGAAGTCACCGAGGTTGAGAAACACTGTTCCAGAAGAATGCAGGATGCAAGGGATGTGAGAGTATCAGTTTCCTGTGCCTTTTCTCCAATTTTCTAAAATTAAAGTAAATTCAGCAAATGCAGAGGAAGCCCTCCCTGCAAAGTTAATTGTGTTATCCGGCCTAGGTAGCAGTCTGAATAGTGAACCAATCACCTGCAGGACAATCATCAGTGTCTACCATACTTGTTTCTGAGCAAAGCTTAGCGTGTTTAAAATCGCAAGGGTGCAGTTCTCCCCTCCCCCTCCCAATATTTGTTGATTCCATCTCTACAGCAAGCTGCATTTGCAAAAACGAAAATGTCAAAGAGTTCTGGAAAGTAAGAAAGGAAGGAAATGCAAAGATGGTCAAATTACCAGGACTATTTTTTTTTTTTGGATTGATTGATGGAGATAAAAGCAGCATTTTGGTGGCTGTAACATCACAAATGTCTAGGGATGTCATTTGTTCTCCGGGCAGATTCGCCTGTTTCTCCACTTCTTAACCTTCTGCCATCTCCTCTAGGACAAACAATCTTGGCAAAGCGAGAGGGACATCTTCAACACCCCGGGAATGAAGCACGAAAACCTTTTGCAGTTCATTGCAGCCGAGAAGAGGGGAGCAAACCTGGAGACGGAGCTGTGGCTGATCACAGCTTACCATGAGAAGGTAACAAGGGCTGGCTAGGTTGACGCTTGGTTGACATCAGAAGGACCAAGAACGCATCTCCTCAGGGAGAGCATTTCACAGACTCTTAGCAACACAGGAGAAGCCCCCCCCCCTCTCCCAGCTCAGAGGCAACAGCCAAGCTTCTGGCAACAGGTGCATCTTCAGAAGAGCTTCTCCTGCAGATCTAAGTACAGGTCGTCTTTGACTTACAGCTGGTCACTTAATGACCGTTTGAAGTTCCCGAATACTTACTTGAGGGAAGGGGGGTATATTTACAATCTGGATTCAAAAATTCTGACAGCCCCTGGCGGTCACGCAACCACACTTTGTGCTCAGCAACCAGGTCACATTAATAGCAGTTTGCTATCATTTGACTGTGTTTCATGATGTTTTTGTGAAAAACCAGCATTTACTTTCAGTTTTTGGCCAAACCTCTCATCATGAACCATTGGTTCCCTTAGTGATTGCAGTGATTCACTTTACTACCAAAAAGGTCAGTCATGGGGCATTAACAAATTATGACTATGATAGGCAGGCTCCATTATGGCCATAACTCGAGGACTACCTGTAAGTGGGCCCAGTCATTGTAGATGTATTGCTGTAAACTCAGTAACGGCCAAACAAATTGAGCATTAATTTTCAATCCCATTTATTCCTATTGGAGGATATTTAAGCTTGTGTTTAATTCTCTCCTGCAGATGAATGTCACTGGCAGAGAAACAACCTAGAACTAAGGAGAAATTTCCTGACAGTTAGAACAATTAATCAGTGGAACAACTTGCCTCCAGAAGTTGTGAATGCTCCAACACTTGTGGGGGTGGGGTTAAGAAGAGAGTGGACAACCATTTGTCTGTCATGGTATAGAGAGTGGTTCTCAACCTTCCTAATGCCGCGACCCCTGCCCTGCCGCCACGACCCCCTCCCCGCGTGTGCGTGTTGCCAGTCACCAAGATGGCGGGCTAGCGCGCGCTTAGGCGACCCCTATGAAAGGGTCATTCGACCCCCAAAGGGGTCAGGACCCACAGGTTGAGAACCACTGGTATAGAGCTTCTGCTTGAGCAGGGGGTTGGACTAGAAGACCTCCAAGGTGCCTTCCAGCTCTCTGTTAATTCTGGGCATTCGTTGTGTATGTATTCTATGCAGAGTCATGCTTTTAGAACTGGCCCTTGGGCTGACTTCCAGGGAAGCATGCTTAAGATTCCTGCTTTAAAATACTGGCTGGGCTCACAGTAAATGCCACACACACACGCTGGAGTAAAGAGTCGCGGATCCGATTTGGGAGGGTGTCAAAGAGTCATAGACGTCACCTGGGTTTGTTCCCCCAGGGGTCTTTGACTGACTATCTGAAGGGGAACGTTGTCAACTGGAATGAGCTCTGCCACGTGGCAGAAACCATGGCCCGTGGACTCTCCTATCTGCATGAGGACATCCCTTGGTGCAAGGGAGAAGGACATAAGCCTGCTATAGCCCACAGGTAGGTCCCGTTTTTAGTCTACCTTAGCACCAAATCAAAGTTTGTTTACGTACTTCTAGATGTTCAGCCTGCTCTCCTTGGGATGGAGCTCAAGGTGATGTATTGATCACTCCCTCTTCCAATCTAAACAGTATGTATTCCTCACACGGCTCAAGGGAATTATGACTTTTTATGGGAATACTAGCCGTTCCTTGGTTTTCCTTTAAAGTAGTAGGCTAAACTGCTGGTGTGTGTGTGTGAGTGAGGGGGACGAACACGGACAGGGGAAGAGCAATCCAATGGGACATCCTGAGCTATCTGGGAGCTTCCATGCCTGTTGCACCAGGATTGTTTAACCAATAGGAACCTGCAGAAAAGGTTCTACTAAGCTAGAAATTGAAAACTATTAACCCTAGCTTTTTGGTGCTGTGCTGCCCCCTAATGGCACTTAATTTCAGATGCAATAAATCCACTTCAAACATCCTTCATTCAACATTCATGTATTGGAACTACCGTTTCCTTCAGTGGAGATATTCTTCCTATTCTTTCATCTGGACAAAAATGAATGGGAGGGGACAGGAGGTGGGGAAGGGAGAGGAGAGTTGAGGAGAAAGAAGGGAAGAGGAGAGGAGAGGAGGGAAGGAGAAAAATTGGTGGCCCTGTCCACAACTCTTAAGGGCCACGAAACAGCTGCTGCGATACTCAGAGAACTTTTAGAATACCCACCCCTTTCTTAACCTTCATCCGTCTGTAGAAATAATGTTAGTCTTTCCAACCCCTGCAAAAAGGAAAGGTGGTTTGTAAAACATTGCAAGCCCAAAATATCTGCACCTTTTCTTTCATTATCCGGAAAACAGACCTCTCATCGGCAGCTTAGGAGAACACACAAAGCTACGGCTTACTGAATTCAAACGGGGGTCCGAATAATGAAAGGATTTAGTTGTTGTGAATTCTGTAGCCTAATCCCCTTTCTCTTTTAATAAATCTGGATGGGGAAGCCTCTGTGAGAATCTTGGTTTTGGGTGTACTTGGCTGTCAGAAGTTTGACTAATCTGGCATAAGGTCTCTCTGATAGTTTCTCCGCCAGCTTTAACGTGTACCCAGTGCCTGGGAACTATCTTTCCTCTTTTCTTTCCCTCCTTGAAAAACAAAACAAAACAAAAAAAATTGTCGGTCGGTCGGGGGGTGACAATTTTCCTTTGGGATACTGTACACCCTGGGAATTCATTGCATTTCCCCTCCACCCTTTTGTGAGCTCTTTCTCTCCATGGTGGCATCTCTCTTCGTAACGTATTCTGACAAAGCATTTCACGGGGGATAAAAAAACCAACACCATAGAATCTGCCCTCATTAATTATATTGCTTGGCCCCACACTTGTCCTGTGATCCAACCGGCTGGGATACCACAGTCAATTAAACTGATGGCAAGAGAATTATAATGCCAGGCACACGTGGGTCTACCATCTGCTGCCTCAAGTCTGTAATTTAATTATATTCAACCCCTTTCTTTATTTTTTCCCCCTGTTCTCCCCCACCCCTACTGAAGGAAACTCCAGGAGTTGCTTAATAAGCACAAGGGTTTAATTTAAGAGGTAGATAAGGAAGTAATGCAGCTGAATGAAACTCCAGGTAGAGATCAGAATCCAAGGCAACATTCTAGATGCCAAGCCTACTTTCTAGGAAAGAGCTGGCAAAGGAATTAAGAGTACAAGCAATAAGGGAAGGATGCCATTGCACATAGCTTGTGTTAATGTTGGCCTGGATATTATCCTCACTGATTTCCCCCCCCCCTTTTGTCTTTCTCATAAATTGGATTTGCATTCACCTGTTGATGGCATTGATGCACCAAGACAGATTCCTTGTGTGTCCAATCACACTTGGCCAATAAAGAATTCTATTCTATTCTATATTCTATTTATTTTGGATATTGATGATGCACTACATTAAATACCCTTTTCTTTTTTCTCTTTTCTTTTCTTTTCTTTTCTTTTCTTTTTTCTTTTCTTTTTTCTTTTCTTTTTTCTTTTCTTCTCTTCTCTTCTCTTCTCTTCTCTTCTCTTCTCTTCTCTTCT
>QLTV01003303.1:587518-608637 GCA_003457575.1 Thermophis baileyi | reverse complement strand
TTTTCTTTTCTTTTTTCTTTTCTTTTTTCTTTTCTTTTTTCTTTTCTTCTCTTCTCTTCTCTTCTCTTCTTTTCTCTTCTCTTCTCTTCTCTTCTCTTCTCTCCTCTCTCCTCTCCTCTCCTCTCCTCTCCTCTCTTTTCTCCTCTCCTCTCTTTTTCTTTTCTTTTCTTTTTTCTTTTCTTTTTTCTTTTCTTTTCTTTTCTTTTCTTTTCTTTTTTCTTTTCTTTTCTTTTCTTTTCCTTGCAGGGATTTCAAGAGCAAGAATGTGCTGCTGAAGAATGATTTAACCGCCGTGCTTGCTGACTTTGGACTGGCCGTACGCTTTGAACCCGGGAAGCCTCCAGGAGATACTCATGGACAGGTAAACCTACAGGTTAGCTTCATTTCGCAAATCTAATTTGGAAGGCGGGTGAAGATAAGACAAATCTATGTTATTGCCACATAGTGTCTAGGTTCTGTATTTTGAAAAACTAGTCACCATTGTTGTATGCACATGATAGTGTACAATTTATCCTTTCTCAGCGCCATTGTAACTCTCGCTGAACGAGCGATCAGGAACTGAGAACTACCTGTATTCTTTTGGAAGCATCAGCAAGTCAATTGACCTTGTCAAAATGATGAAGAATGCATTGGTAGATAGTTCAATGTCTGTCAATAGAAGATAATCTTTGTAGCTAAAGGTTGAACTTGGTGCTCTCTGAGCTTGGTTGTTTTCTTGCAGACGTTTCATTACCCTACTAGGTAATTTCATCAGTGCTACTAACCAATGGGGTCACAGGGGTAGGCATGGGGTCATGGGGGTAGGCAGGTGCTGCAGAGCACAGGTGGGCAGGGAGTTCTGTGCCACAGAGTATGAGATCCCTGGGAGAAAAAGCAGTGGAAACAACCTCTGACCTTTCCTGCTGGCTTCCCCATTGACTGCTCATGGGAAGCCAGCGGGAGAGGTTGCAAAGGGCAATCATGTGACTATTGGCTCACTACAACGTCATAATTGCGAGCTGGACACCCGAGCACCCAGATCGTGATCCCATGAGTGTGAGAACCCTGTGACAGCTGCAACTTCACAGACCAGTTGTAAGTACCCTCATTCAGCAACATCTTAATTCTGAACAGTCATTGAACAAGGTGTGATAACTCGAGGACTACCTGTAGCCAAGGTAATATCAACAACAATTGCTATTACTTCTGCTTCTTTCCTCTCCTCCTTTTCATTGTTCTCTCTCTCTCTCTCTCTCTCTCTTTTTTAAAGAACCAGTTTGAAAGTATGGGTTTAGTTCCAGTGACTGATTCCTGTGTCTATTATAGGTGGGAACCAGAAGATACATGGCTCCTGAGGTCCTGGAAGGAGCAATTAATTTCCAGAGGGATTCCTTCCTGAGAATTGATATGTATGCCATGGGCCTGGTATTGTGGGAGTTGGTTTCCAGATGCACAGCAACTGATGGTGAGTTCCAACATCCTTTCTACATACTGTTCTTGCTTCCTTAGAAATTATGAATACTGTATGTCCAACCCATTTGGAGTTAGTTTATGAAGATTTAATTCAGAACATCTGTGTTGATCTTTTTCCCGGGAGAAAGATACTCCAAGTCACTCAAGATAATTCCCATACCTATGTAGACTATCTAGTCCCATATAATGGAAACTATTGAAATTTGTTTAAATGTTTTGAGACATTTAAATTACGGTATACAATGTCTTTCTTAAAGTGACAGACTTTTGTTCAAAGCAGAAGATTTAGAGAAAGCTAAAGGTTTTATAAACTTTGCTTCATCTACCAACATGAGACTACTGAGACCAAGGTAAGTTATTAGAGAACTTAGCCTAAGTTTAGTTTGGTTATTTGGATGTTTCAGGACCAAGTAAATCTAAACAATTAGTTTTTGGCACATACAAGTTTTATAAGTGTAATTTCTTTAAGGGGCAGCTGGAATGTGTACTGTAGGGTCTTCGAGAATTAATAAGCTAATAAGTGAAATACCAAACAGGACATACCTGAGCCGTATTTATGAGCATGATCTTGTAATGAAGAAAAGTAAGATTTGAATTTTCTGACAGTTATGGGATGGAGATTATTACCAAAATTTCTCAGGGATCTTCCTAGGATTTACTTTTTGCAAACTCCAATTAAAGCAGTTAAATTAAACTAATCTGAATTAAACTAATCTGATTTGATCTTGACAAAGGTGTTGACTTGTAGCATATCAACACAATATATTTCTTAGCTTTAAAATAAACCCAAAATAAATGGGGGGGGGGAAGGAAAGAAAAACAGCTCAGAACAAAAATATGTAAAAATGATACGAATCTGAAATAGAATAATTCTCCCTTCCCCTGCTTTTTACCAAATTCTTGCAGTTCAACCTCTGTCTTTTAGAGAACCTTTCTTAAAACATCCTGTCGTTAGTAAATCTATCTCTTGGAGAACTAATAAGAATACAGTAACTAGTTCTTTAAGCAGCTGCCCAGAGTTGGTTGGAAGACAGGCAGCTATATAAACATTTTAACTAAATAAACAAACATCACAGCTATTACTTGAGGAGGAAGTGAGGGGATGTAATGGTAAAAGGGAGGGAAACAGACCAAGGGCCTTCTCTGTTTGCCCCTATGGAGTTGCAGAGCTGGGTGGATGACTAACAATGTTGATTTGCAACATTAACCTCAAATAAATGATTCCATTTAAACAAGGACGTAAGTAATCAGTATATATTTGTGTGAAGCATACAGCTTAATACAGCAGTGGGTGAGATGCCAATTGGCCGGAGCTGCCTGTAGGTTCCAGTGATCTGTATTTGGTAGCAATGTCCTCTCTTCTTGCAAAAATAGGTCCCGTGGATGAGTACTTACTGCCTTTCGAAGAAGAAATCGGCCAGCACCCATCTCTTGAGGAGTTGCAGGAGATTGTGGTCCATAAGAAGATGCGTCCTGTGTTCAAGGACCATTGGCTTAAACACCCTGTAAGTCCTTTCTTGATGCTTATATTTCCGCCCCCCAAATGTCCATGGCTGGGCGGGCCAGTGTGGTTTAGTAAAATTCAATTCAGGCAGTCCTCAACTTATGACCCAGATTTCCATTGCTAAGCAAGACAGTTGTTCAGTGAGTGTTCCCCCATTTTACAACCTTTCTTGCTACAGCTGTTAAGTGAATCACTGCAGTCGTTAGTAACACGGTTGTTAAGCGAATCTGGCTTCCCCCTTGACTTAGCTTGTCAGAAAGTCACAAAAAGTCGATCACATGACCCCGGGACACTGCAACCACCATAAATATGAATCAGTTGCCAAGCCTCCAGATTTTGATTACGTGACCATGGGGATGCTGCAACGGTCGTTAAGTGTGAAAAACAGAGTGCCATTGTAACTTCGAATGGTCACTAAATGAACGGTTGCAATTTGAGGACTACCTATAGTTTCAGGGTACCTTCTGCTTCATGTTTTTAGAAGTAATTTCTGGTTCTCTTGGTTGACCCGTCAATGAGATGCCTTAGCATGCTTTACTAGCACTTTGGGGTTTTTGGCAAAACCGCACCATGGCCAACAATGGGTTTACTCAACAACCATGACATTTGCTTAACAATCATGGCATTTACCCTCACATCTATCACATTTGAGCCACAGTGGTGCAGTGGTTAAAGTGCAGCACTGCAGTCTAATTCTGCTGCCTGCCGGCTGCCTGCAATTTGGCAGTTCAAATCTCACCAGGCTCAAGGTTGACTCAGGTAAAATGAGGACCCAGATTGTTGGGGGCCATATGCTGACTCTGTGAACCGCTTAGAGAGGGCTGTAAAAGCACTGTGAAGCGGTATATAAGTCTAAGTGCTATTGCTAACAATCGCCACACAAAAAAATTAGTAAAATCTGGTCAGTCACATGACTGACTCGTTTTGTGACTGTTAACAATTTACAACCCTAATGGGGGGGGTGCATTACAGTTATACCATGAATGCGACCTGTACACCTGGCATCCTGAAGCTACATTGGTCCACTTTCTCTGGTTAAACCCTTCTCTCTCTCTCTCTCTCTCTCTCTCTCTCTCTCTCTCTCTCTCTCTCTTGCTGAATTCCATTCCATTCCATTCCATTCCATTCCCTTCCATTCCCTTCCTTTCTCTTCTTTCTCTCTCTCTCTCTCTCTCTCTTTCTCTCTTTCTTTCTTTCTCTTTGTGCGCGCAGGGCATAGCCCAGCTGTGTGTTACGATTGAAGAATGCTGGGATCATGATGCAGAGGCCAGACTGTCAGCCGGCTGTGTGGAAGAGCGCATCGCCCAGATTCGCAAATCAGCCAATGGTAGTACCCTCGACTGCCTTGTTTCCATCGTGACCTCTGTCACCAACGTAGATTTGCTGCCCAAAGAGTCAAGTATCTAAATCCTTGTTTGCCTTTTTCCCCCCCACTGGTCTCTTCAGACGCAGTGGGGGGGTTTTTTCCGGGAAAAAAAAATTGCAGAATTCAACACACACACGCATACATATACATGAATGCAGCTGCTATTTTCTTGACTTTTCTTGCTATTGTTATTATTTGTTGTGTTGTTGTTGTTGTTTTGATTGAATCAATTTACCAGCATATTGCTCTACTGTATTGACAAGAGAAAAAAAAAATAAGAGAAAGACATCTGTCTGAAAGCATCCAGGTGCCGACTAATGAATGCAGTTACAGTGCAGGTACCTCAAAACCTCAGTGAACTCTCTTCGTTTCTTTTTCAACCTGTTTTCTCTTCTAACTAACCTGCAATTTTTACACCAAATATCAGTGATAACAAGAAAACAACCTACTCATCTTCTTATACAGCAAAATCAAGACTGTTCCATGAGATCACACCTCTCAAAAAACGGATTCCACCCCCCTCCTACTACTTTTCCTTTCCTTTCTTTTCTATTTTAGACAATGAGCTTAAAAAAAAAAAGAAAAAAAAAGAAAAAAGCAGATGTGTCTTTTACGGGTCTAACGGGTGTTGCGTTCTTTGGGGGGGGGAGTGAATGAGTGGAGAATATTAACTCTGATGGTAGAATTGAAAATGAGAAGTTAGGGCTGGGTGGGGAAGAGACGTTGGACTTTTGCAGCATTTGGAGAAAACAGTGGCTAAAGAGTTACTTCTCAGGAAAACAGTTAATGAGAGGATGGGCAAGTTTTGAGGCATATTAAACTGCTACAACATGCAGAAAAAGTTGGGTCACAAAATCACTGATACAAATGGATTCTTAAAATATCTCAGGCTTGGGTAATGTTAAATGAAACCAACCCTTTCTATTACATTTATAAGTTCAGAGAATGAGGTCTTAGGTTTCAATAACTGCAGATTTCCCTCAGTTGTCTAACAGGGCAAAGTTACAGTCCTAAACTATTTTTCTGCCATTTTAATAATAATAAAAAAAACCACAAAAGACAACAAGCATCAAACCTGGAGCTTTAAAAAGACCAGTGTATCCAGTTACGTATTGGCATTCGGTATTCAACGTCATTCATGATGTGAAACAGCCTTTATTTGAAGACTCATTGAAATCAGTAAAATTTACTTCCAAGTAAATGTAGCCAGGACTAATAAAATTCAATATCACTCTTAGATCTTAATATCTGCAGGACAAATGTCAAGGCTGTTTAGCTGCTATGACTATCAGGAATTGTAAAGGGAGATAAACATTCCCCATTAAGGACACATAGAAATGCCATCACCGATTGTCCCTGAATCTTCATGGGAATGTATGTGTGTGTATAAAAATTAAAAAAAAATCAAGATGGCAGCTGTGATCATGGCCATCTTAACTTTTTTGACACCTTCTCTGAACACAGTCATGGCGGTTGAATACAGTTGTCTATCTTTCTTTGATTTATGGTAAGAATAGGTATAGTTTAGGCCAGTGTTTCTCAACCTTGGCAACTTACATCTTTTATAGAGTTCTGTTTCTAAGTATACTTTCACACTTTACACAAATTCCTTTGCTTTCAACACAGCTCACAGCTGGTTGAAATTGATGGGTTTTGATTTTTCTTGATTCTTCATTCTCTGAAGGCTGTCACCCAACTTTTTCGTCTTAACAGTGGTGCATATTTTCAATACTCTTAATTCTACTATGCCATAAAATCCGCTCTAGTCAGTGAATACTCCTAATGCTGCCAATATAACATTTAAATATTTTTTTAACCTGCAAAACATGCAATGATTTATAAAAAAAAAAACTTAGAATACACATACACATGAAGTGGCTTTTGAGGTTTAACTAAAAAAAAAAAAAACCTTCATGACCACAGACCACCTCAAACCAGAAATACCTCAAAATTTTCTACTTGTATGAGTTTTATTATATATTTTGTTAGTTGTGTTATCTTGGAGTATGTAAATTTTAATGTAAGTTGGCTTTTATGAAAAGGGAGTTTTAAAAAAAGAAGAAGAAAAAAGAAAAAATTTCCCCAATCTTTTAGAAAATGCTACCACTTCTTTTCTTTTTCTTTCTATAAAGCACCATTGTAAATACATGTAAACAATTTTAGAGGAATTGGCTATTCCTGGACATATTCACCATTACTTGTGAAGGCTTGTTTCCATTTTTAAAATTTTTTTGGTGGGAGTAGTAGGAGCACAAGTTGTTTTAGTAAAGAATTATTAGTATAGCATTTCCTTTATGAAATATTTTCCCCAGAAAATGCTAATCAAATTATTTTCTTTAGATTAGTTATTCAGCTATTGGTTGACTGATGCCCAGTTAACGCAATACAAATTTGATCATTCAGTAAAAACACAAAGGTTGCAATGCAATTCCTTTTCCCCAAAGCATTTTAATTAACTGTAGGAGAATCTCAGAGAAGCTTTTCTAACAAATAAAGAACAGCAAAAGGAAACTAATCTTGCCAAGTGGGCATGTGGAAGCAGAGGTGCCCAAAACGAACTGCCTTTTTCATTTTGTAAGACAAGAGGAGGGTTGCTTTTGACTGCTTATGAATGTGCAAAAAAAAAAAATAGTTTCACTCTGCATGCTTCTGTATCTATTTCAAGGGGGGAAGAATTGAAATTTGCGATTTTATCCTTTTCTTGGGAAACAACTGCCTCTCTAATAAGGAAGCAGAAATACTGATGCTTCTTCTCTTTGCTCAATGCTTGAATCTCTAAACTATTTAAGGTAACCATGAGCAACCCTGAAATACGTTAGGTTTGCTTTTACATAAGTTAAAATTAATTGAGGAAGATGAGTTAATTTATTACTTCAAAAATGGTTGTAGATGGCAAATGCAGACACCTTTTCTGAACTTCAGGAGTGGGCTTCTGTTAGGGAACAAGTGGTGACATGTATGTGATCATACAGATGCCATAATGTATATATTTTGTCTCAGGTGTCCTGCAACTTGTACATAATGGTGGCATTTGCAGAATTACATCACTGTGCAGATGTCATTTTGGTGTCATTGCAGCTTCTGCAGGCACCGTGAACTTTTTGGGGATTTATTCAACATTTGTCAGTGACTAGTATGTTAAAAGACTAATTTTGCATACGATTGACTAAACAGGATGATAGTTTCATTGGTCATGGACTGTCCATTTTTTTTCCAGAATAGACTTTTATCGTTCTTCACTCTGTTTTATATCAAGATTAAGCAGATTGATTCAGAAACTTGATTTGGCACTGGCTCTATTAAGAAAAAAAAATCTTAAAGAGTCAGTGATTTAATGCATTCAGAATATACAAGAAAGTGGTTGGCACATTTGCTCTGCAAAGCTTCAAGCCACTGTGGAGAATCAAACTAAGACAACATGGGACCCACCCATGTATTGTGACTTACCAAGTTATTAGCAACTCCTTTGATTTGTGCAGTCTCGATGTAAGTAATTTTTTGAGCAGAGACTATAATTTTACATACCGGATTAGCAGGCTTTATTTGGAAGGCTACCAATTAGGAGGCCTCAACAAAGTTCTAATTTATGTCTTTATGGATGATAATGTTGCCCTTAACAACAGAGGCTTCAGGAAAAACAAAGTGAAGGAAAATAGATCCATTAAGATGAAATAAATCTTGACATCTGAATGTCACTAACAGTCAAGGTGCATAGTTAGCAGTGAGGAAGATACACACTGTTGTTATTATTGCTGTGTTGCTTCAAGTGTGCTTTTTCCTGTCTTGCAGCATTATTCCTATAATGGTTAAAATAAGCTTGATACAGCAGTTGCTTTGCTTTTCCATTGAAACAAAGTTTTGAGAAGCTTTAAAGTATTTATTGAAAGTGCCATATAGAGGTTGTTTTTGTGTTTTGTCCATTAGGAGTGTTCTTAGTCCTTCCTGCATAAAGAGAGAAGCTGTGTCTGTTCATTAGACGGGTTGAGTTAAATAAGACTAATTTTAAGCCAGATTTGATTGCTTACTTACATTTCCTTGCTTACAGATCATTGCCAGTTGCTTTGGTTGTGTGGTTAGCTATGATTCAAATGTGACCATATACATATTCCTTAGCTAATATATGTTGTCCATATCTTTTTTTTTGTTAGCTTCTTGGATTCTCAGCCTTTCCAAATGTGGTACCCATCTCCTAGAATTCTCACACTGCATGGCCAAAACAGCTGTTGGCTCAAAATTCTGCAATCCAGACCCATCTGGCAGGTGGAAAAAGGTTAGCTTATAGCATCTCCAGTGTCTGACAGTCACATTTACCTATTAATGATGCAGTTTTCCTGTTGTGTAATCGCATTTTTTCCTAAACAGTGCATCTCTTTAATCTTCCTGGCCTTCAGTTGGTCTTGTGTATTTAATGTTAAGAAAGTTCTTGATATAGCAATAAGGGAGCTCAGTCACAAGTGTAGCTATGCATCAGAGAGAAAAAAAAATTCCAAATAAGATTTGGTCTAAATATAACTATGCCAAATACCATAAGTAGTGGTAACTTGAATATATTTCATTTGCTGAAATAGGGGCCTTTAAAAAAAATAAAAAAATAAAAAACCAAGGCTATACTTTACATAACAGTTAAGTGGGATTTTCTCCCCAGTAAGGGAGGGGGTATAGAGTTCCAGTTTACTTAATCTTATATTGTATTCACTCATCACATTAAGTCATGATGGAATTGGAGGGACATGTTTAGTGTGATGTGCGAATCATAAAATTTTCCAATCCATGTCCATTTTTTTAAAAAAAATAGCTGCAATTGAGACGTTTGTATCTCTAGGATCAGCCTGTCCACGTACCTGTTTTGTTCCTTCTTTGGCATAGGGAAACTTAAATTAAAATCAATAGGCAAGAATCTATGCCATTTTTTGATCATAATAAAGAGACACTGCCAAGTTTGAATTCTTATCTAGAAGCAGGGAAAAAAATATTTTTAAGAACTAAAAGCACATTATATTTAGAGCCCTCGGTCTTATGCAACATTTTCACGATTATCCAACTGTCTATGACATACAGGGTTTCCTCATTTTTCAGTACAAGTTATTCTGTTTTGCAATGTTAGCAATAGTGACAGGATAAAAACAGTTTGAAACTTGATTTTGACATTTATTAGTAAGGGAAAAGCTAATTACGTTTACCACTGTCCCAGTTCAGATACACTGATATATCAAGATTAGCAACAAAACATGTAAAGTGGAGAAAATCATATGGGTGTGAGTTTTAATTTGGTTCTCCCAAATTCTTAACCATGATAATGTTTGGAAACTGTTCTGCTAACTGAATTAAGTCAGGATGTGCTAAGGCAGTATGCATGAGATAGAATTCCCCGAAGATATGTTTTGGTTTTTTATATTTCAAGGTAGTGATTTATTTTTATAGATATCTGAATTTTTGATTCAGGGATACATTCCTACATTAAACACAGTTTTAAATATATGCTGAGAATTCCAGAATGATCAGCAGCCACATAATAATTGTTTTGAGAGCCCATAACAACTTGGCAACAGTTTTCCTATAGTAAAATCCAATAATCTAGGTAGGAATCCATGTTTTATAAGAGAAATCATTTGGGTCTTTCTTACGCTATATTTGGCTGGCTTGATAGGAGACAGAGAAAGATTGAAGCCATTGCTACCTTCTAGCATTGTGGGGTATAAACCCCATATTGTGGTGCCATTTTATCTATCAATAATGTACGCATTGTGAGCTATATGAAGTAGAAATCTTAGGCAGTTCAGCAAAAAGCTTAAAATCAATTTAATGGTCTAAAACATATATGTATTAGTGTGAATGTGTTCTCCTTAATCTTTTCAGTAGATTCTATTTTATGCATTTCTACTTTTTCTAGAGGTGAATCTATTGCCAGGCAATGGCACAGAATATAGGTCCACTATTTAATAGTTATTTCAGTGTCCGTTAATTAGTAAAAGGTTTTCAGTGAATTTTCTAAAATCTGTTAGGTCTATGTGCTGTTTCTGAATATTTTTAAAGATTTGAGACTTGAGTTTAGTGTCCCTTAGTCATAAACACAACTGGCTATTTTAGTGGACACATCCTCAAGGAAGTTACCATTTCAGGTCTGATAGCTATGAATTCTAATGCTTTTTATTTGTGCCTTCATTTATTTTAATGCAAAGCAACTGCTGTAAACTCTTCTAAACTTTTTTCCAGTCAGGGTTAAGGTAAAGTGAAGCTTAGAAGTTAGAAACTGTTTTTTGTAACTTTCTTATTTCTGGGTTTGATCTTTCATCCAATCTATTTGAGGATTTATCATCCTCAAATTTCACATTAATGCAATATTTCTTTCTGGATTCTTAACAAACTAGCAGCATTCACAAACAAGAAACCATTCTATAAAATGAAGAAATTTGAGGGAGAGGGGAATGGAACGGATCATCAAGGAGTAAACCTGTAAAAATAAGCTGGTGGTTATTTCCCACAAAGATAACAGGCTTCTTTGTCAAGTACACAAGTTTCTTGTATTTATGTAGTGGCAAGAAAAATGCTTCTTTTCTATGATACTTGGATTTCTACTGCTTCAGTTTTCTATTAGGATAAATTTCCTGATTATCTTGACAACTTTGCTTTCTACTTCTAATAGCAAAGAGGTCCGGAAGGATATCACGACAGGATAATTGTTTTGGGAAAGGGGTGTAACAGACTGAGCACAGGAATTGTTTACTGAGCCCTTTAGAAAAGACTGGTCTACCCCATTCCTTTGTTACAGCAAAATAGAACATTACCATTTTCTATGGAATAAAAATCTATAGCATTAATTTCACTGATCTTGACTTGGTAGGGAACTGCACTTTTTAAAAAATCTATTTATATATTCCCATAACTTTCATTGCTGGTCATCAATATATTGAAATAAAATCTTCCCATCAAAATTCAAGTTTGGTGGTACAACAGAGATTAATTTTCACAGATGTATTTTTCTTTTTAAACATATAAGTACATCAATTATTCATATTTTTTCTGGTGATGAGTGAGAGGAAAACACCCTCTCTACTAAAGCTACTTTTCATATTAATTTATATTGTTGGACACATCAAAGTGGTTACTATTCTTGGTCTCCAATGCTATGCCCTACATTTACAAAATGCCAAGGGCCTTCAATTTTGCTGCTGTCTACTTTTTAAATTGCAAATGGAACCCTACAATTTTTCACCTATCAATATATGTTGTCCCTAAGTTTGATAACTTTTCTAATGTAAAATCAACCTAAGTACAGTTTGTCAATTCTTATGGAAAGAGCTTTCTGTATTATTTTGTAGCATTAGAAATTTACACTAAAAGTTGAAGAACAAAAATTGGAAGGAAAACAAAACAAAACAAAAATCATTAATTTAATCCAAATATTTGGTGGTGGTTCTTTTTTTCAAGGATTTCTAAATTGTGAGGTTTATTCAAGGAAACCAGATAAAGATCTTAAAATTACCTTAACATAGTAAAATGTGAATCAATTTTATGACAAATAGTTGCATCTTATTAATAAACTGCATTATCTGGTCTAAACAGGAGTTTGCTGGCTTCTACAAAATTTTCAGTTTTGGGTTCCTGTCAAACTTCAGAAATAAGAATTAATTTAGGAAATACTAAATGCAGAAAGCTCTATCAGATGATGAAATAATTCAAAAGATTATCGGTCCTTGGCTCATATTCCAATGTACTGTTTGTATACCAAGATATGTGAAATGTAAATGTTGTTGGTTATATTTCACTCTAGTAGCTAAAAAAAAGAAAAGAAAAAGAATGTAGATCAGAGATAGCTTGTACTACTGAGTTAACAAAACATAAGTATCCATTTAAAAGAAAGAGAATTAAACAGAGGAGCTCATAGCTGTAACCCCTTTTGAACTGAAAAAGTGTGCTGATTTTTATATATATATATATTATATTATATTATATATAAATATAGATATGCATATGTAAGATGGCCTAAAGAAGACATTCACTGTATTGCAATTCTTAAATGGAAATGTTTTGAAGCATTGTATCCTAATTCATGCATTTGCAATAGATCTTTGTTTCTTTTTACTGTTGTATTTTAGAAATGAGTCTCATGTTTGAAAATTAGATCTGCCAGTTTGGGTATCACTACTTCAGCTAAGTACAGGGTGCCCAAATAAAACAGTATGAATGTAGTATTTTTGCCTTGTGTGAAGCAGTTCCACTCCAGCAAATAGGGGGTGGAAATGTAGAAAAAACTATTTCAAAGTCTATCTTTTTCCTATATGAAAATAAACATTAAATGGCAAATTACCCATCTGTTGTGTGATTTTTAATTCTAATTCTATTCTTTTTCATCAGACAGATTTTGCAGTTCAGTAATATGCCACTGTGGTGAATCACCTAGACAATACTTAATCGCATTTGTGTAGCTGTTTCATTTATTCTAATTCCTGTAGCCATTGTTAACCATTGATCAATATTACTATACACTTGCAATGCAAGCATTTTACAGTATCAATGGAGATTTAATAAATGGGGAAAATTGTGGTGGACAGAACAATTAGTAAGAATAAGTTGATAATGTTGCAAAGAAATTCTGTGGGGAATGTGGAAAGCCCCAACTTCTAAAGTGGGCTTCATTATACTCTTAAGAGGACACTGTTGTACAGATTATTATGTGTATCAAAACGTAACACACATTATACATTATCATATTTTAGATAGTTCACATTTAGCAATCGTAGTTGGGACCAGTAATTTGGTTGTTAAGCAAAGCAGTCACTGAGTGAAAAATCCTAATCAACTAATTAAGATCACAGAACTGAGCTTGTTAACTTGCAGTAAGCACTTTTTAGGACCTTGCCCCTCCATGGAAAAAAATTGCTCAGGAAGATATAGCATGCTTATGCAATCTCTCCACTAGTAAAGGAGAATATTTGTAGCTCAGGGTTGACATGAGGGGTCCTTGGTGCTCTCTGAGCTTGGTTGTTTTCTTGCAGATGTTTCATTACCCAAACTAGGTAACACTCCTTTAACACTCCTTACTAACACTGATGATGTTACCTAGTTTGAGTAATGAAACGTCTGCAGGAAAACAAGCTCAGAGAGCACCAAGAATCTCTCCACTCTTCGAGGGAGGGAGAGAAAAGGGTCAGCACAGGACAATGCATACTGACTGTAATGGTGATGCTGGGACTGAGGGACACTGCAAGAGGTAAATGGAGGCACTGGTTGCAAAGTTACTTTTTTTTATCACCATTGTAAACTCAGATGGTCACTATAAGAGGCCATCACTAGACAAAGACACTGTGAATCGTATGAAACTACTGCCTGGGCTGGTCAGTCAATATTTCTTTCTAATGATTGCAGAACAAATTCTGGTCTGGTGAGAACAGAAATACTGTATAAGCTCAATTAAACAGGTATTTTTAATGACAAAAAAAAACCAAGATAGAAATATACACATCATCAAAGAAAAAAACACAGAAAATGTTTTTTAAAAAGTGGAAAAATACAACAAAAAAGTGTATATCATTTTAGAAGTAAATAGTTACAATTCTATATTCAATTATATAATGCATTTAGATAATACTATTATTCAAGTATATATACATTACTAATATAATTATGAGTCTTAAGTAAGTATACCAGCTTCTTATTTTATCTCTAGTTTGATGGAAGAATTTAAAAATGTCATGATTTAGATCCAAGAATAATCAAACTTTCTTATATTCAGTGAAGTTATTTCTAAACTGATTTAATAGCTGGCATATAATTTTCATTAGCTATATGTTACTGGAAAACTGGAAAACTCTTCTCACATAGTTTTCACAACCCTGAATGACTTTTTTTGGCAACTCCTACAATTACTAATTTTATGGGAAATATCTCAAGCTTTTAAAGTGTAAAGATAATTTTGATCAGATATACTTCAACATTGGCGCTCAAAGATCAATACATTTAATGTGGCATATTTTAACATCAGGATTACATTCAGTTTCCATCAGATGAATAAAAATGTTCTCAGTTGATAAATACAGGAGTGGGAAAGTCAAATTGTACATATGAAGGTTGTAAACAGTTAAGTGATGGTGAAGTTCAAACATTAAAAACTAATCAAATTTCACAACTGAAATGCACACATAAAGGTATCAAGTATCCATTTAGGACAGTAGTGCTTGGAAGTTGCTATTGCTACATTTCAGCTTTAATTGAAGATCTTTCACATTTTATTGCCACTTACCGGCTGTTCGTAATTTTTTCTTCTCACCCATGCAATCAATTATTTGATGTTTATTTTCACCATGGGGATGTGAGTAATTAAACATGAAAAGCAACTACGTGGACCCATCACATACAGTACCTATATATTCGTTAAAAGAGAAACACTAGGCAAGTGCCAATCCAACCATGTTTAATACAATGAATTCTGCTTAAAAATATCTTTGCTGCACTGAACCCACAGGAATCCACGGGTGGGGCATGGGGTTTAACAAAAGTCAAGATGGAAGTTGTAACTAGTATGATAATTATACATAAAGGTAGTCTTTGACTTATGATCCAGTTGAGACTAGATTTCTGTTGCTAAGCAAGATGTTTGTGATTTTTGCCCAAATTTCTGACCTTTTTTGTTACAGTTGTTAAACAAAGTACTGCACTTGTTAAGTGAAGCACACAGTGCTTCACATTGAGTGAATCTGGCTTTCCCCATTGATCTTGCTTGTTAGAAGCCAACTGGTAAACTTACAAATAGTGACCCAAGAAGCTGCAGTCATCAAATACATTCTGGTTGCCAGGTGCCCAAATTTTGATTATACAGCAGTGGGGAATGCTGCAATGGTCGTGTGAGGACTGATCCTAAGTCATTTTTTGAGAGCCACTGAAACTTCAAAGTTGCTAACAAATGGTTTTAAGTAGAGGACCACCTGTACATGCAATGCGGCACATGCAAAAGAATAGGGCTTGAATTAGTGTCACAACTACTATCTTAATTTTTTTGATGCCTTCCTCCTATGGATATCACTAGTTGAACCTCAAATACTTCTTAAAAAGGGCTTCCTTGCAAAATTAAATTGATATTGAGTACACAGATGACACTAAACCATGTGGGACTGGTATAGTTTTGTCTTGATGTATGGCGTGAACCTGCTGGGATTTACAAACAACCAATTATAGATTTGGGAATCCAGCCAACTTCGCCCACAATCTGTAGCACAGAATAAGAGAAGACAGCAAGACACAGCTACGCAAGACAGCGAAGACACACTCAAATTGAGCTTGACTCCTGGTGACTTTTTATGCAAACAACATAGACATGGTTTGCGGCATTCATTACCCAGGGTTTTCCTCTTTTTCTATGGCCACAATTTCCTGCTGGTTGGTCTCCCGCCTGACTAAAAAAAAAAAAAAGGCACTCCAAACTGCTTAGCTTCAGAGTACATGTGGGCTGAATGAGATGCTCTATCTGCTGATACTAAAGGCTCCTTTAAACCCAGCTCAAATCTGGATGATTTCATGGATGCAGCCGTTTTTTTTTTCTTCACTTACAACATAGAAGTGGTCTGTTTGAGATAGCAGTTCAAGTTCAGTCCAGCCTACAGACTGGGATTTCCCAGTGGCAGTACATCCAAGAGATTGCCCTGTCTGCTGTGTGGCTTTATTTTCATGCCTCCAGGCCGGTTACAAGGATATGATGCACACACTCCTGAGCTGAACTGGACATTTTAAGGTCTGCAGGCTATATCTGGCCCTTTGATTGTCCTTGTCCAGTCCTCCGCAGCAGCAGCAGGGGGTGGTGGCAGAAGCCCTCCACAACAGTTCATTTCTCATATGGCCCCTTGAGAACAATCACTGCTCATCTATTCAGTTTTGGTCACCATGATATAAAAAAGATGTTGAGGCTCTAGAAAGAGTGCAGAGAAAACCAACAAATATGATTAGGGGACATTAAAACACATGAACGATTTCAGGAATAGGGTATGTCTAGTTTAATGAAAACAAGGACTAGGGGTGACATGGTATCAGTGTTCCAATATTTGAGGGGCTGCTACAAAGAGGAGGGGATCAACCTATTCTCCAAAGCTCCTGAGGGCAGCATTAGAGCCGAGGTAGCGCAGTGGTTAGAGTGCAGCACTGCAGGCTACTTCAGCTGACTGCTAGCTGCAGTTCGGCGGTTCAAATCTCACCAGGCTCAAGGTTGACTCAGCCTTCCATCCTTCCGAGGTGGGTAAAATGAGGACCCAGATTGTTGGGGGCAATATGCTGACTCTGTAAACCGCTTAGAGAGGGCTGTAAAGCACTATGAAGCGGTATATAAGTCTAAGTGCTATTGCTATTGCTATTGCTAAGTAGTAAGCGTTATCTTATCAAGGAGAGATCCAACCTAGAACTAAGGAGAAGCTTTCTGACAATGAGAACAATTAATCGGGAACAAATTGCCTTCAGAAGTTGTGGATGCTCCATCACTGGAGGCTTTTACAGCCATTTGTCTGCAATGACATAGGGCAGTGTTGGCGAACCTTTTCAGCACTGAGTGCCAAAACAGGAGGGCATGCACGCGCACAGGGAAGCACCGGAAACCAGAAAAGCAGTTCCCTGGCGCGCACACGTGCACCGGGAAGCTGAGCTTCCGGTTTCTAGTGTGCACATGCACACCTGTCACCTGGTCTTCCGGTTTCCGGTGCTCCCGCGTGCGCAAAGACCAGCTGGCCACGGAAGAGCAATGGGTGACGGCTGGCATGCCCGGAGAGATGGCTCTGCGTGTCACTTCCGGCACGCGTGCCATAGGTTCGCCATCATGGACATAGGGTCTCCTGCTTGGGGTTGGACTAGATGACCTCCAAGGTCCCTTCCAACTCTTATTCCATTAATTGGTTATGTCCCCTGCTCTTGAAACTGTGCCCTAGAGGTAGTCCTCAACTTACGACCACAGTTGAGCCCAAAATTTTTATTGCTAAGAAAGACATTTTAAAGTGAATTTTGTCCCATTTTACAACCTTTCTTACTACAGTTAAGTGAATCACTGCATTTGTTAAGTTAGTGACACAGTTGTTAAGCGAATCTGGCTTCCCCATTGATTTTGCTTGTCAGAAGGTCACAAAAGGGGATTAAGTGACACTACAAGTCATAAATAGGAGTCAGTTGCCAAGCCGCTGAATTTTGACCAGGTGGCCATGGGGATGTTGCAATGGTCATAAGTGTGAAAAATGGTCCTTAGTCACTTTTTCTCAGTGCCCTTGTAACGCTGAACGGTCACTAAGCGAAGTAAGTCGAGGGCCACCTGTATTCGGGGATGGGGATGATGGGCGAGGGACCACGGCCCGGGCCTGGCTGAGGGAAGAGCAACTTTCGCGCGCTTTTCTCCCCGCCCCGCCCCGCCCCCCTCCCCTCAGAGGCAGAGCGGGGAGGCTGCGCAGTCCGGGCAGGGGGCGGAGGAAAGCGTCACTCCCAGCTTGGCGGCCCTCCCGACTGGGGTTCGATGGCAGAGGCGATAGGCGCCCGCCTCGTTCGGAACCGCTTCTTCGGCGGTTTCGTGTGCGGAGCGGCCCTGGGTGCCACAGTCTCGGGGCTGCTCGACAAAAAACTCCTCAGAAAGCCCGACTGGTCACCGAGCGCCGCCGCGCCCCAGCCAGAAGAACCACGGCCATCAACACCGCCGCCGTTAGGAAGTAAGGAGGTGACTGCGCAAGCGCGTAGCGATCGATCCGCCCGGGGAAGGCGAAATGACGCGAAAAAGTGGGCGTGGCTGAGCGGAGGCTAGAGGGCGAGTGCGCAGGTGCGGGATACTCCGACAGCCGTTCCATGCGAAAGGAACAAAGGCGTTTAAAAAAAAACAAAAAAAACCTCTGATTACTTAGCACAACACCTAGTCAGAAAGTAAGTTAGTTAGACCTGGTTGTACTTTGGGAAAGGTGATGAAGTAATTTGGAATTGACGGTATAAAGACAGTCCTTGCATCAACATGTGACATCCAATCAATCGCTTCTCTCGACATAATCTATGGGTGTCCAAATCTAGTGCAATGTATATAAATTCATATTAATCAGATCCCTGACATTTGTTTTTGGCCTACTGTGCCAAGGATCATGTCAGAATTTGATTTTTGGTTCCCCAGGATTATTTGCAAAGATGTATCTATGAATGGGAAGGAATAGCAGCTTCAGTTTATCACGGGGTACAGGTGGTCCTTGGCTTACGACCGCAATTGAGCCCTAAGTTTCTGTTGCTAAGTGAGACAGTTGTTAAGTGAGTTTTGCCCCATTTTACGGCCTTTCTGGCCAAAGTTGTTAAGTGAGTCACTGCACTTGTTAAGTTAATAACACGGTTGTAATGTAAATCTGGTTTCCCCATTGACTTTGTCAGAAGGTCACAAAAAGTGATCACGTGCCCTCAGGATACTGCAACCAACATAAATATGAGTCAGTTGCCAAGCCATGGGGTTGCTGCAACTTTGGACGCAACTTTGAGGGCAACTAAGTTGTTTTTCAGCGCCATCGTAAGTTTGAACAGTTGCGGAATAAGTGGTCGCACAAATAGTCCTCAATTTGCAACAACAATTGAGCCCAAAATTTTCATTGCTAAGCAATGCAGTTGTTAAATAAATTATGCCCCATGTTATGACTTTTAATGCCATGGTTGTTAAGTGAATCACTACAGTTGTTAAGTGAATCACGTGGACATTAAGTGAGTCTGGTCTCCTTGCTTCTCAGAAGCTCCCTAGGAAGGTTGCAAATGAAAACCTTAGGACCCAGATGTATTTAAAAAAATACACCTTCCATTTCCTTTCTTCCTTCATACAATGAAAATCACCCAGCGCTACTGAGAAGTAGTTTTCTCTGCCTTGTGTTTCCGCAGTGTAGGGCACAATTATTGGTAATTGCATATTTTGACCACTGAGGTGACTTAAACATATTTGTATTACTGTTGCTATAAAAATACAAAATTGAAACCAGTTATACAGTGCCATATAATCTTTGAAAGATTATGACACTGTATAATTATTTTTCTGATTTGTAAAAAGGTGGCTCTGATTTTTAAGATATGATGTGATTTCTCTATGCCTTTGTTTCAGGAAAAAAGTTCTTTTTCTTTCTCTCTTAGAACCTGGACCAAAATCTATATTGGAAAGATATGGATTTCCTGCAGCTGGAACTCAAATCAGATATTACACCAACCATGCTCTTTCCTATGATCAGGCAAAACGAGTACCTAGATGGGTGATTGAACATATTTCCAAATGTAAAACTTCAGGTATTTAAACAGTTCCTCTGTCTGGATATTGTAATTAATTTCCTTCTAAGAAGAGAGGGACTCCTTGCCATGTATGAATCATAGAATTGCAATAGAAGATTTGTTCCTCTGGCTGCAATCTTATCTTTACACGTAGTCTTCAACTTATGACCACAACTGAGCCTGAAATTTCTGTTGCTAAGTGAGACTTAAGAGTTTACCTATCCAAAGCGTGTGTAAGTGGAAACCTCGATTCATCTTAGAAAATTACCCCACGCATACTTAAGTGAGTTTTGCCCCATTTTACGACCTTTCTTGCCACAGTTGTTAAATGAATCATTGCATTTGTTAAGTTAGTAACCTGGTTCTTAAGTGAACCAGCTTCCCTATTGACTTTGCTTGCCATAAGGTCGCAAAAGGGGATCACATGACCTCCCCAGGACATTGCAACCGTCATAAATATGAGTCAGTTGCCAAGTGTCTGAATTTTTATCATGTGACCATGGGGATGCTGCAACAGTCGTAAGTGTGAAAAGCAGTCATAAGTCACTTTTTTCAGAGCCATTGTAACTTCAAAATGAATGTAAGTCGAGGACTACCTGAATTCGTCTGAAAACAAGGCTAAGTATAGTGAAGGTTACTTTCATAGAAGTATGCATGGAGTTATTTTCTAAGATGAATTGAAGTTTCCACTTACACATGCTTTGGAACTCTTTAAGTTCATTCGCCTTCCTGCTTGCTTTTTGGAGACGTTTGCAAGCAAGAGGTGTGCCACAATTTCGCTTCTAATTGCCATGCCCTGCTTCCTTTCCTGCCAATCAGCTTGCATCCAGATGCAGTGAATCCTATCCCATCATCCCCAGGCAACTGAAAGGGGCTTGGCGTTATTCTAGAGTACTGTGGTAGTGGTGTGGTGGGAGCGGAGAAGAATGAAAGTAAAACACCTAGAGATGAATACAAGTAATCCTCAAGTTACGACCACAGTTGAGACCAGAAGCTTCCTTGCTAAGTGAGATGGTTGTTAAGTGAATCACACTCACTTTTGCAACTTTTAAAAAAGTTATTAAATGAATTATCCTGGTAGATAAATGACTCTCATGGTTGTTAAGCAAGTCTGGCATTGATTTTGGTTGTCAGAAGCCGTGAAAGTCACAAATGGTGATCCACAAATCACATGTATTTATGCAGCTGTCATAAATATGGTTGCCCAGTACCCGAATTTTGATCATGGGGACATTGCAACTGTTGTAAATGTGAGGACTGGTCATAAGTCACTTTTGAGTGCTGTTGTAACTTTGATCAGTTGCTAAACAAATGATTATAATTCGAGGACTATCTATATTCCAATAATTTTACACCAAGATTGATGAAGTCAGTTTCCCCTTGAGTGACACTTGTGTCCTGCTTTCCAATTATAGTATTTTTCGGAGTATAAGACACACCTTTTTACCCCCAAAAAGAGGGTGAAAACTTGGGTGCGTTTCATACACCGAATGTAGCCCCACCCACCCAGCCCCCCCCCCCCTTTGGCCTCTGCCCCCCCCCCAACTTCCCCCTTTCACCAAAACAGCC
>QLTV01003303.1:546868-569513 GCA_003457575.1 Thermophis baileyi | reverse complement strand
CTGCAGAAAATACGACTTCAGCAACAGAGTGATCAATGCCTGGAATTCACTACCTGACTCTGTGGTTTCTTCCCCAAACCCAAAAAACTTTAACCTTAGACTGTCTACTGTCGACCTCACCCCATTCCTAAGAGGTCTGTAAGGGGCGTGCATAAGCGCACCAGCGTGCCTACCGTCCCTGTCCTACTGTCCTATTGTCTTCANCTGCAGAAAATACGACTTCAGCAACAGAGTGATCAATGCCTGGAATTCACTACCTGACTCTGTGGTTTCTTCCCCAAACCCAAAAAACTTTAACCTTAGACTGTCTACTGTCGACCTCACCCCATTCCTAAGAGGTCTGTAAGGGGCGTGCATAAGCGCACCAGCGTGCCTACCGTCCCTGTCCTACTGTCCTATTGTCTTCATCTATCTGTATTCACTTTGATTATGTTTATGATTATACCTATACCTGCTATCTTGTACATGTTTGACAAACAAATAAATAAATAAAATAAAAATGTTCATTAAACAAATGGTTGTAAGTCGAAGGCTACCTGTATCACGATTTGGTGAGGCCTCAGTTATAGTTGAGTAACACTGTTTAAGAATAAGATAGAGTATGTTTGTTTGTTTTGTTTGTTTCTTTGTTTGTTCTTGATCTTCACACCAAGAAGCAGTTTTGGAAACGAAAAGATCACTGGGTTACAAAGAGAATATTTGTGAATTCTCTTTGAATTTCGTTGACATTGCCTTTAATACAGAGAGAACTGCAGAGCTCAGTCAGGTGTGTCCGCTGTCAGGTCTTATGTCTGTTGACCTGCAGAAGTCTTAAGCAATTGCCATCCCCCAAGACATAAGTCAGGGTGACAAAAGCCCAGGGATTACCACTAATTTTGTTAACTCTGGTCGCATTGCATAGGTTTGCCACTAGAGAACAGTGAATCTGTAAGATTCTTTCATACTCTACTTCTTCCTTGCAATACAGCGAGCAACTTCTGTGTTGACCACTATTAATTTCTTCAGTACATTCTTTGGTGCAACAGGAAAAGTGTTGAGGGGTCCTTGGTGCTCTCTGAGCTTGGTTGTTTTGTTGCAGACGTTTCATGACCCATACTAGGATATTTCTTATTTAATTAAGGCTGCTGTAGCTGGCCTGCAAATGGCAAACGGCCACTAGATGGCAGCAAAACAGGTACTCAAAATTCTAACACTTGTTTGGGTAGTGAAAGAAAACCAGGAAGCTCAGGGAGCATCAAGGACCCCTCATTTCAACCCTGAGCTACCAATGTTCCCCTTTATAGAAAAAGAGTTCTATGACATTGTATGCAGGGATTCTGAAATTTATTTTTATTTATTTTTGTCAAGCATGTATTAGACATAAGTATAAACATGATTATGAATACATGAAAAGAATATGAATAAAAAGGGACATTAGGACAGGGACGGTAGGCATGTTGGTGCGCTTATGCACGCCCCTTACAGACCTCTTAGGAATGGTGTGAGGTCGACAGTAGGAAGTCTAAGGTTAAACTTTTGGGGGTTTGGGGAAGAAACCACAGAGTCTGGTAGTGTATCCCAGGCATTGACCACTCTGTTGCTGAAGTCGTATTTTTTGCAGTCGAGTTTGGAGCAGTTCACTTTGAGTTTGTATCTATTGTGTGCTCGTGTATTGTTGTGGTTGAAGCTGAAGTAGTCATTGACAGGTAGGACATTGTAGCAGATAATTTTATGTACTACGCTTAGGTCAGATCGAAGGCGGCGTAGTTATAAATTGTCTAAGCCCAAAATTTCAAGTCTGGTGGCATAAGGTATTCTGTTGTGAGCAGAGGAGTGGTGAAATGCTGAAAGCGCTGCTGTCACATTTCAGGCTGCTCATTGGGGAGAAGGTGAAAACAGATTTCCATTTGGCTTTCCTTCTTTTTCAGAAACAAAACTTACTTTTTTTATAATAAAGTTTTTTTTAATGTGTATATTATTTTCTACACTAGAAAAAAAATGCCAGTATTGTTCCATTAACCTCCCCCCACCTACCCTTTTTATTTTTACAGTACAATAATAATAATCATATAACCTGTTTCAGGATTTTTCTTATTGATCAAATACTTTCAGACTTGCCAGTAACACAATTTTAAAATGCTAAAAAATAAGTATTATTGCAACATTTATTTGGTAAATCAGAATTTTAATTTAACTAGTAGAATCAAATTATGTACTTCTCTCTATCTCTCTCCGTGTGTATTACACTTTCTGATGGCATTACTTAGTGATGAAAATTTTGGTTCCAATTACTGTTGTTAATCAAGGGCTACCTGGTAATAGAAAAATATATGCAACTCAAAGGCAATAAATATACATTTACTTGTACACTAAAAAAAAAAAAAGCTTCCTCAAATTTCCCATTGATAAGTGAATCCCTGCAGTTGTTAAGTTAGCAACATGTTTGTTAAGTGAATCTGGCTTCCCCATTGATTTTGCTTGTCAGAAGGTTGCAAAAGGTGACCACATGACCCGGGGAACACTGCGACCATCATAAATATGAACCGGTTGCCAAGTGTCTGGATTTGTATCCCTTGACCATGGAGATGCTGCAACGGTCATAAGTGTCAAAAACGATCCTAAGTCATTTCTTCAGTGCCGTTGTAACTTCGGTCACTAAACAAATGGTTGTAAGTCGAGGACTACCTGTATCTGATCACTCATACAATCCTATTTTTATTTTCAAATTTTAAAAAAACTTTTCAGTAATGTTCAAAATAGTTTTTATTTTCAGGCCCGCTTCATCCAAAGTTTTTAACAGCGTATTAAAACAGCGTAAGGAGGACACCCGCTACACAGTGTGTGGGGCTGTCAGTTTCTTTTTATTTCTTTCCTTCCATTATAATTTAGTTTAGAATGAGATGCCTATCTGGAATTATAGAAGAGGTGGTGAAACTAAATCTCCTAGCTTGCCAGCTCAGTCAGAATCCTTTGCTTTTGCAGCATTGTTCTACAATAAAATGAGATGTAAAACATTTTTAAAAAATGCCCTTCCTTACAATAAAAAAAATAATGTTTTGCTTATTATATCTTAAAATTGCTTTAACATTTTAGAAAAAGCAAAGGTTTGTTATTATATAAGAAATTTGCATTAATTGTTAAATGAGAGAGAGAGAGAGAGAGAGAAAATCTACCAGAGATTATTTCATTTGTCATCAGCCATAAGCTAAATTGTAATGATGGTACAAAGAAAACTGGGACATATAAATTCCATTGCAATAAATGGGGCAGGCTTGAAATCAAGTAACATTTTTTTCCTGATTCCATTTGGAATATATTAACAGCTTACTCGAAAGTACAATACTGATTAGAATCATAGAATTGAAGAAGCTCTCAAAGAGCTGTAGAATTTCTTCGCGTTGTGTGGCATGTGAAGTTTACACTTTTAATTACACCTATGTCTATGAAGATTCTCAGCCATCCAGGTCACGGTTATATCAAAAGTGGTGTTTTTTTAATTTTTGAAAAGGCAACTGGACTGATTTTTTGAGGAAGAAGTAGACGTTTCGCTTCCTATCCTGAAAGCTTCATCAGTGTAATGGATGGTGTTGGAGATGGAAGGACAGTTATTAACAGTTGAGATTCATTTTTGGGGGAGGGGGGAATGATAGTTCTCACAGGATGGCGGGGTGGGGGGAATGGAAAGATTGTGTTTTGTATACAGTCAAATGGTCTTAACACTCTCTGAGAGCCGTTGTGGTTATTTGAGGTTTTATCTGTGACCTCAGGGTCACCTGAATCAGAGGTGTGGAATCTTCTTGGAACAGCCAAAAGGACTGAATTGTAAATTGGGGGTAGGTGGTGTCTTATCCCTCCTCCTCTGTCAATAATTGTCCTTCCATCTCTAACACCATCCATTGTAACTGATGAAGCTTCCAGGATAGGAAGCGAAACGTCTTCTTCCTCAAAAAAATCAGTCCAGTTGCCTTTTCAAAAATAAAAATCACTTTTGAGATTACAGCTATGAAGCATAAGTATGTCATGCATGTCTTTATTGAGATTTTTCTTGAAACAGAAATGCGCTATTGTCAAAATATATCCCAATAAACAAACAAGATTCCTGATTAGATACAGGTAGTCCTTGACTGATGACATTCGTTTAATGGTTGTTACAGCAATACTGAAAAAAGTTCATAAAACCTAGAACCTAGAATAATAGAGTTAGAAGGGATCTTGGAGGTCTTCTAGTCCAACCCTCTGCACAAGCAGAAGACCCTACACCATTTCAGACAAATGGTTGTCCAGTCTCTTCTTGAAAGCCTCCAGTGATGGAGCACCCATGACTTCTGGAGGCAATCCATTCCATTGGTTGATTGCTCCCCCTGTTAGGAGATTTCTCCTTAGTTCTAGGTTGTTCTCTCAGTTAGTTTTCATCTGTTGTTTCTTATCTTGCCTTTTGGTGCTTTGGGAAATAGTTTGATTCCCCTTGTCTTTGTAGCAGTCCCTGAAATATTGGGACACTGCTATCGTGTCTCCCCTGGTCCTTCTCTTCACTAGACTAGCCATGCCCAGTTCCTGTAACTATTCTTTGTATGTTTTAGCCTCCAGCCCCCTAATCATCCTGGTTGCTCTTCTCTGCACTCTTTCTAGAGTCTCAACATCTTTTTTATATTGTGGCGAACAGAACTGGATGCAGTATTCCAAGTGTGGCCTTATTAAGGCTTTGTAAAGTGGTACTAGAACTTCATGTGATCATGATTCTGCCCCTCTATTAATGCAGCCTAGGATTGCATTGGCTCTTTTGGCTGCTGCAGCACATTGCTGGCTCATATTTAAGTGATTGTCCACTACGATGCCAAGATCCCTCTCACAGTTACTGGCATTAAGCTGAGTGTCACCTAGTCTGTACTTACACATTTGGTTTTTCTTACCTAAATGTAAGTGGTTTACAACTGTCCTTGCACTAATGACCATTGCAGTATCCCCAGAGTCACGTGATCAAAATTTGGACACTTGGCAGCTGGCATGTATATATGATGGTTGCAGCATCCTAAGGTCATGTGATTACTATTTGAAACCCTCCCACCCAGCTTCCAATAAGCAGAGTCAATGGGAGAAGCCTGACTCACATAATGACCGCATGATTCTCTTAACAACTGCAGTGATTTTACTTAACAACTATGCCCAAAAAAGGGTGTAAAATCATGCACAAATCACTTCACTACCACCTTGCTCAGCAATGGAAATTCTGGTCCCACTTGTGGTTTTAAGTCGAGAGCTACCTGTATACAGGTAATCTTTGACTTAGAACAGTTCATTTAGTGACCGTTCAAAGTTACAATGGCACTGAAAAAAGTGACATGAACATTTTTGACACTTATGACTGTGCCAGCATCTCCATGGTTACATGATTTACATTCGGATGCTTGACAACTGGCTCATATTTATGACCGTGGCAGTGTCCCTGGGCCATGTGATCACCTTTTGCGACCTTCTGACATGCAAAGACAATGGGGAAGCCAGATTCACTTGACAACCATATTATTAATTTAACAACTTCAGTGATTCACTCAACAAGTGTGGCAAGAAAAGTCATAAAATGGGACAAAACTCACTTAACAAATTTCTCACTTAACAACATAAATTTTGGGCTCAATTGTGATCGTAAGTTGAGGATTACCTGTATACAGTAGTTGCATGAGTTATATACTTTGTGTTTTCAGAATCTCTGCGATCTGTATAAATTGTGGGGCCAGGTTCTGTTATAAACCATACATTCCTACGTTGCTTGTGTTGAAAGAATAATTTCTGTTTAGTTCAGCATTCTGGGTCACTGAGTAGCCATTAATTTATATTAATTTATTGCTTCATGGAGCTGTCCACTTCCCTTTGAAAATCATCCAGACTGGCTGCCCAGGTGCACAGTTTTAGTCTTTTCAGCTGCAGAAAATACTTTTCATTGCAAGAACTCTGGATGTGACTTAGTGGCCCAGGATTAGTTTTCCTGATACACACCTGCCTAGCTCTACAACACAGATAGTCTTCGACTTACAACCATTTATTTCATTAAGGAGAGATCCACTACACAGAGTGTAGGTAGCATCTAGAGTTACAACAGCACTGAAAAAAGTGACTTATGACCAATTCTCACATTTACAACTGTTGCAGCATCCCCATGATCATGTGATCAAAATTCAGCTGCTTGGCAACTGACTCATAGTTATGACGGTTGCAGTGTCCCAAGGTCATGTGATCCCCTTTTGCGACTTTCTGACAAGGGCAGTCAATGGGGAAGCCACATTCACTTAACAACTGCAGTGTTTCACTTAATAACTGTAGCAAGAAAAGTGATAAAATGGGGCAAAACGCACTTAACAACCATCTTGCTTAGCAACGTAGATTTTGGGCTCAATCGTGGCCGTAAGTTGAGGACTACCTGCATGTCCTCTTTGCCTTCCTGTTTCAGCACCGGATTATTTCCTAAGGCTTCCATATCTTGGCATTTTCTCAGGTGTTCAACAGAGACGCTTGGATTCATACAGTTTTACTTTCCATGGGAACAGCACATTAAAGGCATCACTGTCTTCTGGTTAAACAGGACAGTTCATGCAGCCTTCCTTTTAACACATCATACACAAAAGACGAAATATCAAGGGGAGCTGAGCCACACCAGGTGATATTAAAGAGAGAATGTGATTGTTTCACTGCAGGTTTTTCAACATATCACAGCCCTAAACTCCATTTCCCTCCCCTTATCTGCCGCCAACCAATATCCTTTCTTCTGTTATTACTCATTTTATAATTCTGGTGTGAGCCCTGTGGGGGCTTATTATAACCTAATATTCCTGGTTATCTCTGCTTAGAAGATAGGAATAAAAACAGACTTGTGTCTCCCAATAGGCAACAGTAACAGTAAAAAAAAATCTTTGAATAAGGTTCAAATGTGAGGTTCAGATATGCCAAACATGGGGGAAGTGAGCACAAGCAACATAAGTTCAGATGAGTTAGAATTCCAAAATAATAACACACCCACACAACATAAATCTAGGGTAATACATATTAATTTCAGTTAAATAGGGAGATTGAGCCTTGACTACAGGAATGACATTCAGAAGAGAAACATAAATATATAAATGTACTGAAACATAAGATGTCAAGCAATTGCACTATAAAATTCTATATTTTGTTTAATATGTACTGGCTTTTAACCATAGCAAGTCACTATTAAGCTGGGAAGGAAATGAAGGTTCTGTAGCTAATATGTTTCACTGCTACTGCCATAAATAATTATTCCTTTATAATTTCTTATGTGTGGATACAATATGTTCACAAATCAGAGAAAAACAGAACAACAGAGTTGGAAGGGATTTTGGAGATCTTCTAATCCAACCCCTGCTCAAATATACCATTTCAGACAAATGACTGTCCAATCTTTTACAAACCTCCAGTAATGAAGCACCCACAACTTTTGGAGGCAACTTGTTCCACTGGTTAATTGTTCTCAGTGTCAGGAAATTCCTCCTTAGTTCTAGGTTGCTTCTCTCCTTGATTAGTTTCCATCCATTGCTTCTTGTCCTGCCTTCAGGTGCTTTGGAGAATAGGTGGACCCCCTCTTCTTTATGACAACCCCTGAGATATTGGAACACTATCTAAGATATTGGGACCCTGCTATCATGTTACCCCTAGTCCTTCTTTTCATCAAACTAGACATACCCAATTCCTGCAACAGTTCTTCATATATTTTAGCCTCCAGTTGCCTAATCATCACTCTTGCTCTTCTCTGCACCCTTTCTAGAGTCTCAGCATCTTTTGTTTGTTTGTTTGAATTGTGGCGACCAAAACTGGATGCAATATTCCAATTGTGGTCTTACCAAGGCATTATAAAGCGGTATTAACACTCCACATGCTCTTGATTTTATCCCTTTGCTAATGCAGCCTAGGACTGTGTTGGCTTTATCTTATTATATTTTCTGGTCTCTCCATAGAAGGGTACAGCTGTCTGTCCTAAAGAGAACTATTGGCCTTAAATAAAGGAGATAGAATGCTACAGTTATGAAGGTTGGCTAAAACATCCACTGGGTGGCACTAAAACATCACACATACCAAGATTCAGGATTTCCTCATGGTATATTTCAGGATGAGGCTAATCCTTTTAAATCTATACAGACATAGCTAATTAACATGCTGATTTTTTCCCCGGCTTCTTTGTGCTGAGCAATCATGTGGAACAATGCGCATTACTTCTCTGAAGAACGCCCTATAATCATAAAAGATCTGTTAGAGTTCAATTCGCATGGTGAAAATAAGATTTTAGTTGCTATGTTTGTCAGGAGGTTAATAGTTATATTCTAGGCAAGGTGCTGCTACCACCCATTGTAAATCACAAAGGAATATTAGAGCCCAGAATTGAAAAGCAATGATTCCATAGGCACCATTCCTTCAGTCCAGATGTTCTAAGGCAGAGGTGGTGAACTATGGCCCTTTTATAAGACTTGTGGACTTCCAACTCCCAGAATTCCTGAGCCAGCATAACTGGCTCAGGAATTATGGGAGTTGAAGTCCACAAGTCATAAAAAGGCCATAGTTCGCCATCTTTGTTTTAGGGGATTGTGGATTGTTAAGTCTCACAGGGTTTGCCAATGGGCCTGCTCTCTCTTCCATTCCCTTCCTAGCCTCCCCAGGGATGCTGAAGCTTTGAACATGCAGAAACCTATCTACTTTTCACTTCAGATCTATGTTCTGAATGTCACATTTTTCAAACTCTCTTGTAATAAAGAACAAAGCGGGAAAAGCTTATATCTCTACAGCGCTCAGTGGGTTTAGCCTTTAAAAAGATAAAATGCACAGATGTTACTTTGAGAATTTCAGTGGGACCACCAAGCTTTCTTTACTAATGTTCTCCAATACACTCTTCAAAGGAAAAAGGATAAAGAATTTAAGAATTTTCCACATATCAGCCAGTATGCACTAGTATATTGCTTTGTTCTTGTGATTTAGAGTCCCAGCAACGTGGAACCACACTTTTAAAACTTGGTATTATTTAATGAAGTTTGAATTAATTGTCAAACATACTGAATGTTCTGTCTCTCCCTTTTGTGCGGCTTTTGATAACATGTTTGGGGCAATTATCTGTTACATATATTTGCCTATATTTGTTACATATGTGTTAATGTGTAGGGATGTATGGTTGTTTATTTATTAGGTGTTTTTAATCCCACTTTTATTGTATAAGTAACTCAAGGAAGCGATCATGCTTAATGCTCTTTCCTCCTCCTATTTCCCCCCCCCGCCAACAACAACAACAACCCTGTGAGATGGATTGGGCTGAGAGAAAGTGACTGGTCCAAATTCATCCAGACAGATTTCATGGCTAAGGCAGGATTAGAACTCACAGTTTCCTGCTTTCTAGCCTAGTGTCATAACCAAACTTGCTCTCATTAATGAATTAATTAAATTAAACTGCAGTGATTTGCTTAACAGCAATGGCAATGAAGGTTGTAAAATAGGCCATGACTCAATTAACATCAGTTGTGGTCATACATTGAGGACTACCTCTACCTTCCCAGGAATTAACAACTCCTTTCCAATCTTTTTTGCAATGTATCAACCTAGGGGGATAATTAACTGGTTTCTCTTTTAACTGCTTTTTTTTTTTAAATGGGTAGAAACATTGTCAACCATTGGCTTGTGTTTATTCATTAGCTATTCTTATTGTTGGGTTGGCAGTTCCATGTCCATCCAAATGAGATCTGGATTGTGCCCTAATTTAAGATGAATTTGAATCCTCAAGGTGTTTTTCCAAAAGGCAACTGGACTTTCTTGGTTTTTTTTTTTCCTTTGAAAAATGTTTCGCTTCTCATCCAAGAAGCTTCTTCAGTTCTAATTGATGGTGGGGATGCAGATGGACCGCTGAATCTGTAAGACAAGGGTCATTTTTTTGAAGTCAGCAAAGTCCACATTCTGGACAGAGAGGACCACAGGTTTGAAAGAGGAGTCAAAGAGGCCATCTACGTTAAGATTGAACAGCCCTCTCTGAACAGAGGGGGAGGGATATGACACCACCCTTTCAGCAGTCCCAAGAAAGTTCCACACACATTTGCACTCTGATTCAGGTGATCCTGAGGATACAGGTAAATCTTCAAGTGGCCTTAATGACTCTCAGAGAAAGTGCTAATGACCAGATGACTACAAAGAATATAAATCCTTCCATTCTCCACCAATCAGTTAGAACCAAAGAAGCTTCTTAAGTGAGAAGCAAAATATTTTTAAAGGAAAAACAACAAGAAGAAAGTCCAGTTGCCTTTTGGAAAAGCACCTTTGGGACAACCATGACCTGGATGATTGAGAATCTGCACAGATAGATGAATTTGAGTAATACAATCTCTCCCTTCTGCTGATAGGTAATTGGGAAAGACGAGGTGGCTGTACCTTCTCATCTCTACAAAGTCATTCTCGCCAGGCGAAGTGAAGTGCTTCAAGATCCTTTGCTACTTGGAGCCTTTGTGGTACCAAACCGTCCTATTGGATTTGACCATCAGCTCCAGGAATTCCAAGTTGGCATTGAAGATCTGGAGAAAATGTCCGGCCTTGTTTTCTTCCCAGAAGTGAATAAATCTGAAGATGTTAGAAATATCTGTGAGGTTGATACTTGTAAGCTAATGACCCTGGAAGAATTTACTTTGTATATCACAACTCGGAAACTACAGAATGCAAGGACACCGGAAAGGCTAGGGAAAATCATGTCTGAGTTACGAGAAAAAGGAATTGAACCGGATGAGTATCTCTTAAAGGTTTATAACAAGAAGAAAGAAGAATTAGCTGAACAAACCACAGCAGAAGTTAGAGAAAGAAAAGTTGGTTGAACTTAAAAAGTTTGGTGTTGTATTTTCAGAGATGTAGCTGTTAAAAAAGCTTTCATAACCATTCTCTTTGGCTCTTCTCCTATGATAAAAAATAAAAAAATTGCCATATGAAATTAAAACATTCTCTGTGCTGGAGGTTGATAGGGGTGCTTTTCTAAGTTAGCCATCAAATATTCAAATTTATGGGATTCTTTCATGAAACGCTAGAAAAAAACTACTGGGAATATAAGCAAGATTTTTTCATTGCTATCTATTCAGTGCTTTTCTAATATATTTGCTTTAGAAGTGTTTTATTCTTTCCTGTTAAGATTATATCACTTATTTTAATTTGATGTTTTTAGAATAATATCTATTATTTTCTTCCTTCCTCCTCCCTCCCCCCACCCCCAGTTCCCCATTCAGCTGCTTTCTTCATGGGAATTTGATTAAATCCACATTTCTAATTTAAAATCTGGGTATACAGCATAAAACACACACACTCTGTTTAAACGTCTTACAATAATATCTCACATTGAGCTCACATATACTGCCATGGTTTGTTAAACTGTGATGTAATTACAAAAACATCAGTAACTGGATTTACAATGGCTGGGTCAGGCAACTTACTAAAGTAAAACCAAATGAACCATATAATATCTTCGTGTGTGAATCCAGTCATTTGAGTATCTTTACTGCTCTAGTAGGCCAGCTCATTTTTTTTATTATGGCCAGCTATTATTTTTTTTAAAGAAAACTGATTGCTTTTTGTTTGTAGTAATACATTATTATAATATATTAATGGTATTACTGTCCTGAATTTAAATCTCTCTTGATTCTTCAGACTAAGCATTCTTACTACCATCACAGTGACCTCATCTCTAGATTGGCCAATTAACATCCTATTTTAACACTGCTTTTATTTTCCCCCCCATATGCAACTTGTTTATTTGACAGATAGTTGATGCCCTGAGAGTGTTACTTTGTGATTTTGAGTAAAGTGTTTTGAAATAAAGATTTTCCCAAGATTTCTATTCTGATTTCTGTTTTTTATCAAAATTGTAGGATCAGGTATGAGACCCTGCCTTAGCTTTTTTCGGTGCAAGTGTATGTCTACACAAAGGTATGTTTTGCTGTTTTCCTTTTATTGTTCCATCTTTACCCCACAGTTTCCATCAAAAATTGCTTTTTAAGCTGCAAAATGAGAAGGAAATACCACTTTTTTTAAGGGGAAAGCAAAGGTTTACATCTGTTTCAGTGACTCTCTGAATCACAGCCGGAGCCTCAATTTTAATGTATAGATTTTGGGTTAGAGATGCAAATAATATTCTAAAGGAAACGTGTCTAGACTGTAATGGGGTTTTGACTGTTCATGGCCACAGAAAGAGTTGTAGACCAATTTTAATGATTTGGCAGCAGGATTGGGCATTTGATCAACCCTCACGAAGAAAAGGGGGATTGGTAGTTGTGTTGCAGAAAAGTACAATACAACCAGTCATAAGTCACCTTTTTTAGTGCTGTTGTAACTTTGAACAGTCACTAAAAGAATGGTTGAAAACCGGGGACTATCTATATTGGATTTAAGGAAGAGATTCCATGATTATTATTTTAGTTTTTTTTTTAAAACAAATGGAGAATTAAAAAGAGGTTGTCTAAACTGGCATTTCAGACAAGAAGGAAGAAAGGAAAAGGATTATATATCTTCTCGTGCCCATAGAATTTAAGAAACCTTTAATCCATCTCATCTTGACATATTCAGGAGTCTGGTTTGATTATTTAAAACTCAACACTTTATTTAAGATAGAAAAGATTGCTAGGACTACGTTGCATTTGCATATATGCTTTATAATTAAACTCCAGAAATGTAAAACAGCAATATAAGTATATTCTTGATTTTTTAAAAGAGCCTCTGTTACTTAAAAAAAATATCAGAGGAACAAAAAGGATAACTGAAAGTAATTGATTTGTTCTGCAATGTAACACATTCAAGTTTACTAAGCTTCACATCCAGAAAAATACTTCCTGAAATTTTCTATGTAAAATACTTCCACTCTTTCTGAAAATTAGCATGCTATGGATTCGATGGATCCTGATCTGCTAGCTTTCCAGGAGTTAAATAGTTCCAAAACACTAATATCCTCCAGTGTTGGGATCCCAGCTCCCTAAATCCCTAGTGAACAATGCCAAAGTTGGCAAGATGATTGGAAGTTTTTGGAATTCCAGTCCAATCTATCAAGTGCCAAATTCAGGAGAATAATTTTGAGATTTGGCTTTCCATCTTGCCAAGAATTTCCCTGAAGATCACAATCCTTGGTCTTTAGAGGGCACTCAAGAGCTGCAAGAATTGGTTGGCTTATCTCACCAAACCCTTAAAAAAATTAGGACGTTCTGCTGTAAGAGATTCTATATACCATTCCGAACAAAATAGCTGTCCAGTCTCTTCTGAAAACCTCCAGTGATGGAGCACCCACAGCTTCCAGAGGTAAGCCTTTCCACTGATTGTTCTCATTATTATATTCCTTAGTTCATTCATTCATTCATTCAACATTTATTAAATTTCTACATTGCCTATCTCCTAAGTGACTTCTGGTGGTTCACAACAATATAAGAAAATAAAACACATGACTAAAAAGTTTGGGGAGATTTCTGTGAAATGTGGGAACAGCACCAAAGAGAGTTTGCCAACCTAATTAATCTGTGTGGCTGGTGTTGTTACTCACATTTACAGACTGCTAAATCCGTATGGCCTGTTGGTAGAGTGCAGGTACCATACAGATTAAGTAGAAGAACAGAGTTTCCAAGTTAGAGACTAATATGCAAGCAAGACTATAATTCAGGGAAATTGTGAACGTTCCAGTAAAAATAGCAAATTGAAGATGAATATGCTTCATGGCTAGTAAAGGATGAGCAAGGAAATGGATTTTCATAGCATCTCTAAATTGCTTCCCCTTCTCTATACTCAAATAACTAAAGCACTTGGTTTTGGTTTTCTTGTCCTTGATGCATGAGATTTCATTGAGGATCTGAATCAAGCAGGACTCGTGATATTTGAGAAATTGGTTCTCCACAAAACACAATGGAATACAACAAGCATTGATATAACAGTGTTCTTTCAAGCAGCAAATTGAAGGACTAACCACTTGCTCCTGAGATGAGGGGAACATACCCAGGAAGATCCCCTATTGATTGAGTCTTTTTTTAACTGATGGTGACAATGTGATCATTGGAACTGTTAAGGTTCTGACCAGAAATCGGACAAGAAAGAAAAGTCAAGACAGCAGCTGGAATGCATAGATGAGTTGAAGACTTACATCCTATCTTAACTTTTTCTTTTCAGAAGCCTCATTCAATCTCTTCCCCCAATATATAATTGGGTAGATTTTCCAGGTCAGAAGAAGCTTTTCCAAATTTTATGGGAGAACAAAGTAGCATAATTGGGCAAAATGTTCTTGGCTTGAAGGCCATTTCAGAACAAAACATTCCCTGCTTTTCCTGTCATTGATCTCGAGTTTTGAACTAAATGGGAAATTTCATTTCTAAAGTTTCCAAAAGGAGCAATGAGCACTTGAAACAAAACTAGGTTTCCTGTTTATTTACTTATAAAATCACAGAAGTTTTTCAAAGAGTGGAGGCAAGAACTACCTATCTGTTCTACAAAACTATTGGTTGGAAGAAGTTTAATGCAATCGTTTTTCTTTTCTTTTTTTTTAATGCTAAAACCCAGGAAACCATATTACTAAAATTTTTCAGCTTGGTCATTAAATGTTGGTTACTCAACCTGGGATTCCTGTGTAAACTAGAGACTGAAATTGAGCAAGCTTCTATTTCATAATGAAGTCCTGTTGCCGGTTTTCAGCTATCGTGCCACCACATTTTCTAAGTTTCTATTCAGCACGATTCTGCTGCTTTCTCCTCCTTTTGCTAGCAAATGATTTTTCAGAGATTTTAGCAAGGAAAACAAAAACAAAAGAAGAGTAAAAATAATAAAAGTTTAGAGATAAGGATAGGAGAATCACTGATAAGAATCTAAGATATAAATCAAGAAAGACTGTTTTTCAAATTTAACTTTTTTCAGTTACTCACGACGCCTTATAAGGATTAATAAACCTCTTTTTCAGGGATCCAGTGAGGAAGGCAGCAAGATAAATGCATGGATAGTTAAAGGGGTATGTAAAAGCAAATGACATTGCACGAAGTCCTTGATTTACAACCATAATAGAGCTTGCCCATTAGGCTGTAAGTCATAATAGTTGTAAAGCAGGTCATCCACATGACCAACCCAATTTTACAACCTTTTTTGTACCATTAAGAGAACCCATTGTTTGCTCTGGGCAGTTTTTGCCAACAACTGGAAGTGAAGGAGCGTTGGTCCTACCTGAACGCCTTTTCTCAGTGTAGGTTGCAGGATAGGCCAGGAATGGGTGATGACTTCATCCTTCTGCCTAGAGACTGAGTCATAATTTTCATAGCCACGCCCCGTTGCCTCTCTCTCTGCTCCAGTTATCGACGAAGGCGCAGCTGTAACAACAAAACTTTACCCAGAGGTTAGATGCCCTGACCCCATCCTCCCGGATCCAGACCCTGGGTCTCCGTTGGGGCTGGATCTGTCGGTGCGCGGAGAACCTGCTGGAGTACTCTCCTGCCGAAGGATGCCTCAGCTGAGGCAAACACGTCCAGCCGGTAATGCCGAATAAACGGCGTCGGAGATGCCCAGGTGGCCGCCCTGCAGATCTCTTCCAGGGAGGCCTGGGTTGACCAGGCCGCTGTAGCGGCGGCGCTCCTGGTAGAATGAGCGGTCACCCCTCGTGGTACAGGAAGAGACTGGACCTGATACGCAGCCGCGATGCAGGCCCGGATCCAACGGCCAATCGTAGACGAGGACACCTTGGATCCCAAGGAGGAAGGTTGGAAAGCCACAAACAGTACTTCGGTACAGCTGGAGGAAGCAGTCCTCCTGATGTAAACGCGGAGGGCTCTCCGCACATCCAGCGTGTGCCATCTACATTCCAGGTCATGAGAAGGCCGGGGACAAAAATTAGGTAACACTATCTCCTGCGCCCGATGGAACCATGTGTTCACCTTTGGGACGAAGGAAGGATCCAGGCGGAGGACAACTCGATCAGAATGGAAGTGGGACAGGGTCTCCCACGAGGCGGGATGGAAAGCCACAAACAGGGCCTCGGTACACCTGGAGGAGGCCGTCCTCCTGATGTAAACGCGGAGAGCCCTCCGCACATCCAAAGTGTGCAAACTACGCTCCAGGTCATGAGAAGGTCGGGGACAAAAATTAGGCAACACTATCTCCTGCGCCCTATGGAACCATGTGTTAACCTTTGGGACGAACGAAGGATCCAGGCGTAGGACAACTCGATCAGGATGGAATTGGCACAGGTCCTCCCTCACCGAGAGGGCCGCCAAGTCTGAGATGCGTCTGGCCGAGGTAACAGCGACCAAGAACGCCACTTTCAGAGACAAGTTGCGGAGGGTCGCCTCCCTGAGAGGCTCAAATGGAGCAGCGGTAAGGGCCTGTAGGACCTTGGGTAAATCCCAGGATGGGTAGCGGTGCACCACAGGCGGTCTAATGTTTGCCACCCCCCGCAGAAACTTCCGGAGGACAGGATGGTGGGCAAGGGAATCTTGACCACTGCCGGGTAAAACTGTGGCCAGTGCAGCCACCTGTCTTCGTAGTATACTAAGGGCCAGACCCATCTCTAGTCCCTCCTGAAGGAAGTCTAACACGTCCTGAACAGAGGCCTGGGCCGGAAGCACTTGCCGGGTAGAGCACCACTTTGAGAAACTTATCTAGGTGGCGTCGTATATCCGGTCCGTGGACGGGCGTCTGGCCAACTGGACAGTCCCGATGACCTTGTCGGAGAAGCGGTCCCTCCTCAGGAGTTCCCTCTCAAGTGCCAGACGGTTAGGTGTAACCACTGGGGCTCCGGATGGAGCAGGGCCCCCTGGCTGAGAGAGATTTTCTCCGGAGGGATTCTCCAAGGTCGTGACACCGACAGGCTGACCAGGTCAGTGAACCACGGGCGCCTGGGCCAGTACGGAGTCACCAGGAGGATCTCCACTTCCTCCACGATCAGCTTCCGGATGACTGCCGGGATCAGGGGCAAGGGAGGAAAGGCGTACAACAGGCCGGCTGGCCACCTGCAACGCAGGGCATTGGTCCCTTCGGCCCCTAAGGACCTGAACCTCGTGTAAAAACGGGGCAGCTGTGCGTTCAGGGTCGACGCAAAGAGGTCCACAGTGGGTTCGCCAAACCTGTGGCAAATGTCCTGAGACTGGCATCTGACGTTAACACGATGCGGTCTGGCTCCCGGAAGGTGGAACCCCTGGCGAGGGTTGACGACGACCACCATCGCAAAGAGGTAAGAACCGTGTCAGGGACAATGACTAGGTCTGACGAGGCCGAGGAGTTGGAACGTTGGAAGGGGAGGAGGAACCACTGCAGGCTACGGGCATGGAGGCGTGCCCAGGGAACTATACCAATACATGATATCATTTTCCCCAATAAGCTTGACAGGGTGGCTATGGAGATCCTAGGGGTCCGCTGTACCTTGGATAACAATTCAAGTAGACTGTCCTGCCTCTCAGGGGACAGGAAAACCTCCCCCCATCTGGAATCAATAATGGCCCCCAGGTGGAGGAGTCGGGTCGTAGGAGCGAGGTGACTCTTTGAATGATTGATAGAAAATCCGTGGTCTTCTAGGGCCTTAATGGTGAGTGAGACATCCTCGGTCGCCCCGGAGGGGGACTAGGCCTGCACCAAAATGTCATCTAAATAACACTGCAGCCTCACCGGGATGGACCGTAGGTGGGCTGCCAGGGCTGATAAGACCTTTGTAAAATACCTGGGGGCAGATAACCCAAACAGAAGGGCCCTGTATTGCAGGTGTTGCCCCGCATAGCAGAATCTAAGGTAGCAGCGGTACCTAGGTTCTATGGGGAGGTGTAAATATGCCTCGGTCAAATTATGGAGGCTAGAAAATCCACCGGCCTGATCCCCTCCAAGATAGACCGTAGGGAGCTCATCTTGAACCTCTTGTAGACAATGTGGGAGTTCAGAGATTTTAGGTCCAAGATAGCCCTCCACCCCCCTGAAGCCTTTGGAACGACAAAAAGGATGGAATACACTCCCCGCCCCCTTTCAGGCACGGGGACTGGTTCGATAGCCCTTATGTCCAACAGGTGTTGGACAGCTGACGCCATGAGATGCCATTTAGACGGATCCCGGGAGGTAGGGCATTGCACAAAGTGGTTCGGGTGGCTGGAGAGAAACTCCAGAGGAAGGCCCGACCGGAGGGACTCAATGACCCCAGAATGAGACGTTGTCACTAGCCTCCTAGATGTAACGGAGGCCGCAAGTGCCCTGGACGCGTACTTGGCTGTATCCAGGGTGGCGTCAGACGAGTACTGCACTGCAGCCACAAGCTTATTCAAGTCCTGATGTAGTCTGGCCTCCTGTGGTAAGATCTTGGCCTGCAGTTGTCGCAACCACATGAGACGTGCGATTGAAAAATGAGGCCGCGGAAGACGCCTTGACAACCCATGCTGCCGCCTGGTGAGCCTTCCTCAGTGTCAACTCCGATTTCTTGTCCTCTGCCCTTAGGTTCTCCGCTGCATCCCCAGATGTATAAGGAGAAGAAGAAGAAAGGGCAACGATAGGTTCATCGATCGATGGCAAGGCCAGAGGATCAGCTAAGGTAGGACCCATATTATATAGCTTTTTATCACTGAAGCTGGGAGTTGGAAGAACCCCCGGCTGTAGCCATTGGTTCTTGACTACATGTAGGAATAAGTCAGGAACCGGGATGTAGTCCTGCTCAGCTACTGGAGCAGTAGTAGCCCTGCTCAGCTACAGGAGCAGTAAAAAGGCCGGGTTCAGGACCCTGTGGCGCTTTCTGAGGCGTCGGGGCATCAGAGCCAATTTGGGCTGTGGCCCGAGCCTTATGCAATAATGTCTTGAATAAAGCCAGGGGAAAGAGTCCAGAAAAGGCTGGGGGATCAGGTAAGAAATTTTCATCATCATCAGAGAGAGCCAGATCTACTTGGCTCTCCTCCCCCAATAATGATTCAGAAGATCCTCCCAAATGGCCATAAGATTGTTGCCCGGGCTGAGGTAACCCCTGAAAGGTGGGTTGATGGGATGATGAGGGAAACCCCTCTCCCAGAGGCACAGGAGGCAAAGGCTGGCGTTGCCAAGCAGCCTCAAGACCTTTAGCTATGGCCTCAGAAATAAAATCCTTGAGCTTGCCAGGGATGACCATTCCATCCTCCTCCTCCTCCTCACTGGGGCGAAGGCCAGCAGCTGTTGGGGTAAAAGTGGCTTCTGGAGGGCCACTGCTAGGGATGGAAGGCTCCTGCCACCTCAGGGGAGCAGAGCAGGCAAAAGGATCCTCGAATGTCTCAGCAACAGACATCAGTGTCTGTGAGCTGGAAAGCTCAGCAGCTCCCTCTGCTGTTTGAGGAGCTAAATGACCTGAAGAGACAGGGAGGGAGGAGCTGGCCACTGATTGGTTGGCCACTGACAGCTCCAAGGATTGTAGTTTTTCAGCCCTCAAAAATTGCTTCTCTATAGCCTTTAACCTCCGTTTAGCAAGCTTCTGGTCTGACTTGGAGGTAGGCAATATTGCTGGATTCCCTCCAGACTGTCTTTGCTTGGCTCCGCCCTTGCTGGTGGTGGCAGACATTCCCGGCTCATTGGAAGGGCGTCCCTGCTCAGAGGGACTCTGACGGGCCGCCATTTTGTAACTGTCAAAAAGGCGACCGTTGAAAACAGCCTGGCTGCCCGGACAGAGAATCCTGAATCGGGCTGCTGGGGGAGTAGGACAGGCTCGATAAGAGCAAAAGGCACAGGCTAAATTAGAGCACGTTAGGCGGGCGGCGGCTGAGGCGGCCCCAGGGTAGCCTGCTCCGTCAAAGGCTCAAGTGCGGGAAAGATTCAGATTAAGGGGCGATCCGAGCGTGGGCGGTGGCTGGGGCGGACCCAGGGAAGCCTGCTCCAGTCAAAATGAGTGATCGCCAGAAGGAGCGGCTCGGCGGAGCCGTTGGCCACGGGCGGCGGCTGGGGCGGACCCAGGGAAGCCTGCGCCGTCAGGGTAGCTGACAGGGGAATCGCGATGTAAGGGGAAGGAAAAAACTCCCCCCCCCAACTGAAGAATGCGGGCGGCGTCCGAGCTGACCCGGGGTAGCTTGCTCCCAGAAGCCCAAGCCCGAACCCGGCAGGGGCAGGTGGGCGGCAATCAATCTGCTGGCAGGGCAGAGCCCTCAGAATCAAACAAGCCAAATCAGACACAACGAGCTCAAGGCGCCAAATTCAAACCTGCTCAAAGTCCAGAAACACTCTAGCACAGCGGTTCTCAACCTGTGGGTCGCGACCCCTTTGGGGGTCGAACGACCATTTCACAGGGGTCGCCGCGCGCGTTAGCCCGCCATTTTGGTGCCACCGTCACTGCAGGGGTGAAAAGGTCCCGGTTCAGCCGTGCCTGCGGGTCGCTGGACAGCTGGTAGCCCGGACGCCACCATTTGGGTTCTTCTACCCTCTGCGCATGCGCAGAATGCTTTGCGCATGTGCAGAGGGTAAAAGAACCCAAATGGTGTCGTCCGGGCGGGTGGGCAAAGTCTCCCGCTTCCGTGGCTACCGGCTGTCCGGCGACCCGCAGGCACGGCCAAACTGGGAGCATTTCCAAGATGGCGGGCTAGCGCGCGCGGCGACCCCTGTGAAAAGGTCGTTCGACCCACAAAGGGGTCGCGACCCACAGGTTGAGAACCGCTGGCCTAGGCAATAACTTAACATTTTTATAGGTACCAGTTTCAATAGTTATCCCAGAGATATCAGCCTGGCATTTCATCCAGTGTGTCTCAAGGTCAAACAAAACAGCCACAGCAGCAACGCTTGAAGAGATCAACCTACCCAGATGAACAACAGAGAGTCACAATGCCAACAGTGATAGATGTCAGAAGTCACAGATGACAATGACAGAAGCTGCATCAAAAACTGTCAGCAGCAATAGTAAGCAGCAGCAAAGATGGATGACAGGCAAACACCCAGCAACACAATAGACAAACATGAAGCAGCACGCAATGTAAGCATATGTATTGGTAGAAGCAGTGAAAAGAGCCACAGTGACACAGTCTATTCCAACTTAAAACAAGCGTCAATGGTGAAGCCAAGAGAGGTAATGAAGAAGTGGTAAGGCTGATGGGGATATAATTGAAGCATCAGTGGGAAGGCAGATGAGAGTTATAGAGCTGTGGCACAAATCTTTTCAAATAATTTTATTAAAAGTTTTTAAAAAGAAAATTATAAAACTAATGAAAAGTAAGAAAGAAAAAAAATAAACCAAATAGAAAGTTAAAAGCGCAAGAAAATAAGAATCAAAGAAAAATAGAAAAAGAAAGAAAAAAGATACAGAAGTGACTTCTGATCTTTTTTATAGCATTATAAGTACAATTACACATTTACCTCTCTATCTAAAGTTATAACATAACTTTCCATAATGTATCCTGTCTAACCATCAGAACCCTAAATCATAACTTTGGGGTTCCCCCCCCCTGTTTTCCACAGAAAGTCCATAGGAGGTATCCAGTTAGTAAAACAGTAGCTATTGTTTCTTCTCTTTTTAAAAAAATTTTGAGCCAAATTGTTCTCGACATGTGCTCCCCATCCAAATTGACTGGCATCCGATGTTACTACGATGCGGTCTGGCTCCCGGAAGGTACAGCCCCTGGTGAGGGTCGGAGACGACCACCATTGCAGGGAAGCAAGAACCGTGTCAGGGACCCTGACCAGGTCCGACGAGGCCGAGGAGTTGGAACGTTGGAAGGGCAGGAGGAACCACTGCAGGCTACGGGAATGGAGACGTGCCCAGGGAACTATACCAATACATGAGATCATTTTCCCCAATAAGCATGACAGGGTGGCTATGGAGAGCCTAGGGGTCCGCTGTACCTTGGATAACAATTCGATCAGACTGTCCTGCCTCTCATGGGACAGGAAGACCTCCCCCCATCTGGAATCAATAATGGCCCCCAGGTGGAGTAGTCGGGTCGTAGGAACGAGATGACTCTTTGACTGATTTATTGAAAATCCGTGGTCTTCTAGGGTTTCAATGGTGAGTGAAACATCCTCGGTCGCCCCGGAGGGGGACGAGGCCTGCACCAAAATGTCATCTAGATAACACTGCAGCCTCACCGGGATGGACCGTAGGTGGGCTGCCAGGGCTGATAAGACCTTTGTAAAATACCTGGGGGCAGATAACCCAAACAGAAGGGCCCTGTATTGCAGGTGTTGCCCCGCATAGCAGAATCTAAGGTAGCAGCGGTACCTAGGTTCTATGGGGAGGTGTAAATATGCCTCGGTCAAATTATGGAGGCTAGAAAATCCACCGGCCTGATCCCCTCCAAGATAGACCGTAGGGAGCTCATCTTGAACCTCTTGTAGACAATGTGGGAGTTCAGAGATTTTAGGTCCAAGATAGCCCTCCACCCCCCTGAAGCCTTTGGAACGACGAACAGGATGGAATACACTCCCCGCCCCCTTTCAGACACGGGGACTGGTTCAATGGCCCTTATGTCCAGCAGGTGTTGGAGAGCTAACACCATGAGATGCCTTTTAGACGGATCCCGGGAAGTAGGGCACTGCACAAAGCGGCTCGGGGGGCTGGAGAGCAACTCCAGAGGAAGGCCTGACCGGAGGGACTCAATAACCCAAGAATCAGACGTTGTTTCTTCCCACTTGTCTGCAAAGAGGGCCAAGCGACCTCCAATAGGAGGGGGGTCACTTCTGCCTTCTAAACTGCCCCCCCTTGCCCCACGAAAGGGACGTCTGCCCGGGAAGGGCT
>QLTV01003303.1:451411-533088 GCA_003457575.1 Thermophis baileyi | reverse complement strand
TCAGCTCAACAGTGCTGGCTGGCGGGCCCACGGGGGAGGGCCTTCTCTGTGGCTGCTTCGGCCCTCTGGAACCAGCTACCCCCTGAGATCCGGACCACCCCCACACTGCTGGCCTTCCGGAAAGCGGTGAAGACCTGGCTCTTCCGGCAGGCTTGGGGCCGTTGATCTCGCCTCTATAATTGGCGAGGTCCGGCCATGAAATGGTATGTATGAGTTTTTAACTGTTTTTAATTGTTTTTATTATGGTTTCTTTTAATGGTTTTTTATATTGTTGTGAGCCGCCCAGAGTCCCTTGGGAGTTGGGCGGCATACAAATTTAATAAATAATAATAATAATAATAATAATACATAAACAGCTGCTAATTCCCCTTCCGCAGAACCGACTTAAGAAATATCTGAATAAGGATGTTCACATCCTCTGCAATTCTTATATTTGGGGGTGGGATAAATTGTACAGGTCACAGTGATTTGTGCACATTTGTTTTTAAGAAAGAGCAATACTTTTACTCTTTAAAGGATCCATTGTATGACACCAATTTTATAAAAGTACCAAAAAGCATCAGTAACCACCAACCGCCACACTTACTAATGGGTATTTAATTCTTGGATAAATTTAGGTTTGGGCAGAAAATGATTGCAAGACATCCTGCCCTGGAATTTCCTGTGCCCACAGGAAATTTACACAACAGACATATATATATAGCAATTGTGAGAATAGCAACTGTGAGAGGGATCTAGATGTCCTAGTGGACCACCACTTAAGCATGAGCCAGCAGTGTGCTGCAGCTGCCAAAAAAGCCAACGCAGTCCTAGGCTGCATCAACAGGGATAGAATCAAGATCACATAAAGTGTTAGTACCACTTTATAATATCCTGGTAAGACCACTCTTTGAATACTGTATCCAGTTTTGGTCACTTCAATATAAAGGAGATGCCGAGACCATAGAAAAAGTGCAGAGAAGAGAACAAAGATGACAAGGTGTCTGGAGGCTAAACCCTACGATGAACAATTGAGGGAACTAGGTATGTCAAACAGAAGGCTATGAGTGATATGGTAGCAGTCTTCCAGTATTTGGGTGGCTGTCACTGAGAGGAGGGGGTCGAGCTATTCTCCAAAGCAGACAAGAAGGGCAGACAAGAAGTAATAGGTGGAAGATAGGTGGAAATCTAACTTAGAAGTAAGGAGAAATTTCCTGACAGTGAGAACAATTATACAGTGGAATGGCTTGCTTTCAGAAGTTGTGGGTGCTTCATCACTGGAATTTTAAAGAAGAGATTGGACAACAATTTGCCTGTAATGGTAAAGGATCTCCTGCTTGAGATTGGACTAGAAGACCTCAAAAGTTCCTTCCAACCCTATTTTTCCATGTTCTGTGTTCTATATTTGCATCTTGATATGTCTCTTAAAACTGGCTAGATGCAGTTCATTAAATAGAAAATCTGACAAATCAGCCATCAACAGATACATAGAGATATACCCTATATATGAACCATTTAAGAGATATAGATAGTCCACACTTTCCATGTACCAGTAACTGTTCAAAGTTATAATGGCACTGAATGAGGCATTTTACAATTAGTTTGAAGTTATGGCCATTGCAGTCCCTTATTTTGACATTTGGGCTTTTCCAATTAATAATAGTGGGTTTTTAAAAAATTATAAATCATTTAATTTCTTCCCCAGGTACAAAATCATACGTATTTTTGTTTCCCTTTCAATTTACAGTGAGTTCTCAAGGAGCAAGTCTAATTAATTGAGAAAATAAATACTATTAGGAAAACATAGGCACATAAATTCTGCACATGGAAACTAAACTGTCATGTACCATAGACAGCCCACTCTTTGAGTTTTTGAAAGCAAATTGTTAAAAATTGTGTGTGTGGGGGGGTTCCGTCATGCCTTTAACTCTTAGACAAAACATCTGTTTGCTTTGAAAATACTGCAGGACAAGCAAATCAGGAAAAATTCAGCTTTCAGCAATATATTACAAGCTAGGGATGAGGAGAAGCTCAGATAATAATCCCATCCGCAACTGTTTTCACCCTATAAAATTATGCTACTATTTTTTTTTATTCACAATCGTTCTTTCCAATGGATTATAAGGCAAGTTGCTATAACGAAATTGAAAGAGGGGGGAAAATGTAGGTTTGAAACAGAACATTAACTATTATTTGCTTATGAAGATACACACACACACACACACACACACACACACACACACACTGATGAGTAAGATTACAATCTTACAATCAGCATAAATAGAAGCCTATTTTTGGTCTACAAACTGAAACCCAATACACTAGAAGGACCACAGAACATAAAATCATAGGACTAGAAGGGACCTCGGAGGTCTTCTAGACCAACCCTCTGCTCAAAGCAGGAGACCCTATACCATCCCTGTCAAATGGTTGTCCAGTGTATTTTTTAAAACCTCCAGTGATGGAGCACTCACAATTCTGGAGACAAGCCGTTCCACTGTCTGCCAGAACCGATGAAACTTCTTGGATGAGAAGCGAAACATCTTCTTCCTCATGGAAAGAAAAGCCCAGTTGTCTTTTGAAAAAGCACCTTTGAGAAAGCTATTCCACTGGTTAAATTGTTCTCATGGTCAGGAACTTTCTCCTTAGTTCTAGGTTGGATCTCTCTTTAATGATCTTCCACCTTTTACTTCTTGTCTTGCCCTGCTTTGGAGAATAGATCAAGCACCTGCAAATACTGGAAGATAGCCAACATGTCAATCCTAAACCTTCTGTCGAATAGGCTAGACATGCCTACATTAGCTCCCTCAAGCATTCTTCATGAGATTTAGCCTCTAGTCCCTTTATCACCTTTTTTGCTCTTTGCGCTTTTTCTAAGGTCTCAGTATGTTGCTTGTATCGTGGTGACCAGAACTGGACACATGATTCCAAGTGTGGTCTCACCAGAGCAGTATAAAGTGGTACTTTCACTTCTTGTGATCTTGATGCTATCCCTCTGTTGATATTGGTTTGGGACTGCTTGCATTAATTACTCAATCATAATCAGATTTCTGGAGAGCCCAGGAAGTGAAACAAACCGTATGTTTGTGTATCTGCTATGAAATGCCTTCCTAATTCAATCAGGGTGTGTTAGAGGGTGTGGCTAGGAAGGACCCAGCAACTAAAAATGGAAGATGGCAAACTGCTTATGCCAATTTTTTTTTTAAAAAAAATCAGACATATGGCGTAAGAGTAGCAAACTATTCAGCCAAGATGTCTAAAGGTTGAATCATGGCAACTGGACCAAACTTCGTTACTCTTGAGGCGTTTCTTTGCTCATCCAAGCAACCTCATCAGTCAGAGCAAAGTTAGGCAGAGAGTCAGAAAGCCGTTGGAATGTACCAACTCTTGCCATATGAACTTCAGGGGTTTCTCCTCAAAATGGCTTGCAATAGATCAACGAAGATTCAACCATCCAGGCCAATGGTGTCTAAAGGTTGAATCATGGCAAACTGGACCAAACTTTGTTAATCTTTGTTAATCATCCAAGCAACTTCATCAGTCGGAGCAAAATGAGTTAGGCAGAGAACCCCTAAAGTTGGTGTGGCAAGAGTTGGTACATTCCAACGACTTTCTGATTCTCTGCCTAACTGATTTTGCTCTGGCTGATGAAGTTGCTTGGATGAGCAAAGAAACATCTCAAGATTAACAAAGTTTGGTCCAGTTTGCCATGATTCAACCTTTAGACACCTTTGGCCTGGATGATTGAGTCTTCATTGATATACAGGTAGTTATCAACTTAACAGTGGTTCATTTAATGACCATTCAGAGTCAAACGGCACTGAAAAAATGACTTATGACCGTTTTTCACCGTTACAATTTTTGCAGCATTACCATTTTCGTGAGTTCAAAATTCAGATGCTTGGCAACTGGTTCATACTTATGACCATTGCAGCATCCCTGGGTCATGTGATCACCTTTTGCAAACTTCTGACAAGCAAAGTCAATGGGGAAGCCAGATTCACTTAACAACCCGGTTACTAACGTATAAACTGCAGTGATTCACTTAACACTGGTGGCAAGAAATGTGGTAAAACAGGGCAAAACCCACTTAACAAATGTCTCACTTCACAACATATATTTTGGGCTCAGTTGTGGTTGTAGGTCAAGGGCTACCTGTATTCAGCCAAGAATGGTGAAGTTCTGAATTTCCAAATGGACATAATCTACAGCGTTTGTCTGATATTGTGGTTAAATTAAAGTTGGAATTCTTTCTAAGCAACTAGTCCTCTGAGTGAATAAGAGGCGGATTATAATAGCCACTTTGCTTTTACATCCAAGAGGTGATGCCAGCAGAAAAGGAATCTAAAGGGAAGCAATGATTGTTAACAATGAAGATGCTCCTTCCTTGATAGGTTTTGTTGATTCCAGGCTGTATCCAAATTGTTGCGAGTCTTGAGTTATTATGGGCCTGAGGTTAAGCAATGAGACTTTGAAGTATTGATTCCTTGGGATAGACAGTTGACATTTATTATTTATTTATTAAATTTATACACCACTCAGCTTGCTATCCAAAGCAACGCTGGGGGGCTTATTTATTAATTAAATTTATATTTGAACTTGCAGCTGTCCGGCTGACTTCTAAAGGCCAAGATGACTACTTCAAGCTCATTTAAAACCAATAGCTTGATTGTATATAGTCCTAAATCTGGTTTATCATCTCCAACAATTCCATTTACTGGTAGTCTTTGACTTACAATCATTTGTTTAATAACTACTCAAAGTTACAACAGAACTGGAAAAAAGGTGATTTATGAACGTTTTTCACACAATTGGTGCGGCATCCCCATGGTGAGCAAAATAGCAATAGCACTTAGACTTATATACCGCTTTACAGTGCTTTATAGCCCTCTCTAAGCGGTTTACAGAGTTAGCATATTGCCCCCAACAATCTGGGTCCTCATTTTACCCACCTCGGAAGGATGGAAGGCTGAGTCAACCTTGAGCCAGTGAGATTTGAACCGCTGAACTGCAGCTAGCAGTCAGCTGAAGTAGCCTGCAGTACTGCACTCTAACCACTGCGCCACTTCGGCTCCTAGCGGACCTCTGGCAACTGGCTCATATTTATGATGGTTGCAGTGTCCCAGGGTCACGTGATAATCTTTTGTGACCTTCTGACAAGCAAAGTCAATGGGGAAGGCAGATTCACTTAACAATTATATTAACTAACTTTACAACTGCAGTGATTCGGTTAGCAACTGTGGCAAGAAAGGTCATAAAATGGGGCAAAACTCACTTAACAATTATCTTTTCTTAGCAACTGAAATTTTGGGCTGAATTGTGGTCGTAAGTTGAGGATTACTTACGTTTTATTTCATTATTTTTGTTTTGTTTTTTGTCCCTAGGAACTTGCAATAAGCTGGCAATAATTACGCTTTCTTCAGAGAGGGAAAAAGAGGGGTTTTTTTCTAAGTGGGAGAGATATATCACTCATCTCGAAATCTTACCATGTTGTGTACTCACAGAAGGTACACAGGAACTGGTTCTTTTCATCCTTAAGATTAAATAAAGATCCAGGGTCTTAGCTGCATATATGGAAATGTCTGGGCTAGGTGTAAATGAAACAGTGAACTTTAGACAGGCTCCAAAACCTATTTCCATTTCACAGCATCTTCACTGAAGACAAAAACCTTCCAGAAGGTGAAGTGTTTACATAAATGTAATAAAAAAAATAGCAATGATTCTGTTCAGACTGGCATATCAGTTGCTAGGGTGGCGTTGAACAGGAAAGTTTGAAATTAATATCAAAAGTATCTTATTTCTGAAGAAGATCATTCACTGTTCTTTTCACAGAGGAGAGTAATTTTCACATTTTTTCTCTCTTTCATATCTTTCTTGACCCTTTGTATCTTTTCATGGATAATCTGGCTAGTTCCAAACATTACATGTTTTTACTCCAGATAAAAACTTAAGAGAAATCATTCTAGATTCATTTATTAATTTAATTTAAGGTCTACTTTGACCTGTGGTTGATTATTCTCAGGTTGTAGGTTCACACAATGTCCTTAACCCCAAACCTGAATTTACAAAATACAGTTTCAGTATGCATAGATGATGCAATGTCAAAACACGTAAGTCTTAATAAAGTGTAACTTGATTTAAGGTAAAGGTAAAAGTTTCCCCCATGCAGTTGTTTCTGACTCTAGGGGTGCTGATCTCCATTTCCTAGCCAGGGAAGCCAGCGTTGTCCAAAGGTATTTTCCATGGTCATGTGGCCAGCATGACTATACATCGAGGTGCATGGAACATTGTTATCTTCCCACTGAAGTGTTACTTATTTATCTACTCGCATGTACATGTTTTGAACTGCTAGGTGGGCAGGAGCAGAGAGTAACAGGAGTTTTCCTATCACATAGGACTTGGGTCTCGAACCTGGGCTGTCAGTTTTCCAGCCGACAAGCTCAGCGTCTTTAACCACTGAACACAGCACTCTTTAATTTGATTTTATAGATCTTAATAGAATGGATTTTTTTAAATGTAAGAGACATTTTTGTGGTGATCCATAATGCATTGTGTTATAATGATAGAAGTTGCCACATTCACAAAATAACAAATTAAGTCACCACTATCAGTTTAGGTAATTTGCATCAATGTCATTTGCATAATGTCCATTATTCCCAACTATCTGTTAAATATCAGTGCATTAGTTCACCTCAGTTAGTAATGATATCTTCATACAAAGGACCTAAATCAATACCAACAACATACTCATTGACACCATGACACCATCATGCAACTAAAGTGTTGCAGTGATGTATATCTGATTTAATGGACATTCTGGAATAACAGCCTCTTCTCCAAATTGGTTAGTTAAATGGAGATCTCACTGTGTTGGTCAGATTCTAAGGTATTATCTGCTCAATCCCATTTTAGCCTGATGTTGTATAAACGTGTACAGCCAGACTTAATTCTGGGTAGACATATGTAGCCTAATAGATACATTTATTTTTCTAACTAAAGCAGGGGTGGATTCCTCCCGGTTCGGATTGGATCACCCGAACCGTTAGCGACCCGCTGGTGATGTCATGGATCCGGTTCGGTCGGTGCCGGTCCGTGGGCACCGCCATCTTTTTTTGGGAATTTTTAGTGAATTTGTTTTACTGTGTGGAAGGTTTTTCCTGTTCTGCTGCTTGAAAAAGGGCCCTCCCGCCTGCCCCTGTGTTTAAACTGACTTTTATTCCTTCGCCAGAAGCACAGCTGATCAGCTCCTCAGCTGTGTTTCGGGCTGATTGAAGCTACTGAGCATGTGCGGAAGCCAAATTGCCTGAGGGAACACGCGCGCGAGCGGAGGGAGCGTGCGCGCGCAAAACATCGCGATGCGAACCGGTGGGGAAGGTAAGTGGAACCCACCCCTGAACTAAAGCCATGGGAACTGTGAGAAGAAAATTCTGGTTCATTCAGAGCCAGGTTCCAATGAGAACACAGAACAATTGCTTGAAGCAAAGGAAAGCTTTATTTGACAACATAACAAACAGTTTAGCAATTGAAGGTGGCCAGGACAGGATCTGGTAAGGAGGAAATGCAATTTTCTCACTGTGAGTGGTATGATAATCTCTGCTCCTTTGTGTGTTTAGGTGTTAAATTTTGGGTGATGCATCTGGCATCAAGAGAGTCACATTGTGTGGATAAAGAATTTCAGAATGCAGAATAATAGAGTTGAAAGGGACCTTGGAAGTCTTCTAGTTCAACCCCCTGCTTAGGCAGAAAAATCTATACATTCCAGTCAAATGGCTGTCAAATCTCTTCTTGAAAGCCTCCAGTGATGCACCACAACCTCTGAAGGCAAGCCATTCTATTGAGTAATTGCTCTCACTGTCAGGAAATTTCTCCTTAATTCTGGGTTGGATCTCTCATTTATAAATTTTCATCCATTATTTTTTGTCCTACCCTCAGGTGCTTTGGAGAATAAGTCAATCCCCTCTTCTTTGTGGCAGCTCCTCAAATACTGGAAGACTACTGTCATATCAGTCCTTCTCTTAGATTAGACCTCATAGCCCACAAGTATTTCCATATCTACAGGGGATTTTCTTAGGTTATGATTGAGTTGCTAGTATTTGCAAATGTTCTAATGGGAAATGCACTTAGTTTCAGCCTAAGTTTCAATAGAGGTGGAAGGACCTAAGGGGTCTTCTGTTTTATTGTTTGAGAATTCCTTGACAGGTCAGGAGTGGTCAGGTTTTTTTATTGGAGTGGATGGCACAGGTGATATAAGGGCATTTCCATCTCATGGAACGTTAACATTAAATTTCCCCATACTATGTTCTGGATTTTGAATGCAGATTCAAAAATAAAATATTTCATGAAAAAGCAAAGATGTCATTTTGCCCAATGCTCTGAAACATTTCTAGATTTTCTTTCCCTGACACCACTAAGCAGAAGTTCACGCTTCTCCCACAATGTGCACATATTTATTATTCCCATAAGCTTTTTCTAAATTGTATGATAGGAGGCAACCATATCTCAAAGTGGTCACTTTAGTTAGGATTGAAAGACCAGTCTGTGAAAAGCATTGGAGTCCATTGAAAATGAACTGCTGGTTGTTTGAGTGCATTAAACAATTAAGACAATAAACAGAAGGGATCGGGGAAGGAAATGCATCACCTTTCATTATGTTGCATTAATGTTCTTTTCTCCCAGCTGGATTTTTTTTAAGCAGCTGTGCTGATTCAGAAGCAGAACGCTATTCCCATTATGCAACAGGCTTACTTTTTAAATAATGCCTTCCCAACAATTTGTGCACACCAGCCTTGTCTCTCTCTCTCCTTCCTTCCTTCCTTCCTTCCTTCCTTCCTTCCTTCCTTCCTTCCTTCCTTCCTTCCTTCCTTCCTTCCTTCCTTCCTTCCTTCCTTCCTTCCTCCCTCCCTCCCTCCCTCCCTCCCTCAGAGTTTCCCACTTGCGTCTGGAGGTTATGGAAGCTCCATCACTGGATGTTTTTCAGACGAGACTGGCCAGCCATTTGTTTGGAATGGCATAGGGTCTGCTGCTTAAATGGGGTTGGATTAGAAGACCTCCAAGGTCCCTTCCAACTCTGTTATTCTGCATTCTAACAAGGGGATTCCACACTTGTTTTGTGCTGCAAAGGCAGGGCAGTCATTGATGGCTCACACCCAGCCAAAAAGGAATTGGCAAGATGGAATTGCCTTCTCCCACAATCGTGTTAAAAAAGTTCAACCATACAGATTGTTGATAGAAGCAGCGGAAAACCTGTAATGTATCTGATTGTGACTTAATTAAAATTCCATCCATCCTTCCATCTCTTAGAGTCAACTATTGGAGATCTTTGTAACAAATAAATATATAAATCAGCAACCCACCCATGTTGGAACCCAGCTCTTTTTCTAGGTTTAAGTGGACTTTTCCTCTTTCAAAAGAAAACCTTGGCAGGCACATTTTATTCCAATGTAGCTTAAGAATGGCGGATAGCAGTCTGCACCCAACAATGCCTAGCACAGATCAATTTGTTTCCATCAGGATTTTTTCAATTGCACATTTATGTCTAGCCTTTTGAATTTATTTCATCTATTTCTTGTACCTCTTGCGACAAACACAGACATATTTTCCTGGAAATTATATAAACTTGCTTTAGGATACTTCTTGAAGGACCTATATAGCTTGAGATGCAAAGACACACTTATTATATATTACATTATATTTTAGGTGGAAAAAAACCATTTCAAAACTAGAACATTTCCCAAACTTACTGTATCTTGGAAATAATGGCGTATCTATTATCTACATATTTTCCTGTTTTTAAATTATTTTTCTGCACGACCTTTTGCAAATCTATTCTTTGTGAATATATTTACCAAACCTCACATTCTGAATTCATTCCCCCCTTTAATGTCTGTGGGCATAGGTGATATTTTGTGTGATAATGTAATATATATTCCATATGCATGGGTTTCTATGTGTTTCTACTTACTCTTTATGTTCTGTGTATGTACATTTGTGTGTGTGTGTGCGCGCACGTGCAGGTAGTCCTTGCTTAATGACCATAACTAGGACTGGCATTAAGTGAGACATCACCTGACTGTGGCAGACCTATGACCTCATTTCCACCATAGCCATTAAGCAAATCACTCACAGTCATTAAGTGAGACAACATGTAACCACGACTTGTAGTTTTGCTTCTAGCTTCTCCATTGACTCTGCTTGTGGGAAGCTGTCTGTGAACTGTGCAGATGGAGTCAGGTGACATTGCGACACTGTGCTGGTAGTAAGCACACACAGGTTGCAATTACATGAGAGTACACAAGGACACTGTGATAGTCATAAGTTCAAGGACCAGTCCCGAGGTTACTTTTTCAGCACCATTGTAACTTTGAATGGTCGCTAAACAGGGCAGTTGTTAAGCAAGGATTATTTATGCACACTGAGAAGCACAAACTGGGCTGCATATGCTCTGCTTTGGGTCATATGACAAGGGGGGGGACTTAGAATGGAGCAATAAGCAACATAGCAATGCTCTAAGTCACTGTCTCTCAATCTTGGAAACTTTGACGTGTGGCCTTCAATTCCCAGAATTCTCTAGCCAGCCTGCTGGCTAGGGAATTCTGAGAGTTGAAGCCCACACATCTTAAAATTGCCAAGTTTTAGAAACACTATCCTAGATAATTATTTCTGAATATTTTTCCTCTGCAGCCCCCAGCTGGTTCAGTCCCATTTTAAAACTCAGATTTTCTTTGGCAGCTTCTCCCCTGCTCCAGATTTTGTTCTGTCCCATTCAGTTTTCAGAAAGTTATAATGCTGATAGGTACAAAGCCCCAGGTGACATTTTATATCATTTCTTTCTGGCATTCATTTGGATTTGAAAGAATGAAAAGAATTAACATTCATAGTACAGACATAAGTAGAAGAGCAATAGTTGGTTCCTGGATACGTTTGTTATTGACAATAACAAATGCATTTAGATTGGCTGAATTTAAAATTAAAGCATTGCTATATTTTAAATACAGTAGTCCTCGACTTACAACCAGCTTTTTAATGGCAAAAAGGGGAGTGGATTCGGACTTATAACTGCAAGATTTGCTTAACAAGTGCCATTAAAAAATGGTCATAAAATTTGGGTCTGGTCATGTGTTGCTTGTGACTGCAATGACTTACACCCAGAATTATAGTCCCAATTGTGATTATTGGGGACTAACTGTAAGTGTCTGCATGATCCACTGTGAAATCAGGATTGTTCCAATTCTCTTTCTTCTCAATCCCTGGCTGCCATTTTTCTTCTCCCTGCCCCCTCCAAAAGAGCTAACAAGTTTCTAGTTTTCAAGTTGTCTATATAGTGAGAGCAAGAAGAAAAGCACAAAAAATTATGTTTTTGACCCCCCCCAATGCAAAGTTGAGAAAAATAAAACAAAGAATCTGTTCCTGTTTATGCCAAACCGTCTGATCCCTTTATTAAGATGAGACCTTTTGAAAAAGTTACAAGCAACCTTAACCTATGAGACAGACCAAATAATAATGATGATTGACAAGCATAAAGATGGAAAGTTATAGCAGCTCTATTGAAAACAAAGAGCCCAGTCCAGGTTTAAGGGAACTAGAGGAAATAAAAAAAATGCTGTGGCAATTTTTGTGTAGGCTGTTAGACAACCAAGAAACACTAAAAATGTAACTTCAAAGGGGAAAAAATTCCATTCTATGCATAAAGCAATATCTAGTTCCGGTAGAAGTCAGAAAAAGTGAAGACGTTTTCAAAGGAACTACATCTACAGATAGAAGCACGTAGTGGGATACTTCAAGGTTCTGTCTTGGGGCCAGTGTTCAACATCTGCATAAGTGATCTAGATGTAGGGATAGAGGGGAGCTCATCAGATTCGCATATGACACCAAGCTGGGGAGAATTGCTAACACTTTAGAAGATAGACTCAGGATTCAGAAGAGTCTTGACAGACTCGTGCATTGGACTCTATCCAACAAGATGCAATTCAATGGTATGAAAAGTAAGTCCTGCACTTAGGGAGGAAAAATCACATGTCCAGGTGTAGAATAGGCAATACCTGGCTCAACAGTAGTAACTCAGAGAGATCTAGATGTCTTCATGGACTGCTGCTTAAATATAAGCCAGCAGTTGTGCTGCAGCAGCCAAAAAAAACCAATGAAGTCTTAGGCTGCATGAACAGAGGGATAGCATTAAGATCACGATAGTACCACTTTATACTGCAATAGTGAGACCACACTTGGATTACTGCATCCAGTTCTGGTCACCATGCTACAAAAAAAGATGTTGAGATCCTAAAAGTGTACAGAGAAGAGCAACAAAGATGATCAGGGGTCTGGAGGCTAAAACATATAATGAATAATTGAAGGAACTAGGTATGTCTAATCAAATAAAGAGAAGAATTAGGGGTGACATGACACCTGTCTTCCTGTACCTGAGTGGCTCTTATAGAGAAGAGGGGGATCGACCTATTCTCCAAGGCACCTGAAGGCAGAACAAGAAACAATGGGTGAAAACTCATTAAAGAGAGATCCAACCTGGAACTAAGGAGAAATTTCCTGACAGAACAATTAATCAAGGAGCAGCTTGCCTCCCAGAGTTGTGGGTGCTCCATCTCTGGAGGTCTTCAAGAAAAGACTGGACAGACATTTGTCCAGGATGCAATAAGCGCTCCTGTTTTGGACAGGATTGAAGACCTCCACAATCTCTTCCAGCCCTAGGATTCTAAGTTTATGACTAAGTTTAAAGCCAATAATAAATTAGTAAAAAGTTGTGATTAAAGGAAGATAATATCCTTTTAACACCCCAATATTACTAGTGAAGGAACCCAATTCCACTAGTCAACTAGTGGGGTAAACAGAGTAACAGACTCTCCACCCAGTGGTTGCAAACCACTATATTTTGTTGGCCATCCTTTCCAATCAAGATGAATAGTTTACTGTATTAAATTTGAAATATGCTTTCTGTTCTGTACCTCTGAATGAGGAGAACCAGAAAACCTTTGTGTTTGAAGACCCAGATACCATGTTAATAACACAGATGTAAGGGAAATCCCAAGTGATGGTACAAAGGTAAATGATTTGTGGCTAGCACGTCCAGCACAGAACAAATTCAAACAGAATACTGAGGGGTCCTTGGTGCTCTCTGAGTTTAGTTGTTTTCTTGCAGACGTTTCATCACCAAACTAGGTAACATCATCAGTGCTAGAAGGGAGTAGAATTTGCTCTATATACAAGTGGTCTGCCATGTCAGTGTTGGCAGAAGTGGTCTTATGGTTCCTTGATTAGGCTTTTGTTTACTGTTAGCTTATTTGTCCGAGTTGGTAATTCCTTGTTTGGCTATTGCTTACTTCCTGATTGTTGGTTTAGTGTTAATTTTGGTGTCAATCTCTGCTCATTTGGTGTTCATTGCTGGTGAGGAGGTGTTTTGGTCTTTTTGTTTCCTTTTTTGTTTTTGTTTGTTATCTCTTTTGAATGGTATGTAGATGTTGTTTATCTCTGTGTGACCACTGATGGCTGATTTGTCTGAGTGCCAGGCTTCCAGGAAATCTCTAGCATTTTTGGGCCTGGGTTGGTTTAAAATGCTCACAGTTTTTCAGTTAAGTCTGTAGTTAAGTCTGTCCATGTGTTATAAAATTAAGGAATTTTCATCATGTCTTAGGATTGATAGTTGGCATTCATGGATGCACTCTGCTAGCCTTCTGCCTATTTGTCCTACATTGTGGCTGTTACAGTCCTTACACTGTATGTTGTAGATAACTCCTGTTTTTTCTTCTGGAGCTTCTGGGTTTTTTTTATTGTTTTTGTTTACTTAGGATGTTTTGGAGGACTTTAGTTTGTGTGCTATGGTGCTGCCATGTGTAATAGTCTGTTGGTGATTTCTGTTTTTAATGTATAGCAGTGTTACCCTTTTCACCGCTTGTGTTTGTTGTACTATATTAGGTTACGTGGTCAGGCATATTTGCATGGGTATCTTGTTGGGAGCTATACTTCACTGAAGGTAAACGGGATTAAGACATGCTTTATCATACTTGAACCAAAAGAGCAAGAAGTAACAACTGGTTCACTCAGGGTGAAATTTTAGACAGTTGGTTTTTATTTCCTTACACGTTTTCATGTTTATTTTGTTACTTCTGACAGCACTTTCTCCAACTTGTGTTTATCCTTGCTCTCATCATGAATTCTTTTATATTTACCATAAATCTAAAAGCACTGGTATATCTTATAAAAATTGTTTGTTGTTATATCTCTTTTGTACCACTGTACATCTGTCTGATAAAGAATCTGACCCCAAAGCGACAACCAAACATTAAGATTATGTTGCTAAATTCTTACAAAATAAACAAAGATAGGAGTTATCAAGAGCATTTGTAAAGATCAAAGAACTTAAAAGATTACTTGGGCATTGAAGGGGAGAATGTAGGATGAGTGGAGATTTACCTAATTTTCATTAACTTATTAATAAGTAATTAGGGACTTTTTGTAATCTAAGAATTAATTTTAGCCAGAGTTATTAATTGTACCTCTGTCCGCTGGAAGGGCCGACCACAAAGACTCCTTAGCCTGGCCACAAATACGGTATCTATATCGTGACAACAATACGAAAAGCACAAAAAAATCTGTTTTTTGACTCCCACTGAATGCAAAGTTGAGAAGAATAAAGCAAGACACCAGTTCTTAAATATGCCAGACTGACTGATCCCTTTATTAAGATGAGACCTTTTGAAAAAGTTACAGGCAACTTTAACCTATGAGACAGACCAAATAATAATGAAGATTCATGCAGCATGCAGCATAGAAAGTTACAGCAGCCTTATTGATAATAAAGAGCCCAGTCCAGGCTTAGGGGAGCTAGAAGAAATAAAAAAAATGCCATGGTGATCTCTGTGTAGGCTGTTAGACCAAGAAAAAGTAAAAGTGTAACTTCAATGAAAATAAAATTGAAAGGAAAAAAATCCACTCAATGCTTAAAGCAATTTCCAGTTCCGATACAACTGAAAAGAAGTGGAGCACTTTTAAATGGAATTACATCTGGGTGGAGGAAAATACACAGTGGGGTACTTAAAGATTCGGTCTTGGGCCCAATGCTCTTCAATAGCTTCATAAATGATCTGAAATGGTATAGGGCAGTGATGGCGAACCTTTTAGAGACCGAGTGCCCAAACTGCAACCCAAAACCCACTTATCGCAAAGTGCCAACACAGCAATTTAACCTGAATACTGAGGTTTTACTACCTAAAATAATGAAAAACAAGGCAGAGTTCAGCTAATTGTTCTAAGAAAAACATGATAAATGCACTTTTATGCCCCTTCATTTTTTTCTGCTTTTGAAATATTACGTTTAGCAGCAATAAAAAAGAAAAACTTTTGTAATATCATTTCTCTCTTTCCCCCCTCCCTCTCTTTCTCTCTCTCTCTCTCTTTCCCTCCCCCTTTCTCTCTGCCTCTCTCTGTTTCTTTTCCCCCTCCCTCTCTTTCTCTCTCTCTTTCCCTCCCTCTCTTTCCCTTCCTCCCTCTCTGTCTTTCTCTCTCTGTGTCTCTCTCTTCCCCCTCTCTCTTTCTCTCTCTCTTTCCCTCCCCCTCTCTCTCCCCTCTCTCTTTCTCTCTCTTTACCTCCCCCGTCTCTGCCTCTCTGTTTCTCTCTTTCCCTCACTCCCCCTCTTTCTCTCTCTCTCTCTCTCTCCCTCCCTCTCTCTTTGCCTCCCTCTCTCTCTCCCTCCCTCCCTCTCTCTCTTTCTCTCTGTCTCTCCCCCCCTCTCTTTCTCTGTCTCTCTTTCCCTCCCTCCCTCTCTCTCTCTCTCTCTGCCTCTCTCTGTTTCTCTCCCCCTCTCTCTCCCTCCCCTGGGGGGGAGGAACCCCTGAATTGGTGCTGGGTGGTGGGAATCTGATGTCCGGAGGCTGATGAGCCCAGGAGCAGTGCGCCGAAGACCAGCTGGCTGGCGGGGAGGCGGGGCATCACAACAGCGGCACCTCTGCAGGAAAAGCAACTGACATCCGGGAGGCGAGAGCAAGCCGACGACGATGCTCTGTGTCGTAATGGGCTCCAGGAGGAGGGGACCCCATCTCCCCCATTGTGAAGCGTGCTAAATTTCACTGTGCTGCGCAAGGCACTGCAAGAGCAGCGGGCAGGCCATGGAGGCAGCAACAGCAAATGCACCACAACAAAGGCAAAATGCTGTTTCGGCAAGTGCAGGGGCGCTTCGCTCCTGCACTAAGACTCCAGCTATCACCACTGCCGCAACAGGGCGACAGCTCTTTCATCCCTCTGCCATGACAGGGCAACAGGGAGCCGCAGCAGAGGGATGAAAGAGCTGCATGCGGCTCTGGAGCCGCGGGTTGCTGATTTCCGCACTAAGCATTTCTTTGCCTACCTGATTTCCAGCTCCATCACATTTCTCTGTCACGTTTCTTGCCATCGTTTTCAGGGAAACAAAAGTTTGTGGGACTAAAAAAAATGTTCACTCAATGAATTCCAACTTTGCGAGATCTTTTTCTTTCGCGAGAAGTTGGAATTGATTGTGTGAACTTTTTTTTTGTCCCACAGACTTTTGTTTCCCTGCAAACAACGGTGAGAAACGTGACAGAGAAATGCGACTGGGCTGGGGTGACGGCGTGTGCCAAAGAGAGGGCGCTGAGTGCCACCTCTGGCACACGTGCCATAGGTTCGCCACCACAAGTATAGGATTTCCTGCTGAGCAGGGGGTTGGACTAGAAGACCTCTAAGTTCCCTTCCAACTCTGTTATTCAGTTCTGTTCTGTTAACTTATTCTCCAAAGCACCTGAAGGCAGGACAAGAAGCAATGGATAGAAACTAATCAAAAAGAGAAGCAAGCTAGAATTTAAGGATAAATTTCCTGACAGTGAGAACAATTAATCAATGGAACAACTTGCCTCCAGAAGTTGTGGGTGCTCCAACACTGGAAGTTTTTAAGAAGAGATAGAATAGAATAGAATAGAATAGAATAGAATAGAATAGAATAGAATAACAGAGTTGGAAGGGACCTTGGAGGTCTTCTAGTCCAACTCCCTGCCCAGGCAGGAAACCCTATACCACTTCAGACAAATGGTTATCCAACATCTTCTTAAAAACTTCCAGTGTTGGAGCATTCACAACTTCTGGAGGCAAGCTGTTCCACTGATTAATTGTTCTAACTGTCAGAAAATTTCTCCTTAGTTCTAAGTTGCTTCTCTCCTTGATTAGTTTCCACCAAATGCTTCTTGTCCTGCCCTCAGGTGCTTTGGAGAATAGTTTGACTCCCTCTTCTTTGTGGCAACCCCTGAGATATTGGAACACTGCTATCATGTCTCCCCTAGTCCTTCTTTTCATTAAACTAGACATATCCAGTTCCTGCAACCGTTCTTCATATGTTTTAGCCTCCAGTCCCCTAATCATCTTTGTTGCTCTTCTCTGCACTCTTTCTAGAGTCTCAACATCCTTTTTACATCGTGGCGACCAAAACGATTGGACAACGACTTGTCCGAAATGGTATAGGTTTTGTGTTTGAGCAAGGGGATGGATTAGAAGACCTCCAAGGCCCCTTCCAACTCTGTTATTCTGTTATTTGGATATAGGGATCAAATTTGCAGAGTTGGGGGAAATTGCCAACACTTTGCAAGTTAGACCAATATTCAGAAGGATATTGATAGAGTTGATCATTGGGCCCTATCCAGCAACATGCAGTTCAGTGGTGAGAAACGCACTTAGGCAGGAAAACCCAAATGAAAAAGCATAGAATAGGTGGTATCTGGCTCAACTGTGAGCAGGATCTAGGTGTCCTAGTGGACCACAACTTAAGTATGAGCCAGCCGTGTGCTGCAGCTGCCAAAAAAGCCAGTGCAGTCCTAGGCTGCATGAACAGAGGGATAGCATCAAGATCATGAGAAGTGATAATACCACTTTATACTGCAGTAGTGAGGCCACACTTGGATTACTGAATCCAGTTCGCCATTGCCACCCCCCTGAAATTCGGCTCCATGCTCAGATGCCCAGCTGCAAGGATTGAGACAAGTAATTTGTCACTTTTATAACTTGGTCTGATATACATCCCTGAGACTTCCTGCTGCCCCCTCCTTCCGAATAATGTTGGAGTGGGAGGACTAAAAGTAACTTGGAAAACTACTAAAGACTCCAATAGCATAATTTTACAGGACTCTAACCCACTTGTAAATTTGAACAAAAGTAGGGATGATCAATCATCTTTATGGCAGACTGCAGTGAGAATGATGACTGGATCAGAAATGATTTGGATTTATATCCCATTCTCCATCTCTGCCATAATTGGAAAACAGTATCCTGATAAATAGACTCATACGGCTGGAAGGGGCCTTGGAGGTCTTCTAATCCAACCCCTGTGCCATGGACCAATCCCAATCCCGGGTAGGGGGCCACATAGCTGGAGGTGAGTGAAACTGTGCATTCACAGGTTGCACACTCCTCCCCCTGACCCACCCACCCCATCCATGGAAAAATTGTCTTCCATGAAACCGATCCCTGATGCCAAAATGGTTGGGGATTGTTTCAGAGAAAGGATCCTGACCAGGTTGTTTGTATTTTTTTTTCATACCCATAATCCAACTTGGGTGAACATACAATCCTTATTAAATATTCTTTGAGAATGTTTACAGACCAAGTTCAAAAGGATTCAGCAAATGCATGCATGCTGAATCTGCTGTTTATAGACCAAATAGTAACAATATTGAGAAAAAGTAATAGAACTTGGATGGAGAGGCTGAGATACCCAATTCCCAGATAGTGGAAATTTCTTATAAAATTTGTGAATAAAGACAAGGCAGTTGAGAGAAAGAATGAGATAAAAAGAAGACAAAATTCTGAGTTTTGGCATGGAACAAAACAAAACATTTTCTATTACTTTGTCTATTTTGTGGCCTCACCAGTTCTTGCTTGCATGAAGTTAGTATTTCTTGCAGTTTGGAAAACTACTGTAACTATATTAATTTCTTCAAAAACTATATATTCATAGGTGGTCAAGATAAAGAAATGGGCTTAACATGATTTCCTAAACTTGGTTTGGTTTTGGTATGCAAAACAATTGGGGAGAGGTAGGTGTTCTCACACAAGAGGTGGGTAGGGAGACTTTAGAAGAGTTTTTGTTTTAAAAGAGAAATCAAGATGAATAGGAGTTTATAACAAAAACCATGATGTCTGAGGGAAGATGGGTGAGCTGTCTGAAAAAAACCCGAGCACCAGAAAAGTGAGTGTCCTGTGGCACTTAGGATGGGTGATTTCAATTTGGATGAAGACTGATGGAGTCTGGAGCAGGAAGGAAGCACGACTTCCTTGGTCCCTGAGCCCTAACTAAAAATAACAGAATAACAGAGTTGGAAAAGACGTTTGAGGTCTTCTAGTCCAACCCACTGCTCAAGCAGAAAACCCTATACCATTTCAAGCAAATGATTGTCCAATTTCTTCTACAAAACGTCCAGTGTTGGAGCACCCACAACTTCTGGAGGCAAATCGTTCCACTGATTAATTGTTCTAACTGTCAGGAAATTTCTCCTTAGTTCTAGGTTGCTTCTCTCCTTGATTAGTTTCCACCTAATGTTTCTTGTCTTGCCTTCAAGTGCTTTGGAGAATAGGCTGACCCTCTCTTCTTTCATTCTTCATATGTTATAGTCTCCAATCCCCAAAACAAATTGGGGACAGAGTAGAAACTTTTTTAGTAGATTCAGGAACAACCCGTTTGGTGATAACTAAACTTCTTTCCCCATTATTTCCCCATTATCTAAACAGACTATTTCTATAGTGAGAGCAATAAGAAAATCATAAGAAATTCTTTTTTTCCCATTGAATGCAAAGTTGAGAAAAATAAATCAAGACATTAGTTCCTGTACATGCCAAATTGTCTGATCCCTTTATTAAGATGAGATCTTTTGAAGAAGTTACAAGCATTCTTATCCTTTCAGAGAGACTAAATAACAAAGAAGATTCCCAAGCATGAAACTTGGAAAACTAAACAGCCTTATTGAAAACAAAGACCTCAGTCTAGACTTACTTTTGTTTCCTGTGGTAAATTTTATAAAAATAACACAGCCTGATTTCTGGTGTGCTCCTTGAGTGTGAAACTTAGAGACGTCCTCTTCTGCTTCAGTACAGAAATAAAAGTTTTGAAGAGAAGGAGGAGGAAGAGAAGAAGAAACAGAAGGAGAAGCAGGAGGAGGAAGAGGAGGAGGAGGAAAAGGAGAAGGAGAAGAAGAGGAGGGGAAGGGAAAGGGGAAGAGAAAAGGAGGAAGAAGGAGGAGGAGGAAGAAGAAGATTGCATTTTCTGAACCAATTTTATAATTGTATGCAAATCCTATGTTGTGTTTGGTGCAAAAATATGCCCCAGGCGTATTGTTAACCTTTTGAAACCTGTCATTGTATTTGTCTAAAACTGCTTTTAAATGTATTGTTGAAAAGACAGCAAGGGAATTATGAGCAATCAAAGCTGCGCAAGTAGTTCTTCCTAGGTGTGCAACATGCTGTCTAATGAACCTTTTTTGGTATTTGGCCTCTGCATGTGTGAATAGCTTCCACCGGCTTAAAAATTTATACCTGGGCCTGCTGCAGCTGAACAGAAAGGTCATTTCCATTTCAAAGCTGTTCAAAATGAGATTGAATCACTTAGCCATGAGTCATGGGAAAATTAACTTGATCCAAATATTAATTTGACCACCTGGGAACGGGGAGAAAGCTTCGGACAGATCCAGCTGAGGTTTCAGGGAGAAAAAAATAAATGTTTCTCTCTGCTCTACTTGGAAAAACTAAAGAAAGTTATGAATTTGGAACAGTTATGAATTGGTGAATAAATTTAATAAACAAACAACTAAAATAAAAAATCCTGAGCTTGAACTCATCATTCTTGAAAGACTTCCTGTTTCCTTTGTCTCATCAAGGATACAATCTTAAGAAACAAAAACTTTCAGGATTGAAATAACAGAATTTATTGATCTTCTATTTCTCTACCAAAGCAATTAAACATCTTCAAAGGTCAAATCTGGTATGCATTTCAAACACAAAACAGGAGGCAGGCAGGCTGCAAAACTCTTATTCTCCCTCATGGTGGATATAGCAGCCAGGAATGGGTTAAATCCGTCTGCTCTCTGATTGGACTGAGTCTGTCAAAGCTGTTTAGGTACTGCCCTTGTTGCTATGCCAGTCAGTTTTTTCACTCAGTCGCTCAGCGAGGACGGTTGTGCCATTCCTTTCCTCCTGTTTGGGTGAAATTGGTTGCTATATCCACCTTGAGATTAATTTTTTTACACCTAATTGATCCATCGAGTGACTTCTTTCAAGAGGACTTGTGAGTAATTTCAGCCGAGCGGTAGCTTGGGCTCTCTCAGGCAGCTGTCAGGCTGCCTGGCTTTCTTTACTCGATAGCCTGTCATTGCGATCGGGGCTTCCTTGTTTTTTGCTGCTCGCTTGATATTTGGACCACTGGCCGCTTGCTTGAGCCGTGAGGGGTAAGGGATCGACCTGTCATCGATTGGGCGGGCGGCCCTTTGATCCCAGCTGATAGTCGGGCTCGTGGCGGCCATTTGGAGTGCGGCGGTGGCGGCCGCCGCCCCAGCTTGTTTCTTTGTGATTTGGCAGCAAGCTGCCTTGGACTGTAATCACCTGAGGAGAGGGCGAGAGAGAGAGAATTAGGCTCTTGTTGGTGGTGATTCAGAGGGTCTACCAGCGAGATCGGTGACCTGCAGCCTCCGGAGCCGACCACAAGGCTTGCACAGCGATGGCGGCCATTTTGAGCCTGGCGGCCATTTTCTGACTACAGGAGTGATAGCTACTGCTGTCAGCCTATATAACCAAAAAAAAAAAAAAAAAAAAAAAAAAAAAAAAAAAAAACCACAGCAAAGACGGGACTATATCCTTAACTGAATAAATACAGCCTATCGAAGTGACTTGATTGCCTTGGCTGCGGAACGTCTTGCCCAGCTGCTCTAGTGCTGTTCTGCTGACAGGACTATGGAGTGTTTGCGCTCCCACGTCAGCCTTTATCGCCCCAGCTGCTGACCAGTGCCTTGTGGAGTGTGAGCGCCCCCAGGTCAACAGCTTGCCACGCCCCACCAAGGCACGGCTCGTTGAACAGCACAGCCACGCCCTTCCAGGGCACGGCTTAATTACTGGGCACTGCCATCCAGTGGCCACGCCCTACCAGGGCACAGCTTTCAGGGCTCGCTACATGAACATTGGCCCTCCAGCATTGTGCCCAGTACCAGACGGCCACGCCCTCAATGGCACGGCCTATTTGCCTGTTGTCCTCACAGTTGCGACGGTCGCTGAGACATAACTGTGAAATTGCACGCCCACACCCTCAACGGCATGGCCTGATTGCCTGTAGTCCTCACAGTTGCGACGGTCACTAACTGAGACATAACTGCAAAATTGCCACCCCTTTCTCCATTGGTGGCTGCTGGTGAAGACCATCTCTATGGCTTCTCGTGCTTCATCTTCGAACACCTCAGGCTCTACCCATGGCCGCAAACACCGTCAAAAGTCATCTAGACGCGAGCGGTCAGCGTCTCCTGAGCCAAGCGAGGCTTCGCTTGCCAAGACCCCTGAGCCGAGCACGGCGGCAGAGAAGCGGCGCCATAAGAGACTGGACAGGTTGTGTGATCTGGTGGCGTCCAGGGGTCAAGGCCCGGTGTTTGCATCGGTGACAAATGAGCAGACCGGGGCACTGGCAGCTGGAACATCAGGGGGCACGGTGTCCTCCCTAGACTCCATTGTTCCCAATTCAAATGCCCAACTATGGGGCCCGGGGGCGGATTTCCTTCCTCTATCTACTGCATCCTTGGCTACGCCGGGTCATCAGGCAAAGTCCACTACAGTGGTGTCGGAGCAAGGGAGCACCACAGTGCCTATGGAGCCAGAGAGGCGTGGCTCGACTCCAGCGGCCACCTTCACCCCGACGGCTGCTGGCCTTCGGCCCACCGAGTCTTCCAGGCCGGTGACATTAAAGCGATGGTGGTGGAAGCGATCTGTCAGGGCATTGCTGAGGGCCTTCAGCAGTCTAGGCCTCAGGGTCATCTGGCCTCAGGCAGTGGCTACCGTCACGGAGATTACCTGGAGGCCGGATATGAGCAGCAATATGATCCCTCTCCGGATCATGCGTCGGATCAGTCTGATGGCGATGAGCACTCGCAGGAATCGGCGGGCGTCTGTATCTCTGACCTCGATCTTTCAGAGGATGAGGGGGTGCAATTTGATCAGCCTTCGGTGTCCAACCTCTTTCCGCTATATCTGTTTCGCCCATTGCTGCACAAGGCGAAGATTGCGGCAGGTCTGGTGATGCTTCATTCAGAACCGGACATGACTTCAACTCAAGATATGACGGATCCGCTTTTCGTCGAATGCATGGCGATGGCGGACGTGGTCCTGTCACCTAAAATGTTTGTGGACATTATTTCCAGGCAGTGGTCTACCCCCGGGACGGGCCCTAACCCATCGTCGGCAGAGAAGAGATTGTACAATGTGGCCCCTGACCTGGCTAAGTCCCTGCAGGTTCCCTCAATCGACCAGCCGGTCGCGGCTCTGCACTCATCATCTGCGTTGCCTGGAGATCCAGCAGAAGCATTGCGCCCAGATGATCGGCGATCCGAGCAGTCTCTCCAGCGGGCGCACCAAGCGGCAGCTTGGGCCATTAAGGCTTCAACCACTGCATCTTTCTTCTCCCTGACGTAGCTTATTTGGCTTCGCCAGCTCCAAGAGCGCACTCCAGTGGCCGACTCTCGTCTCCGTCAGGACATTAACAAATTGATTGCCGCAGCGCAACTTACAGCGGATGCCACCCTTACCGCTGCCTGCTTTGCGTCCAAGTCTATCGGCGCGTCAGTGACTGCTCGCAGACTCTTGTGGCTCAAGAAGTGGCAGGCGGACGCCCGCTATAAGTGGAGACTGGCGACGACCTCGTTTGCGGGTGACTGTTCGGCGATTGTTTGGACCCACTACTGACGGAGACGAAGGACCACAGAAAAATCCTGCCTTCTGTCACCAGGCGGCTAGAGTCCCGTCCCTTCCCTTATTCCAGGAGGTCCAGTTATCGTGCAGGTGCTATGGCTCAGAGGTCGCAGGGCTTTTATGGGCAGAGGCCTAGGCAGCGTCAGGATCGTCCTGATAGGGGTCGCCCCTTCAAATCCAAACGGCCCTTTCGAGGGGGAGGAGGTCGTTCTTTCTGGCGCCCTCAGTGAGTCCATCCCCGAGCACCCCATCGGAGCTGGCTGGCCTATTTTGCGGACCGATGGGACGAGTCCATTTCGGACACTTGGGTTCAAGAGACCATACGATTGGGTCTCTCTCTTGATCTCCGCTCCATTCCTCTGAGGCTTTGTATCCGCTGTCCGGTTTCTCGTGTTCTGGCCAGACATGGAGACAGCTATCCAGCATTTGTTGGATATCCATGCCATCAAGGCTGTCCCTGAGGATCAACGTGGACAGGGATTCTATTCGATCTTGTTTGTAGTCCCAAAGACCTCTGGGGGATGGAGAGCAGTTCTCGATCTTAAAAGACTAAACTGTTATATAATCTACAAACGGTTTAAGATGCACTCACTCACAATTATTTTAGAGGGCGTTAGGGAGGGCAACTTCCTCGCATCCATTGACCTCACCGAGGCATATCTCCATGTCCCGGTCTTACCGCATCACAGACAGTACTTACACTTCCAGTTCGCTGGATGCCATGCTGTTTGGCTTGTTGTCAGCACCTAGGGTCTTCACTAAAGTGCTCGCGGCCCTAGCAGCGGTATTGAGAGCCATGCCCGTGTGTGTCCAGTGCTACCTGGATGATATCCTCATCCAGTCATCCTCGCCTTCCCAGGCTAGTGCGGACGTGAGCACGACCATCCAGCTCCTGCGACACCACGGGTTCTCCATTAATCTGGAGAAGAATCACCTAGCTCCCACAACCAAATTATTGCATTTAGGGGCCATAATTGACTCGTTGCAGGGGAGGGTGTACTTATCCCCTGACCATCGAGATAGTATTGACCATCTAGTTGCCACTATTCAGAGGGACCGGTCAGCACCCATAGTGTCGTTAGCTAAGTTGCTAGGCAAGATGGTGTCTACCTTCGCCATTGTTCCATGGGCCCAAGTTCACTCCCGAGACCTCCAGTGGTTACTCTTGCCATTTCAGAGGTCTGGCAGGAGCACATCTCCGGCCAGAGTGCATCGTCCAACGACTGTCATCGCTTCCCTAACATGGTGGAGGTCTCCGGCCATGTCCAAGGGCGGTCTGTTTTGGGAGTCAGACTGTCTGGTCATAACGACGGATGCAAGTCTGATGGGCTGGGGCACTCACATGGACTCCCATATGGCACAGGGCCTGTGGTCCGAACAAGAGACCAATTGCACTATAAATTTGCTGGAACTTCGGGCGATCTGCCTGGCCCTCCACCAGTTCAGCCCGTGGATCTCCGGCCATCATATTTTAGTGATGACCGACAACGTGTTGGCCAAGGTGCATGTCAATCACCAGGGAGGTACACGGTCCCGGGCCCTGATGTCGGAAGCTCGACTACTGGCCCTTGGGGTGAGCAACACCTCTCCCTCCGGGCGGATCACATCTCAGGGATCGCCAATGTCCAAGCAGATTGGCTGAGCTGGTATTCCGTCGACCAGGCCGAATGGTGGCTACATCCGGCGCTATTCCAGGAACTGTCGGACAGATTTGGCATACCAGTGATCGACCTGTTCGCCTCGCCAGGCAATGCCCAGGTCCACAACTTCATCTCACGGTTTGCGACTCCGGGGGCAGTCGGCACCAACGCCCTTCAGATGTCATGGCCCAAAGGGCTTCTATATGCATTTCCACCACTTCCTCTCCTGCCTCGGGTTATACGCAAGATCCTCCAGGAGAAGGCAGAGGTTGTCCTGGTGTCACCGTATTGGCCTCGCAGACCGTGGTTTGCGGACCTGATGAATCTCTCCGTGTCGCCACTGTACAGGTTGTCTCAGAGGTCGGACTCGCTCAGCCAGGGGTCATTCATCCACCGAGACCCGCAGTGGTTCAAACTGACCGCCTGGCGCTTGAGCAGGTCGCTCTGAGAAAGGACAATATACCGGGCAATGTCATCAACATGATGCAAGCTTCCCGTAGGCCTTCCACTGTCCGCATTTATAATGCAATGTGGCGGGCCTTCTGTGGGTTGTGCACGAAGTCAGCCATCGTTCCATCAGAGGCTTCACCTGTTCATGTGCTCCGGTTTCTACAGGCCGGTCTGGACAAAGGGCTTAGTCCGAACACCTTATGTAGACAAATGGCGGTGTTGTCCTCCATTCTGGCTGGTTGTGGTGGTGAGTCCTTGTCGCTTCACCCTCATATATGCCATTTTCTGCGGGGGGCTACCAACATCTCTCCCCCTGTAGTCCACCGCTATCCTACCTGGGACCTGCCTAGAGTCTTACAGTCACTGATGGACTCCCCCTATGAACCTATTTGGGAGGCCAGCTTGCGCCACCTTACGTGTAAGGTGGCATTTTTGGTGGCCATTACATCAGCCCGGAGGGTGTCCGAATTGGTGGCATTATCCGTGCGGGCCAATTTGTGTATCTTCCATTCGGACAAAGTGGTCCTTCAACTGGATCCGGCCTTCCTGCCAAAGGTGAACACGTGGTTCCACCGCGCTCAGGAGATTGTCCTTCTGAACTTTTGCCCGCATCTGACTCACTCTTCAGAGAAGCGTTGGCATACGCTGGATGTGTGTCGGGCGCTACGGGTCTATATCAAACGGACTGCAGGGTTTCGCAAGTTGGAATCACTCTTCCTGTCATTTCAACCTGCTTCCATGGGCCATAAGGTGTCACCTTCGATGGTTGGATGATGGATACGTTCTACCATATCCAGGGCTTACGAGCTCCAATCCCGTCAGGCGCCATCTCGCATCACCGCCCACTCAACAAGGAGCGCCGCTACATCGGCGGCTTGGGCGACTCAGGCGTCTCTAGAAGAAGTTTGCCGTGCGGCCACTTGGTCGTCTCCATCCCCCTTTGTACGGCATTATAAGATCGATGTGTTTGCTTCGGCAGAGGCCTCCTTTGGCAGGAGGGTGTTGCAGCAGGTCATTAAGGAGTGAGGACTCGACAACAGTCTAGCAACCATTATCACCCACCCGTTTGGACAGCCAGCTTTGGTATCTCCCATTCCTGGCTGCTATATCCACCATGAGGGAGAAGGGGCGTTGGTCTTACCTGATACGCCTCTTCTAAGAATGGTGGATATAGCAGCCAGTCCCGCCCTGTTTCGTCGACTTAGACTGTTGGCTTCGGCGGGGCTGGAGGAGGACTAGTCTTTATTGACTCTTTTTATTGACTATGGCACAACGGAGTGTCGCTTCGCTTCTTTGTTTCAAACTGACTGGCATAGCAACAAGGGCAGTACCTAAACAGCTTTGACAGACTCAGTCCAATCAGAGAGCAGACGGATTTAACCCATTCCTGGCTGCTATATCCACCATTCCTAGAAGAGGCGTATCAGGTAAGACCAATGCCCCTTCTACCTACACCATCTTAATTTTTGAGAATCCCTTTGATTTCCCCCTTACTTTCTTTTCAGGAATTTTGCTGATGATTTTGTGGCATTCAATGGAATCGTGTTGTGTTTTGGAACTTGTGGGGCTCATCCTCGGATGCTTGGTAGCCGTCTTTGCAATCTGAGTGAGTAATCTCAGACTAATGGCCATGAGAACAGAGACAGAGATCTTGAAGAGGAGAATAAGCAAAATTTATGTCCTGCCGAAACTATGGGCTGCTGTTCAAATTAATGTCTCTGTTGGGATATACAAGTAGTCTTCCGTTAACAATGGAGATAACCAGGCTGAGCCCGAGGGAAGGGTCAAATGCATCATAAGTCATGCGTCCCTGCGAGGGAAGGGTCAAATGCATCATAAGTCATGAGTCCCTGCACGCCCGCAACAGGTCTAAGTCCAGTCCATCTTGATTGCCTTCTTAATTCCCACTCATTTTCCTGTACGGTGCCTCGAGACTCCAGTGATGGGTATCACTCTTGTCCTATAGCTCTATAGACTGGGTCTAAACTGAAGACATGCCCTCTGCTGACGCTCCCCAGTTCAACTCAGTCTATAGCTCTGTATAGACGTGGCAGAGTGAGCTCTGCCAAAAACAGTTTTTGGTTCACCAGCAATTTGGAAGAAGTGCTTGGAAGAGAGGAAGAAGATTACAGCGTGAAGAGCCCTAGGCTTGACCCCGCTGTTATTGGAGGCTTGGTATTGCAGGAAAGGGAGGCCAGAAAAGGCTTCACTAACTGCAGCAGCCATTTTCGGGGGCCTGTGTGAAGAGCCAGTGGCTCGAGCCCGCTACCCTGCAACGAGGGAGGATTGGAAGGCATCGCTGGAAGGAAAGGTTGGCTAACAGCATGTTTTGACTCCTCGTGGTGGCCAGCGCCATTGGGGTGTGTTCTGGAGGCTCAAGCGGCCTTTTTCTCTAATTGGCGCAAAATGGCGAAGAGGCCAGGCGCCATTTTGAAAGTGGAGTAGTGTGGGGGCAGTAAGCTAGCACACTACTCCGAAAGGCCATTAGTGAGTGTTACTGGCTGGTAGCACTCAGGAGAACACTATCTCTCAGCTGCCTGCCCAGGAGGGAGTGCAGTTTGGAGTTGTTGCCGGCCCCAGACCACATGGAGGTTCCAGGCTGTCTGCCCGATTGGGAGGTAGACTGGGACCTCCAGCATTGATTATAGACAGAACTGCTGAGGCTCTTTGGCTGCCTACCCAATAGGGAGGTGGACCGGGACCTACAGCATTGATTATACATAGAACTGCTGAGGCTCTTTGGCAGACCAGGGCCTCCAAAGTACAGCAGCCTTCTGGAACTTGCTGAGTGTGAGAGTGATCTGGAGTGGTGAGATAACTGAGGCCATTGGAGCCATTTTTCTTTTGGGGCCTTTCCTGGCAGGAAGCCTTTAAAAAAAAAAAAGGAAAGGAGAGCTGACTAGTAGACCAGGTATTACACAGTGTCTGCAGTTTTTTCACGTGCACATGGAGAGATGGCTGAAAGAGCTCAGGCGAGCGGAGCTAGCAGTCGCGGCTCCAATCATGGATCCTCTAAATCCAAGAGTGGGGCCAGGGGAGCAGCAGCCACGACAAAATCCAAGGCTGCCCCCAACAAGAAGCCTTCTAAGGCCCAGGAGAAGGTGGAGCAGAGGCTTCAAAGGGCCTTGGAGAAGCAGGTGGAAAAAGGGGCAAAAGCAGCAGAGAAAAGGAAGCACCTAAGCGCCCTTGTAGAAAGGGAAGTTAGGGCTGGCCCTGCTTTCAGCCAGATATTGGAGTCTTATAATCTCAGCACTGCAGGAGACTTGATTATGCAGGAGGAGCCAGGTTCAGTCTCTATCCCTGGGCCATCTACAAGTGGCATTTGGCCTCCACAGGGCCTCTCACCTTTACCACAGGAGAGGGGGGTGGCGAGCCAGAGAAGGCATCCACCCGAGGCTACCTTCACTCCCACGGCGGCGGGGCTCCTCCCGCTGGGGGAGGGTGACACAGACACCCTCAATGGATTTCTGAGGCAATTAAGAGAGGTTTTGAAGCTGGCAGACAGCATTTCCTCCAAACAGCAACGATGGCATCGGAAATGCAGGTGCAGGAGAGTTCACCTCAGCATCCAAGGGAGTTGTTGAGTTACCAGGCTTCCTGTTCTCCGGACTCTTCCTCAAGGAGTGAAGATTCGGTTTCGGAGGAAGAGGGCCTGATGGCTCAGGAGTTGTCAGAAGAGGAGGGTATGGCGCCTGAACAACCTAGCTTCAAAGGGTTGTTCCGGCCTCATTTGTTCAAGGCGCTACTTTTTAAGGCTAAGAGTTCTACCCGGCTGGGGATGGACTCGTCAAAGCCTGAGGTTTCTCAGGAGTCTGCGGATCCCTCTGATCTCCTGTTTTCAGAGCCCATGACTGAAACAGAGGCCATTCCAGCGCCAAGATTATTTATGGACGTAGTTCGGAGGCAGTGGGTTTCTCCTGGGGCTTATCCCAATCCCACATCCTTTGACAAAAAATTCTACAATGTCACCCTGGATCTCACTGAGCTTCTACAGATTCCGGAGGTAGATGAGCCGGTGATGGCGTTGGCATCCCCCTCTGCTGCTCTTTCTGATGCGGAGGACGTGCTTAAGCTAGACGAGAAGAAGTTGGAGCTTATGCTTTGCAAGGCCCAACAAGCGGCTGCCTGGGCAGTCAAAATCTGCCACGGCCGCTTCTTTTTTCACCAGAGCGTCATTGCTTTGATTGAAGCACATGCAGGAAAGAGTCCCGCCCTCTGATCTGCGGACTCACCAGGATTTCAACAAGGTTGTTGCTGCAGCAGAATTCACAGCGGACGCCATATTGAATTCTGCGAAATTCAGTGCTAGGGCAATTGCTTCTTCTGTCACGGCAAGGCGTCTACTGTGGCTGAAGCACTGACAGGCAGACACTAAGAGAAGGTGGAAGTTGGCTTCAGCACCCTTTAAAGGGGGCAAGCTATTTGGTGCGTCCCTGGATCCAGTTTTGGTGGAATCTAGGGACAAGAGGAGAGTGTTGCCATCGATCTCCAGGAGGTTTGATCACCGACCCTCACCTCCCTTCCGTTAGTCTTATTTTCGCCCTTATGCAGGGTCAGGGTTTCAGCGACAACAGAGGGGTTGTACACCCAGACAGTATAACCAGTCGGGGCAGGGGTTTGTGGATAAGACCAAAACACAGCCCCAAAACAGGTGACCCTTTCGAGGAGGGGGCAACCGCCCTTTTCGTCACTCTCGATAATGCCAGGGCCATGGCTCCCATTGGTGGCCGACTAGGGCTATTTGCCCACCAATGGGAAGAAACAACTACAGACACTTGGGTCAGGGAGACCATAAGATCGGGTCTATCCCTAGAATTTACCTCCCCCCCCCGAAGTGTTTTATCCGTTGTCCCGTCTCCAGAGATGTGAACAAGAGGAAGAGCATGGAAGCTCTTCTGCATCTAATCCGGCATCTACTGGATATACAGGTGGTGGAAAGGGTCCCAGTCGATCAGGAGGGACAAGGTTATTATTCCATGCTGTTTGTGATTCAGAAACCCTCGGGGCGGGGGGGGTGAGACCAATTCTCAATCTCAAAGGACTCAACAAATACTTAAGGTACCGGAGGTTCAAGATGCATTCTCTACAATCGATTTTGGAGAATGTCAGAGAAGGAGATTTCTTGACCTCCATCGACCTCACGGAGGCGTATCTTCACATACCAATTTCACCTCTAGACAGAAAGTATCTGAGGTTCTGTTACAACGGCAGACACCTGCAGTACAGGGCCTTACTGTTTGGATTGGTATCAGCACCCAGGGGGTTCACCAAACTATTGGCAGCACTAGGAGCCTTTCTCAGGACACTACCAGTCAGGATACAATGTTATCTTGACGACATATTAATACAGTCAGTATCTCACAGACAAGCAGAGGAAGACCTGCTGGTCGCGATTCAGCTCTTGCAGAGCCATGGCTTTTCCATCAATATAAAAAAAAGCCACCTCAAACTGGCTACACCTGGGGGTGATAATAGATACCTTATCAGGGCAGGTGTTTCTGTCGCCAGGTCGCCTGGAGAGCATCAGGACATTAGCAAGGCAGATCAGATTGGAAAAGAGAGCCCCCCCTTGCCTTGCTGTCCACTTTGCTCGGCAAGATGATATCATGTATAGGAATAGTTCCTTGGGCTAGGTTCCATGCCAGGCCATTACAGTGGTTTCTGCTCCCTTTCCAGAGAAATGGCAGGGGCACATCACCGGTGAAAGTTAGGGTCCCGAGGGTGGTCCTGAGGTCATTCTTCTGGTGGACTTCAGATCATATGAACAAGGGTTGCGTGTACAGGGACCAGAAGCGTCTGACTATCATCACAGATGCCAGTCTGGGGGGCTGGGGAGCCCATTTCCAGAATCTGGTGGCCCAAGGGAGGTGGTCACAGAGGGACTTACACCAAAACATCAATTGGCTAGAGCTGAAGGCAGTTCGCCTGGCCCTGCGAGAATTCAAGGAGCAGATTGCCAGATGGCATGTCCTCCTCCTCACTGACAATGTGGCGGCTAAGGCGCACATCAACAGGCAAGGGGACACGCACTCCAAGGCGCTCATGAAGAAGGCAGAGTGACTTTAGCTGGGCGGAGAATAACGTGCTTTCCATAATGCTGAGCACATCTCAGGGGTGAAGAATGTGCGGGCAGACTGGCTGAGCAAGGCCACTATCCACCATGCGGAGTGGCGTCTGCACTCGGACTTATTCCGGGAAATATCAAATCGGTTTGGCCCTCCGATATTAGATCTTTTTGCTTCCCTGGCAAACAGCCAGCTGCCCCGCTTCTTCTCAAGGTTTCCGGAGCAGGGGGCAGAGGGAATCGATGCCCTTCGTTGTCCACGGCCTCGAGGGTTACTTTATGCCTTCCCACCCCTGGTCTTGATTCAGCAGGTGCTCAGGAGGATGTTAGCCGAGAGGGCAGAGGTGATACTGATAGCACCACACTGGCTCAGACATCCGTGGTTCACGGATCTGGTCAGCCTGTCAATTGCCAGGCCGTGGAGGATTCCTCCGGACAGAGTCTCCCTCAGCCAGGGGCCCATATGCCATCCAGACCCACAGTGGCTCCACTTGACTGCATGGCGCTTGAGTGGAGACTTCTGATGGAGCGAAATTTTCCTCCGGCGTCATACAGACCATCCAGGCTGCCAGACAACCATCCACTACTCGGATCTACAATGCTACGTGGGAAAATTTTTGTAGGTGGTGTACCAGATGTGACTTGGAGCCCACCACAGTATCAGTTCCTCAATTGCTTGACTTCCTTCAGGAAGGCCTGGATAAAGGGTTAGCTCCAACGACTCTTCGTAGGCAGGTAGCGGCCTTAGCATCGGTTTTATCCTGTGGGACTCTAGAATCCATAGTACACCACCCGGAGGTGAGGAGATTCCTCAAGGGAGCCACCAATTTAAGACCACCGGTGGTTCATAGATATCCCACCTGGGATCTCACCAAGGTGCTGCAGGCCCTCATCAGGGCACCCTTTGAACCCCTAAGATCTACCCACCTCAAGTTTCTCACTTACAAGGTAGTGTTTTTAGTGGCCATAACATCGGCCAGGAGGATATCGGAGTTGGCTGCTCTTTCTGTAAGGGAGGATTTATGCATCTTCCATGCTGGTGGCTTTGGGCGACCATTGCCAAGGCATATGACTTGCAGGCCCTTCCGAGACCCAGGGCGCTCACAGCACATTCTACCATGAGTGCTGCCATGACGACAGCCTGGCCGACACAGGCTTCGGTGGAGGAAATTTGTCGTGCGGCGACCTGGTCTTCGCCGTCGCCTTTCATTCGGCACTACCGACTGGATTCATTCGCCTCGGCTAAGGCAGCCTTTGGCAGGAGAGTTCCTCAGCGAGTACTGGAAACAACCGGTGAACAGGACCAGACAGGTATCCTCTCGTGAGGACAGCCATCTTTGGTATGTCCCATGCCTGCAGTCTCTCAGCACCGTACAGGAAAAGGGGCATTGATCCTACCTGATACGCCCATTTTCTGTCAGTGCTGAGAGACTCCAGCCCCACCCTAAGTAGGGTCTGGTCTGGGGTATACTTGGGGTGTCATTGCAGGTACTATGTCATGAGACATCACTGTAACATCGTCGAACTGGGGAGCGTCAGCAGAGGGCGTGTCTTCAGTTTAGACCCAGTCTATAGAGCTATAGGACAAGAGTGATACCCATGCCTAGAGTCTCTCAGCACTGACAGAAAATGGGCGTATCAGGTAGGACCAATGCCCCTTTTCCTTGACTGTTATTAGTTCAGATTCTTCTGGAGAGCTTAAGCTTGCAATAAATCTTTATAGTCATTTGAACTGCCTGAGTCTCCTGATTTCCCCAGTGCTTGACAGGCAATCATTTAGTGACCATTAAGAATAGAATAGAATAGAATAGAATAGAATAGAATAGAATAGAATAGAATAGAATAGAATAGAATAGAATAGAATAGAATAACAACAGCACTGAAAAAAGTGACTTGTGACTGTTTTTCCCACTTACTACTGCTACAGCATCCCCATGGTCACATGATCAAAATTTAGACACTTGGCAACTGATTCATATTTATGAGTATTGCAATGTCCCGGGGTCAAGTAATCACCATTTGTAACCTTCTAACAAGCAAAGTCAGTGGGGAAGCCAGATTCACTTAACAAATGAGTTACTAACTTAACAACTGCAATGATTCACTTAACAATTATGGCAAGAAAAATCGTAAAACGGGTCAAAATTCACTTAACAACTGTCTCACTTAGCAACAGAAATTTTGGGCTCAATTGTGGTTGTAAGTCGAGAACTATCTGTACAGATGCTGATGTACCCCGCCCTCCTGCCACGCAAGAGAATTGTGGGAAAGGAAACAACCTTACCTAGAAATTCACATAATGTTCTCCCTCCCATTTTTTAGAAATTCAGTAAAGACAGAATTGCTTAGGAGAACATTTAAAGGTTGTTGCTTGAGAGACATTTAATAAGAACTATAGTTATTTTTAATTATGTAGGGCTGTATAATATTTTATTGGACATTGTTTCATGATGTTATGTTGTCACCTCCCAGGAATCCCTTGGAGGGATGGTAATATAGTTAATGAACAAATACATAATAAATATGTAGTCTGAGAAATGCTAACATTTTAAGCATCCATATTCAGATTTCTGAAATATTGTATATTAAGTAATATACTACAAAAAAATGATACTATAGCTAAAAATGAATTTGAGGATTTGATTAAGTGCTTTTCTTAATTATAGGATTTCTTAAAACTTTTATTTATTTTTCAGCTCTTGCTATTTTCTTTTAAATGCTTTTAAATGCTGCTGTTTCAAAGAAATTTAATTTACTAGGAGGTTCTTATTGCTCTCTGAGCTTGGTTGTTTTCTTGCAGATGTTTCATTACCCAACTAGGTAACATCATTACTAATGTTATCACACCCATAATGTTACCTAATTAGGTAATGAAACGTCTGTAAGAAAAAAACAACTAAGCTCAGAGAGCACCAAGGACTCCACAGTTCAATCCTGAGCTACAAATATTCTCTTCTACCACTTCATTGAGAGATGGGCAGCATATAAATTTAATAGATGATGGTGATGATGATGATGGTGGTGGTGGTGGTAATGGTGATGATGATGATGGTATTCACATAATATATCCAAAATATGGTAATCCGAGCCTGGTCATTTGTGCCTCTGGGTTGATATTTTTAATGATCCATTAATTGGTTTTCTTGGCTGTCCACTGTATTCCCAGGAATCTTCTCCAACACCAAAATTTAAAGAAGCCAATACTTTTCTTATCCTGCTTCTTCAAAGTCCAACTTTAACTCCCAGAGACTATGACAGGGAATAGTGTGCTATGCACCATGTTAATCTTGTGCTTCATGGCATTTGAATACCTTTTCCAAGTCCTTCAATGTGTCCTTCCAAGTCCTCTGTGTGCTAGTTTGTGACATATTTCTTGACTACTTGTTCCTTTACTGTTGATCAATATGCTTAAGTGTGCAACTGCCAAAAAAGTCAAAGCAATCCTAGGCTGCATTAATAGAGGGATAGAATCAAGACCATGTGAAGTGTTAATACCGCTTTATAATGCTTTGGTAAGACCACACTTGGAATATTTCATCCAGTTTTGGTTGCCACAATATATAAAAGATGTTGGGACTCTAGAAAGAGTGCAGAGAAGAACAACAAAGATGATTAGGGAACTGGAGGCTAAAACATACGAAGAACGATTACAGGAATTGGGCAAGTCTAGTTTCATGAAAAGAAGGATGAGGGGTGAGACGATAGCAGTGTTCCAATATCTAAGGGGCTGCCACAAAGAAGAGGGAGTCAAGCTATTCTCCAAAGCACCTGAAGGCAAAACAAGAAACAATGGATGGAAATAGTCAAGTAGAGAAGCAACCTAGAGATTTCCTGATAGAGAAGTTGGGGTTGCTGCAACACTGGAGGTTTTTAAGAAATTGGACAACCATTTGCCTGAAATGGTATAGGGTTTCCTGCTTGAGAAGGGGGTTGGACTAGAAGACCTCCAAGTTCCTTCCATTATTCTGTTATTCTGTGCCTTTTTCCAAATCTATTTGATTCAACTGGTTGGAATTAGATCTGGGGTGTTTGGCCTATACCCCTAATAATTTAACACTGTCCCTTTTTTATGAGGTTTTGTGATTTTAAAAATACTCATACAAAACTTTCAAAATTGGCAATTCTCCATAGTGGTGGAGATAGCATCCAGGAATGGGTTAACCTCATCTGTTCAGTTGATTGGACTGAGTCTGTCAAAGTTGTAATGCCACGCCTCTGTTGCTAGGGCACCCCAGCTTTTGACTCAGTCCTTCAGTCTGGACAGACGTGTCAAGAGTTTTTCCTTGAATTGGTTAATTGTTCCTGGATGCTTCTTCACTCTGAATTTGACAGGCTGCAATTGTGAGTTCAAACCAGCTGACTCCCCCTCGAGTGGTTGAGTCACTGGGTGTTTCCCGGCAGTAGGGCTTCGGCTCTAGCTGCAGGAATGGCCCTCTGCTGTCAGATTAGCCCAAACAGCTAATCTTCCACCCGTTGAGCTGTCATCGCTCCAGAAAGACTGTGGAGCTTCGTGTTCCCCTCCATACAGCAGAGGCAGCCATTGTGGAGCTTAGCACTCCCTTTAATCAGGGGAAGCAGCGGTTCATGGAGCTTCGCGCTCCCGTCGTGGGCGAGTCGGGCAGCCTTTGCAGGAGCTCTGCGCTCCAAGAAGAGACTGGTTGCCGCCTGACGATCTTGTCAGCACTGAAGGGCCGGTGGAGTCCCGCGCTCCTGCCTAAATGGTCCAGAGGCCATTTTAGGAGCTAAGCGCTCCATACAGAGACTGTTTTGCCGCCCTACTGAACCGGACAGTGCCAAGTGTCTGGTGGAGCTTCGCGCTCCCGACACACAGGTAGAGCCTCGCACTCCCGAAAGCCAGAAGCACAATTCCTGGCTGTCGCCCTACCACCCCCTGCAACTGACGCCACGGCCTCTGAGGAGTTTTGTGCTCTAACTACCTTGCTGCCAGCGCTGCTGCTTGTTTTGGAGTCTTGCGCTCCATTCCACTGTGCAGAACCTGTATCTAGCTTCTGAAGGGGCTTCGCACCCCCCCCATATATACAGCGGGTTCCTGCTCTCTCACTATATCAGACGAGACAGGTCTCCCTGCACGTCTAAACTGCAGCATCACAGCCAAAAGGGCGCGAAATTTGAATCCAAGATGGCTGACACAGAGTCAGTTGGGAGCTGCTCTGAGACAGCTAGAGCAGCAGCAGCAGAGCTACTAAACACAGAGCTAAGGCTCATTGTAAAAGGGAGAAGCCTAAGAAACCTTCTAAGGCTGAGCTGATTGATGAGAGGCGCAGAGACCAGGCCCTCAAAAGGATTTGTGACAAGGCTAGTAAGGGCAGAGCCCAGGCTTCAAACAAACCATGTGAACCTTGTTGCTCAGACAGCTCGCCCTCACAACAAGGGGGTCATATAGACCAAATTTCCATTCAAAGCTTTCCAGTGCCTGTTCCTACTACAGGACTATGGGGATCTGATCCAGACCTGCCTGCATTGTCAGCATCAGGGGATAGGTCAAGTAAAAAGCCCAGGTCTTCCCCTTAGGCCACCTTCACACCTATGGCCGCTGGCCTCTGGCCAGAGGCAGGCAGGGAACATAATTTTCCTGACAACATTCAGGAACTTATTGCAGAGGCAATAAAACAGGGCATTTCTGCAGGCTTTCAGCAGCCCAGAAGGGCTTACTCTGAGGTCTCTGACTTCTCAATAGATCGATCTCGTTTATCTGACCCTGGTCAGAGCGAATTGCCTGGGTTACAGGAGCCCGGTTCCCTACTCCCTCCCATGAGAGCCTGCATTCCCTTTCAGAGGAGGTTGAGCAAAGGGATTTGGAGCTCTCCACACACACACACACCCCGAGGTTCTTTATACGCTGCCCCATTTCAAAGAACGCTTCAAAGAAGGCCCTCATGGATTCAGCCATACAGCACCTGCTGGACATTCGAGCCATCCAGCAGGTTCCAGAGGGTCAACTAGGGCGGGAGTTCTACTCAATTCTCTTTGTGGTTCCTAAGACCTTGGGTGTGTGGAGGGCTATTCTTGACCTCAAATGTCTGAACCGCCATCTAGTTTATAGGCGGTTCAAAATGCAGTTGCTTCAATCGATTCTTGGGGGCATGAGAGAGGGCGACTTCCTAGTCTCGATTGACCTAACAGAGGCCTACCTGCATATACTGATTCTGCCCTTACATTGGCAGTATCTCAGGTTTTCCTATGCAGGCTCTCATTATCAGTATAGGGCCCTTCCATTTGGCCTTTCATCTGCGCCTAGAGCATTCACTAAGATCTTAGCTGCCTTGGTGGCCCACCTCAGGGTTAGGCCCGTGCGTGTCCAATGTTACCTGGATGATATTTTAATCCAGTCCTCCTCCCTCCATCAAGCGAGTGAGGACCTCCAGGTAACAGTCTGGACCCTTAGGCACCATGGGTTCTCTATTAACATGGAGAAGAGCCATTTTACTCCTTCTAACCGGCTACTCCACGTGGGGGCAGTTATAGATTCCCTTGAGTGCAGGGTGTACCTGTCCCAGGAGCGTCAGGACAGTCTTAGGGACCTGGCCGGCAGATTCCAAAGAGAGCACAAAGTGCCCTTGGCTCTGCTCTCAAAGCTCCTGGGCAAGATGGTGTCCAGCATTGCCATCATACCACGCCTGCACTCCAGAGACCTCCAATGGATTCTCTTACCGTTCCAGAGGACAGGCAGGGTCCAGGTTCCCAGGGAAGTACTCCATTCCCTCAACTGGTGGAGGTCTCCGGCAATCTCCAAAGGATGCCTATTCCGAGAGCCTCAGTGCATGGTCATGACAACGGATGCCAGCCTCTTCGGTTGGGGGGCCCACTCCCAATCGTGCATGGCTCAGGGTCAGTGGAACCGAGTAGACCGGACAAGGAACATCAATTGGTTGGAGTTACGAGCAGTCCACCTGGCCCTTCGTCATTTCCAGCACTTGGTCTCAGGCAAGCACATCTTAGTGCTAACGGACAATGTGGCCACAAAGGCACACATAAACCGTCAGAGGGGCACCAGATCAAAGTCCCTCATGCAGAAGACCAGGTGGCTGGGTGTATGGGCAGAGTGGCTTCTACTTTCCATCTCGGCAGACCACATTTCAGGGGTGTCAAACGTGCAGGTGGACTGGCTCAGCCAGACTATCATCGACCATGCGGAGTGGTGCCTGCACCCGTCCATTTTCCGGGAACTGAGGAACCGCTTCGGCCTCCCAGAGGTGGATCTGTTTGCCACCCCAGAAAACTCTCAGCTGCCGAGATTTTACTCGAGGTTCCCATCTCCAGGGGTGGAGGGAGTCGATGCTCTCTGCAGCCCATGGTCTCCAGGCCTCCTGTATGCCTTCCCTCCTCTTCCACTTCTGCCGAGGGTAATCAGGAAGGTCCTGGAGGAGAAGGTGGAGGTCTTGCTGCTGGCTCCTCATTGGCCCAGGAGAGCTTGGTTCGCCGATCTTGTGAATCTCTGACTCAGAGTGACTCAGCCCTGGAGGATCCCTCAGGGCGTGGCCTCTCTCAGCCAGGGGGCGTTGGTCCACCCAGACCCTCAGTGGTTTCAACTGACTGCCTGGCACTTGAGTGGAGCGCTCTGAGAGGGGACAATTTTTCCTCCAGGGTCATCAAGACTATTCAGGCTGCTAGGAGACCTTCCACTGAGCGCATATACTCCACCACGTGGAAGGCCTTCTGTTCCTGGTGCATCAAGGTGGGCATTTCCCCAGTAGAGGTCTCCATAGCCCATATTCTGGAATTTCTCCAGAATGGTCTGGATAAGGGGCTCTCACCTAACCATCCGGAGGCAGGTGGTGGCCCTATCCTCTGTGTTGGCCTGTGGATCGCTAGAATTGCTTGCACAGCATACCACAGTCAGGAGATTTATCAGGGGTGCAACTAATCTCTGTCCCCCGGTAGTACACAGGTACCCTACCTGGGACCTGTCCAGGGTATTGAAACCCCTCACGGGGGCCCCATATGAACCCTTGAGATCTGCCAGCTTCCACCACCTGTCCTGCAAGGTGGCATTCTTGGTGGCTATTACATCGGCCAGGTGGATCTCTGAACTGGTGGCTCTCTCAGTAAGGAGTGACCTGTGCATTTTTCACAGATTGTGTAGTTTTGCGGTTGGACCCCTCCTTCATCCCCAAGGTGAACACTTGGTTTCACAGGGCACAGGAACTCATCCTACCCAACTTCTGACCCAACCCAGTCTACCCCTTGGGAAAAAGGTGGCACACCTTGGACGTGAGGAGGGCCCTCCGCATTTATGTTAAGAGAACCGCCGACCTGAGGAAAAAAGGAGAAACATGTTTTAAAGACAAAGCAGCTCTCTGCAGCTCCCTGCCCCCCTTCAGCTCCAGGGCGATGGGGATTAAGACATGGCCCTCAGGACATGATAGGATTAGCCCTCTACCCATCTAGCAACAGAACTCACCTCATGGCACCTGGAGAGATTGCATCACCCAGCAAGGCTCAACCAACCCTGGGACTCAAAAGACAACCTACAAAGTTACCCCTGCATGGCTCCATGGGAGTCTGACAACCAATCAGAATACAAGCTCAAATTCAAAGCCGAACAGAGGGTATAAATCTCTCTCTCTCTCAATCTCTCTCACCCATGTGCTTTTTTGCCCAGGACATCAAACCATGTGGTCCTGCTTCATCATTAAACCAACTTTCCAAGTAGCTTCCATATTTCCAGTGTCTTTCTCCCCACTTGGAACTGAACACAGATGGACATTTCTTCCAACAAGTTCAAAATATCCCAAGGGCACCAGATTGATTAGTTTTGGGCTGATGAATGAATCCAAACACAGATTTCACACCTCCAAATGTTGATGTGAATTCTCAGTTTAAAAGGAAAAAGCATATAAAGTTATGTATGGAGGGATAAAATATATTTAGAAATCTGTACTTTTGAAGCAAATACATTTAGAAGGGCCGTTGGTCTTACCTGATATGCTCCTTCTCGTGGGGTGGAAATAGCATCCAGGAATGGGTTAACCTCATCTGTTCAGTTGATTGGACTGAGTCTGTCAAAGTTGTAATGCCACACCTCTGTTGCTAGGACACTCCAGCTTTTGATGAAGATGAAATGACAGACTCGACGTGTCGGTATTGAAGAGCTTCCTAGCTGGCCGAGGGCCAGACAGTCTTCCGGGTGGGACTGGATGCTATCTCCACCCCACGAGAAGGAGCGTATCAGGTAAGACCAACGCCCCTTCTCCATAGTGGTGGAAATAGCATCCAGGAATGGGACATACCAAAACTGGCTGTCCTATGGGTGGGCTACAGTCCAGTCCGAGGTCTCCCCCTCCATATGGACCCGTTGAAGGACCCTGCGACTGAAAGCTGCCTCCACCGAGGCGAAGATGTCCAATTTATAGTGTCTAATAAACAGCAAAGGTGAAGACCAAGTGGCCGCCCTGCAGACCTCCTCCAGAGAAGCCTGTGTAGCCCAAGCTGCCGACGTTGCTGCGCTTCGAGTTGAGTGCGCCGTCACTCTCGTAGGTCTAGGGAGAGACTGGAGATCGTATGCCTTGGCGATGGTTAATCTCAACCATCGTCCCACGGTAGAAGGAGTTATCTTGTTACCCAAGGTGGACGGTTGAAATGAAATAAACAGGGCCTCTGTTCTCATCCAAGGAAATATAATATTCTGCCTTTTTAATATTTTCTAAAATATTTCATTCTTCTAGGAGGGGGGTGGGTGCTAACTTTCTTCAAACTAAAACTCTTATAATCCCTGAGCATGTCAGCATGACCTGGGAGGAGATGAAGTCCAAACCATCTCCTGGGCTCCATGTTTGAAAAGGTTGTTCAGTAAAATGGATTGGTTCGATTTATTTTGGAATTCAAACCCTCAAACTGCCCAAGGTTTAGGCAAGGAGAGTTTCAATGCTAAACAATCTTGTTCACTCAGACTCTGCCTCCTGGTTGCACTTATTTTAAAATAAACCAGGACATTAAATGCATTTATACAAATAATGACTTGTCTAGCACATAGAACTTTGAGATGGAAAAATATTGCATTAGGGCTATTTTCACTTCACCTGGCTCTGAGGGAGACTATGCCGTTAATACAGAAAGTTAATACAGGAAGTTGAGGAAGTTTCATATCAATCATGTCAGGAGGAGGGGGGGGGGGGAGAAAGGAGAAGGAGAAGATAGAGAAGGGGAAGGAGAAGAAAGAGATAAACAAGGAGAAGGTGAAAATGAAGGAAGAGGAGAAGGAGAAGGTAGAAAAGGAGAGGATAAAGAAGAAGGGGAAGAGGGATGAGAATTAAAAGGAGAAGGAGATAAACAGGAAGAGGAAGGAAGAGGAGAAATACATAACTGAATTAGTGTGGTAAAACTCTTTTTAAAAGATTTGTGTTGCTTATTTGGGATACCCACATGGAAACAGAGTATAGTAATATTCTGGGCCACAAAAACTGAGAATGGGAGTGGGGGATTGCTAATTTCATGAGAAAAAAAGAATACAGTATGATTTTTTTAAAAAAAAATCTTTTCATAAGATGCAAGTGCTATTAAGGAAGAATTATAGCTTGCTACAATTAAGGGTGACATATTTTACCTCTGTTTGGGGGGAAATGAAAGCACAATGAACTCCACCAAGCGTTCAGTTTAATTATTGCTTTTTCTCTGTCACTCACAGGTTTGCTTGGATTTCTTTTTTAAGGTGAAAATGGGACACATATGCTACATATTATTTCAGGCTGTATGTTTGGCAAGGGAAAAACGTCCTGGCTGAGGTTAGGGACACAATCCAACAGGACAGAATACTAAAATTGGAATTCAAAGGAGAATTTGGAATTTTAGTCAATTAAAATTAACTCTTGGATTTTTTTCCCCAGGGGAACAAGATCTTGTTCTGAGCCTTAACACATTTAAGACTGCACACATTTAAGGGTGCTGCTGCCTCAACAGATTGTGCTGAGGGAGTACCTAAGATTTGGGAGGCCAATCTGCAGAACACCGACCTGTAGGTGAGTTTTTGAAATATCTCCCCAAAAATATATCCCCACCAAGATGCATTGTGCTCAGGACTAATGTTATTTTTTTGCATTTTTTTCTGTGGTTATGCTTTGTCTTGTGTATAGCTGGTATAATGTATATAGGTAGTCCTCGACTTACACGTTTCGTTTAGTGACCAAAGTTACAATGGCACTGAAAAAAATGACTTATGACCGTTTTCCACACGTACAACTATTGCAGCATCTCCATGGTCACATGATCAAAATTCTGATCCTTGGCAACTGACTCATATTTATGATGGTCGCAGGGTCTTAAGGTCATGTGATCACCATGTTCGATCTTCTGACAAGCAAAGTCAATGGGGAAGCCAGATTCACTTAACACCCCTGTTACTAACTTAACAACTGCAATGATTCACTTCACAACTGTGCCAAGAAAGGTCATAAAATTGAGCAAAATTCACTTAACAAATGTCTACTATCTTTGCTTTCTTTTGCCAGTCCAACTTCTATTTGCAGGTCTTTCTATTTTGTGATTTCCTCCAGATTTTTTTATCTTTCTTATGGACAATTGTTAAGTCTGGGGTGTTATGTGGCAGGTGCTTGTCTGTTTGAATTCTGAAGTCACAGAGCACTTTAGCTTCTTCATTTTCTATTCCTTTGTTTATTTTGTAGTCCCATCAGTTCTTGCTTGCCGGCAAGTGGTATTTCTTGCAGATATCCTTGGCAAGCTGTTGTGATTACATGAATTTCTTCACAATCTGTTACTCTATTCATAAGTGGTCAAGAACTGGCTGGCCTCACACAATTTCCCAATTTTGCTTTGGTTTTGGTGTGGATCCAGCCAACTTCTTACAGGTGGAATTGAAGTGTTGGTGCATATTTAAAAAAGAGGGTGGGTATTGCATGCTTTTGGCCCCCATCTTACCTTTTTGACCCCTGCCCTGTAGACCCATCGAGAAAATCTATGTGGTCACTAAGAATTGAAAAGGACTTGATGACACATAACCAATTAATCTCCATGGATACGTGGACACTGCTGGCATTGCGCATAGAGGTTTTTAGGCCGCATTCTGAAAGAGCAGTTGCCAGTCAGAACGGCTAATATTGAGCTAGACAAACCATTTAAATAGGCATAAAGTGGCTTCTTTTATCTCTCTGTTATGCCAAGAACCCCAAAGCAGCTAAACTAGGATTTGATGTGAGAGGCTGTGCCTTCCATGCTGAAGGTCTCAGGTTGAAATCTTACCCATCCTCTAATCCAGTCCAAGATGGCATGAAAAATCTTTGACTGTGACTTAAATATGGTAGCTAATGAGAGGAACCAAGATGGCTGGATTAAGAAGTGCCCTCGACACATAGATTTTATTGTTTTTATTTATTTTTTATTGTGTGTATAGTTTTGAAATTGTAAACACTCCAGAGTCATTGACTGAGATGGAAAGAAAAAGAAAGGAAAGGAAAGGAAAGGAAAGGAAAGGAAAGGAAAGGAAAGGAAAGGAAAGGAAAGGAAAGGAAGGAAGGAAAGAAAGGAAAGAGAGAGAGAGAGAGAAGGAGGTAGGAGAGAGAGAGACTGGAAAAGGGTATGAATTGAAGGAAGGAAGGAAGGAAGGAAGGAAGGAAGGAAGGAAGGAAGGAAGGAAGGAAGGAAGGGAAGGAGGCAGGGCAAGGCAAGGCAAGACAAGACAAGACAAGGCTGATAATTAACATATATTATTGTGTGTGAGGTCCTCTCTGAGCTTGGTGGTTTGCTTGCAGACATTTCATTACCAAACTAGGTAACATTATTAGTTTGGTAATGAGGCGTCCTCAATAAAACAACCAAGCTGAGAGAGCATCAGGGACTCCACAGTTCAACCCTGAGCTGCAAATATTATCTTCTATTGATATTTTATGACGTGCTCATAATAATGCCTACTTATGCCTCTCAAGTATTAATATAACAAGATTGAGTGTTTTGCTAGATTTTGGCTAAGATTACAATAGTTTCTTTAATACGGGGTGATTAGAAATTCCCCATCTCTGAAAATAGAGCTTTCATATGTCATCATGGCTATCGATCACAATACCCATAAGGATAGGAATTTGCTTGAATGGCCACTGCTACCATCTTGCTTTTATAGAAAACATAAACATACTGTATGCACACAACCATACATGCACCTCTGGATACTTTCTCTACTGGCCATCAACACGCTTCATCCAATGTAACCCATTCTCTAAGCTTGGGGTGGGTGCTCCTGCCCTAATGATAATTTCAGGCATACTTAATAGGAGAAACTGAACTTGTGAAAAGGGTGCTTTTAAACACAGGCTTTTCTGGTTCAAAATACTTAAAGCTTCTGAATAAAAGATCTGAACTGCAGCCACCATTATCCATTGTAAGAGGGCAGAGAAGAAGAGGTATCCAGAAAGCTAACAAGTCACCTATATATCAGCCTGACCTTATAAATAACATAATGATAAAAGTCAAGTGATCTTCACTTCATCAACAATACGTTCCCCTTCCCTCTTTCCAACAGGAGAGAACTACATCAATTTAATTGCTTGGGTTGTTAAGTAATTGAGGGCTCTTTACAAGCCTCTGTTCATGGCATGGAATAGGAAAAAGCAAAATCTAACAGAATAACATTAGACTAACAGAGCTGGAAGAGACCTTGGAGTTCTTCTAGTCCAACCCCATCCTCTAGCTATACATATACCATTTCAGACAAATGGCTGTCCAATCTCTTCTTAAAAACCTCTAGTGATGGAGCACCCACAACTTCTGGAGGCTGATTAATTGATTATTTAATTCATTAACACTGATTAATTGTTCTCATTATTAGGACATTTCTCCTTAGTTCTAGATTGGATTTCACGAAGGAAGGCGAATATAGGTGTCCAAGGATAATGTTGCAGGGTCTGGGTTGGTTACCGGGACCAGAGGTTTAAACTTCTGAGCTTTCAGACTCCGATTGGAGCACATCCTCAGGGAACCTCTCTCTAACAGAATGTATGCTTAGGACTATTGTGTGTGTTATGTTGGGGTTGCATTGAAGAGGCAGGACTTCAGCATAGTGAATACAGCTCTTTATTAGTAGACCGGTACATCAGACTGACTTGGCTGTCCGACAGTTCCCTCTTTTAAAGGGAGCTGTCAGGCAGTCCAACCACTGAGGTTGCTCTATTTTCCTGCCTGTAATGTTGACCAATGATTTTAAACCTGTGATGTTGACCTGAGTGAAGCCTTCATTCCAGGCTTCACTCCCTATTAACATATTTAACAGTGTGTATGATATTTATATGGTGCCTGTTGTGTGTGGCTTTTTATCAGTCAACAATTAAAAAGCCACAAACAATAGGCACTATATACAGTAAATACCACACGTACAATAGCCCAAATCACTCTGTTAGAGAGAGATTCCCTGAGGATGGGCTCTAGCATGAATCTGAAAGCCAAGAAGACTAAACCTCTGGTCCCAGTGACTGACTCAGATTGGATCTTTCCTTCATAAGTTTCCACCTGTTACTTCTTATTCTGCCTTCAGGTGCTTCGGAGAATAGACTGATCCCTTCTTCTTTGTAACAGCCCTTAGATATTCAAAGACTGCTATGAGGTAATCCTTCTCTTTGCTAGACTAGATATACCCAGTTCCATTTTTCCAGTCTATGGAAAACGCTTGTTGATGTAATGGTTTTATGACAGGTCAGATCAACTTTTACAGCTCTGGATTGATAGCAATAGCACTTAGACTTATATACAGCTTTACAGTGCTTTACATCCCTCTCTAAGCGGTTTACAGAGTCAGCATATTTTCCCCAACAATCTGGGTTCCCATTTTACCGACCTCGGAAGGATGGAAGGCTGAGTCAATCTTGAGCCTGGTGAGATTCGAAGTGCCAAATTGCAGGCAGCCGGCAGTCAGCAGAAGTAGCCTGCAGTGTTGCACTCTAACCACTGCACCACCATGGCTCAAATATGGACCAGTTTTCAAAACAATGCCATAATAAATGAGCTGAGAATACTGCAGTGATTGGCATTTACATTGCTCAGAAATGTGGGATACATATTAGCACTCATCCATCAAGAACCATGGAGACATCTTAGCGGGATGAACAGTGATTTGGATGTGGTTTAGCTATTCAAAGAAATGAATTTTTGAAGCAAGGTTAAAAAATACTACATTTCCTTTCACGCTGTAGTTCAAAAACATAAAATCGGGTCCATTTGCATTCAATTGCAAATGAAGCAACTCTTCCTCTCTAATCTAAATGTGCCTTCTTGTCACAAATGGTCTGAGAGTGAAGCTGGGTAAGGATACAATTAGAGCTCTCGCCAGAAGTCCTCAAGCAGAACCAAAACATTGGAAAGGAACATACCTTGTTAAAGAAGGGTCAAGCACTATCGCCATTCTCATAACAGAGTTTTGAAGAGAAGAGAAAAACAAGACCTCAGGAATTTGCCTTATCAAGCACTGTCTTGACACTTTGCCCGCCAACCTATCTTAAAAAGGATAATCTTGCCAGTCCGTGTGGTGGACTAACTGTGGTAATGCACTTCTGACAGGCTCTTTGCAAAATACAACTTCGTTTCTTGCACTTGGAGAATGGAAATGTTGACCTCACCATGATGTTGTGAAATGTCCAGTTTAGATATAGATTGTGTCTCTTGATTAACGTTCTCCAACTTGATGGCCTTATGGTGTCTTGGATCAAAATGCTGATAATTCCATACAGAAACGCTGAGGGATTTCAAAACAGAAAGGATGACCTGGAAGCACCTGAAGATCCGTCTACGCTGGCTGAACATGTTGGGAAATCTTAGTACCAACATATCTGACATGCATCAAATGTGAGAAAGTTGAATTAGAATCATGGGTACGTGCATGGACAGACATCTTCTATGTCCTACTTTGGATTGATGAAAGTGCTACATTTCTTCTTCTGATGGATGTTAAAGTTTTGAAATTTTTTGGAAGGTGAAGGCTATCTCCACAATGCTTATCTCATTTATGTTTTTTCAACATGCCTTCTCCTATCTTCCACCAGTCAGCACCTTCCCTGTCTCTTTCCAGGCTGAGATTTATGATGTTCTCTTTTCCTGGAGCTCCAGTCCCTTGGTGCCCCACTGTTCCTGCAGCCCTGGTGAAGGGGGTTATCACGACACATCCTGAATGAGATGCGAAAGGACATTCAGAAGGGGCTGGAATAACAGGATCACAGTTTCTCAATTAGACAATAGGTGCTGCTATTCAAGTCTTACCATGTTAAATTCAGGAGACGGACTGTCTCATCCTTTCTCTGCCAAATAAAAGACTTTATGAATTTTTGGCTTCCATTCAGGAAAGAAAAGAAAACTTGGAACAGGATCTAATATCAGAGGACCTATGGGGGGTGGGGGTGTCTTCTTTCTGGGATTGCAAGCAAGTTATGTCAAAGTCAGGACATTTCATTGTCAAATTATATCCATTTTCACAACAGATATCTTTGTCATATAACAGATCTACATTTCTGATTGGGTTGCTGCTTTGTTCAGAAGTCCGTAAAGGTACATTTTTCCTAGTACAGAATCATGCAAAGATCGGTTTTATTCTTTGCATATTCAATAACAGGGTGATTTTTGAGTGATGATAAAGAGTGAAAAACAATCACAGTTCAAACTGGTGCTCCCCAAATCTGATACCCTCCAGATATTTGGATTTCTGCCTCCATTACAGGTAGTCCTCAACTTACGACCACAGTGGGGCCCAAATTTTTTGTTGTTAAGTGGGAAAGTTTTAAAATGTATTTTGCCCCATTTTATTACTTCTTTTGCCCCAGTTGTTAAGTGAATCACTGTGGTTGTTAAGTTAGTAACACAGTTGTTAAGTGAATCTGGATTCCCTATTGACTTTGCTTGTCAGAAGATCGCAAAAACATGACCTTGAGACACTGCAATGGTGATAAATATGAGTCAGTTGTCAAGCATCCAAATGTAAATCACATGACAATGGGGATGCTGCAACAGTATTAAGTGTGAAAAATGTTCATATGTCTCTTTTTTCAGTGCCATTGTAACTTTGAACAGTCACTAAATGAATTGTTGTAAGTCAAGGACTACCTGTATTGTAGCTATATATTCAATACCATTTTGAGTTCCTGACCTAAAAGTGAGCTGTAAAATGGAGGGGGGGGAGGAGGCAGTGATGAAATCCAAATTTTTTTTTACTACCGGTTCTGTGGGCGTGGCTTGGTGGGCGTGGTGTGGCTTGGTGGGCGTGGCTTGGTGGGCGTGGCTTGGTGGGCGTGGCAGGGGAAGGATACTGCAAAATCCCCATTCCCTCCCCACTCTGGGGCCAGCCAAAGGTGGTATTTGCCAGTTCTCCAAACTACTCAAAATTTCCGCTACCGGTTCTCCATAACCTGTCAGAACCTGCTGGATTTCACCCCTGGGAGGAGGAGGAGGTAGAAATGGAGGAGGAGGAGGAGGATTAAAAGAAAAAGAAGAAAGAGGCGGCGATGCTGATGGAGGAACTGTAATTATCTCTAAATTAACTCAATATAACCCTCACCCAAATTCTCAACCTCTCTGTCAGACCCCAAGAAACAAGAGAGACACATAGAATTACTTCTGAGCAATTTTATTTATTGTTCCTCACTGTTAGACAAAAATCTTCCCAAACTGAAGCAATGACTTGCCTCATGAAAGATATACTCTGAGAATTGCTAGGGAGGAGCCTTCTTAACTCTCTTCCTCCTGGACAAACTATCTAATCTTTGCAGTCTCTTTGCCCTCTAGAATGCAGCCCCTTCCTCCTGGGAATCCAGACTACACTCCACCACACACTGTCCTCCTATAGGAACAAATGAAGGATCTCTCCCACTATGCACCTGCAGGATTTGTCTATGGACAAATCCAGGTCATGATTGTCCAAGTCATGGTTGTCCCAAAGGTGCTTTTTCAAAAGACAACTGGACTTTCTTTGTTTTTCCTTGAAGACATTTCACTTCTCATCCAAGACGCTTCTTCAGTTCCAAACTGAACTGAAGAAGCTTCTTCAGAACTGAGGAAGCGTGTTGGATTGGAAGCAAAACATCTTCAAGGAAAAACAAAGAAAGTCCATTTGTTTTGAAAAAGGACACCTGCAGGATTGCTTGCTGACTTTGCATTATTGTCACATCTACAGCAGACCTTGCCATGTTTCCCTAATTGAGTTGTGCTATCAGCACTAAAAATTTGCCCACTCTTACTGGCTATGCCTAAGTACTTTGATGCTATCATTAGTGTTCTGCCCTCTCCATCTCTGTGGTGGCACTGGGGATAATGGCAGAATAGTCATGGTGACTTTTTGCACAAGCTTAGTCATTTTGCCACCTTTCTTGCCGTATTTCCTTCTTAAAACTCAGGATTGTTCTGAGCTAAAGAAGCCAGTCTTCAATACTCAGCTTTCTGAATTTTCAGTACATTGTTACAGTACAGATAATCCTTGGCTTATAACTATTGGTTTAGTCACCTTTCAAAGTTGCTAAGGCACTGAAAAAGGTGGGGTCCTTGGTTTTCTCTGAGCTTGGTGGTTTTCTTGCAGATTTTTTATTACCAGACTAAGTACCCCAATCAAGAAACTAACAACACAGACACACAAGCTAACAGTAAACAATCATCTAATCAAGAAACTACCAAGAACACTCCCATCAACACTGTCAGGGCAAGCAACTTCTATGTAAAAATGAGAGCAGACCCTACACCTTTCTAGTGCTGATGATATTACCTGGTTTGGTAATGAAATGTCTGAAGAAAATCATCAAGCTCGGACAACACCAAAGACCCCACAGTTCAGCCCTAAGCTACAACCAGTCCTTGCACTTACAACTGTCGCAACATCCCCAGAGTCACAGGATCAAAATTTGGGTGTTTGGCAACTGGCATGCATTTACAATAGTTGCAGCATGCTTGGGGTCATGGGGGTCACCATTTGCAACTTTCCCAGCTGGCTTCTGAAAGCAAAGTCAATGGAGAGAAGCTAGATTTGCTCAACAACCATGGAAAATAGGTCATAAAATCGGGTGCAACTCACTTAACAACTGCCTTGCTTAACAATGGAAATTGTGGTCCCAATTATGGTCGTATGTCGAGGACTACCTGTCTTGTACAATGTATGCAATTAATACATTGTAAAAAAGTATACAGAGGTGAGGTGGGTCTCCATCATTCCAGAAAGCATAAAGATCTAGCTGTGCTAATATAGACCAAGCACAAAAATCTAAGAGTGGCATGTAATCCTGAACGTAGTTGGTGGCTTGAGAGCACAGTCACCACCCTTTTTAACCTTGTTAATCAGAATAGAACTGGAAGGGACCTTGGAGGTCTTCTAGTCCAACCCCCTGCTCAAGCAGGAACCCTATACAATTTCAGACAAGTGATTGTCCAGTCTCTTCTTTAAAACCTTCAGTGGTGAACAACTTCTGAAGGCAAGCTGTTCCACTGGTTAATTGTCCTCACTGCTAGGAAGTTTCTTCTTAATTCTAGATTTCTTCTCTCCTTGATTAGTTTCCATCCATTGTTTCTTGTCTTGCCTTCTGGTGCTTTGGAAAATAAGTTGCCCCCCTCTTCTTTGTGGTAGCCTCTCAAATACTGGAATACTGCTGCCATGTCCCCCCTAGTCCTTCTTTTCTCTAGACTAGCCAAACCCAAATATTGCAACCGTTCTTCATATATCTTAGTCTCCAGGACTTTAATAATCTTAGTTGCTTTTCTTTGCACTTTTTCCAAGGTCTCAACATCTTTTTTGTAATGTAGTGATGAAAACTGGATGCCATATTCCAGGTGTAGTCTTACTAAGGTTTTATAAAGCAGTACTAATATTTCATGTGATTTTGATTCTATGACTCTGTTTATACAACCAAGGATTGCATTCACTTTTTTGGCTGCTGCCACACGCTGCTGGCTCATATTTAAGGGATCGTCCACTAAGATTCCAAGGCCCCTCCCACAGTTACTATTTTAGAACCAGGTTTCAAAAACAGCAACTGTGAGAAGGACCTTGGAGTCCTAGTGAACTTGTAATTCTTAACTTTTTAACTGTTTTAATGTTATTTTTAAGTATGTCTCTTTCTGTGGTTTTATTTGCAAATTGCCAAGGATTACTTAGGTGAGATGGGCAGTGTAAATAATTGACAAAAGAATAAAATTGTTGTATACTGTACCTGTAAAGAAATAGAATATAAATAACTAATCAAAGCCTTGCCTTAATTAATCTGTCCACTCTGAATTCTGCCCAAGAGCCCACATCCTCTTAACTGAGTCAAACGCAGAATATGTGGCAACATATTCCAAATTTATGTCTCAAGGTTGCTAAAAGCAGCCACAAAAATCAGATCCTATGCGAACATCCCTGCAGGAACATATCCCTACTGAAACACAATAGCAGGAATGAGTCACAGTCTGCGCAGTGTATGTCTCTCTGTGTGTACTCATTGCACATAATTGTGTTAACTTGCTATTGGTCTCCTGTAATTTGTTAACTTCTGGGAAGCAGAACTGGTTTCCTTTAAAGCTGTGTTTCTCAACCTTAGCAACTTTTGAGACGTGTGGACTTCAACTCCCAGAATTCCCCAGCCAGCTGTATCCCCAGCCACTTCTCCGCACATCTTAAAAGTTGCTAAGGTTGAGAAACACAGGTTTATAATCTGGCAGCATCTTTCATTAATACAATGCAAAGTAAATTCCCTCAGTATCACGAGCAACATGTTGAAAGCATGGAAGTGAATAAGAAGGATTTTTTTGATCGTGAAGCTGTAGATCAGTGTTTCCAAACCTTGGCAAATTGAACGTGAATGAACGTTGACTGCCATAATTTTCAGCAATGGCTATGGAATTATAGAACTTTGGCAATTTCAAATTGCCAAAATTGAGAAACTCTGCTCTAGATTCTTCTTATATATGCTATTCATAACAGCAGCAGACTGGAGGACTAAACAGAAGTTAATTACAAGCAGCCTTCCTAGCTTAACTGTTGAGGTGACCATTTTGTCATTGCTCTCTCCTTGTCAAAGGAACATCCAAACTTGAAAAGGACTTGCATAAATTCGTTCTAGATACAATTGTATAATAGCAGCCATAGGAAATATCCTTCTCCCAAAAATACACACAGGCTCTGCTTTGCTGAAGTTTTGCAAGTGATTCAAACTAGGATTAATCCCATGAAACTTTGACCTCAGCTGGCACATCCTAAATATTAATGCAGATAAGACTGTTAAATAAATAATAAATCATGTTGAACTTTAAAAAGAGTGAGAAAGAAAAAGAAAGAAAGAAGGAAGGAAAGAGAGAGAGAGAGGGAGAGAGTAAGAAAGAAAGAGAAAAAAGAGAGAGGGAAAAAGAGACAGAGACAAAGAGAGAGAAAAAGAGAAAGAAAGAACAAAATAAACAAAGAAAGAGAAAGAAAGAGACAAAGAAAGAAAAAGAAAGAGAGGGAGAAAGAAAGAAAGAGAGAGAGAGAAAGAAAGAGAGAGACAGAAGCAAGGAGAGAGAAAAGACAGAGAAAGATAGAGAACTAAAGAGAGAAAGAAAGGAGAGAGAGAGTGAGCGAGAGAGATGATTGGACTTGCATAGGAATTGCCGCAAACAGCAGGAAGATAAAGTTGACCAAAAAAAGCCATCGAGAATTTGACAACCCGTTCTCCGCTTTCAGTCTCACGCCGACAAGGACTAAGTTTTCATAAGCTGAAGTTGACTGGTGATGTTGAGCTATGACATACACAGTTAGGAATCAATAACTTTGATGTTTTATCTTATCTCTAGAGATATGGTTTAGTGGCCTGTTGGGTGGCGGTTGTAACACTACTTAAACAGCCTCTTCCTGAAGTGTGATAGAAGTATTTTGCTGCTTATTGTGAGAACGGAAAAGTTGACACTATGCTTTGGGAAATGGCCGCTGCGGGATCCTTAACAAAATGGCTGTTGTTGGTTTGTTCATCTTTGGATTTTACACTGTGGAACCACCAGGGGGCAGTCATTAAAAAGGAGAATTACATCCATAAAATAGATTTGGTCTTTCAGTGGTGTTTATAAAGGGTGGGAAAAAACTTTTAACTATCAAGGCAGTGTAAGGAATCATCAATCCTGTCTAGCAGTATCTAATTGTAATAGAGAGAATTACCTAGAAGAAGAGGAGGGAGAGCAGCAACCTAGACAAAGGTTAGATAAGAGAAATCTGAGCCCAAAGCAGGAGTACAATTCAAGAAAGCATCTCAGAGGTGGAAGAAGAACAAGTCAAAGAAACAATGATTGTATGGGCAAAATTTTTTGGTTACACTATAGAATTAGAGAAATGGCAAAAACTTTGGGATAGGAATTATAAACTGACTATGGCTACGGCATATAAGAAAAATCTTTATAAAATGTTTTACAGGTGGCACTTACCACTGGCAAGACTGGCAAAAATGTTTAGTAATCTGTCTGCCAAATGCTGGAAATGAAATCAGACCCCAGGTACTTACTATCATATGTGGTGGACTTGTATGAAAGCAAGAAAATATTGGAAGAAAATACATACCTGGTTGGAAAAGATGATTAAGCAACTTATAGACATGAAACCAGAAGTATTTTTGTTGGGCATAATGCCGGAGAGTTATGATAAAGGGACCACATCAGGGGTGGGTTCTAACTTACCTCGCTGCCGGTTCGCTTCGTGCGCAGTACCTAAAATTTGCAAAAAAAAAATTTTTTTAAAGCCACAAACAAGATAGCGGCGCATGCACAGTGCTGGGGACTCAGCTTCTGTGCATGCGCAGAAGAAGAAGAAAATAGTAAAAAATTCCCCCCAAAATTTTTTTTTTCAAAAAAAAAACTCCAAAAAAAAGATGGCGGTGTCCACAGACCAGCACAGACAGAACCGGATCCGTGATGTCACCAGCGGTTTGCTATCGGTTCTATAGAACCAGTGCGAACCGGGAGGAACCCACCTCTGGACCACATATTTAGTTTTGCATATACTGACAGCAGCAAGGATTGTATTTGCAAAATACTGGAAAAATGAGAATACTCCAACAGATGAGGATGTAATTCGGAAAATCTTAGATTGTGCTGAGATGGACAGACTGACTTTAAAAATAAAGGATAAAGAAGACACAGAATATTACTTGATATGGAATAGATTTTATGAGTGGTTGGAGATATAAATATGCCAATATACTTAACAGAATTATAAATAAGCTGATATAAAAAGAAATTTTAGTCCAAACTATTCGGTTACATTATTACTATTGTTACTAGTATATGTGTTAATATTTTTTACTGTCTTTTCCTTGTTCTTCTTTTGTAAATGATATACCCTGACAATACACTGTATTCAAAATGTTTATGAATGGATGAATGAATGGATGAATGAATGAATGAATGAATGAATGAATGAATGAATGAATGAATAAAAATAGAATAAAGGGCAGGGGGAGAGGCACATTCAGAGTTTCAAGATTGATGTCAGCCCTTTGAGGGTTGACAGTTATAGGGTTACAGTTACAAAATCTTGCAGAGCTAAAATGGCATATGAATTAATGAATTAAACACGTAGCTTCCTTGGCAACAGTCCTGAAGTAATTTGCCAGCACACTCTTCTAAGATGGTGGGTTGTTTTGTTTGTTGTTTACAGCGAGTACTTGACTTACAACTGTAATTGAACCTGGAATTACAATTGTAAGTTGCACTGGTTGTTAAGCAGATTACCACATAATGTTCCTAATTTTTGACTTTTTTTGTGGCAGCTGTTTAGTAAATCCATTGTCTGCAATGGGTGTTTTTGGCTGAAAATTGGAAGTAAACTCGAGTTTCTGGCAAAAAATAACAATAACAATACTTGGTCACATGACCACAGGATGCTGCAAACAGCTGTAAATCATGTTCAGTTGTCAACTGCCCAAAATGTGATCATGTGACCAGGGGGAGGAAGTCAGCTGTTGGAACTTTGAATCTGGGTCATACGTAGCCCTGTATGTACATTCTGAGTTGATCCTAGACACTCTGCATTTCCTGGTGGTCTCTCTTTCAAGATAAAAACAATCAACCCTGCTTCACCTCTGAAATGAAGCTCATTTTTCTAGAATTGTGACATGATAGCAGTGTTCTGATATCTGAGGGGCTGCCACAAAGAAAAGGGGGTCAACCTATTCTCCAAAGCACCAGAAAGCAAGACAAGAAGCAACGGATGGAAACTAATCAAGGAGAGAAGCAACCTAGAACTAAGGAGAAATTTCCTGACAGTTTAAAGAATTAATCAGTGGACCAGCTTGCCTTCAGAAGTTGTGGGTGCTCCAACACTGGAGACTTTTAGGAACAGATTGGACAACCATTTGTCTGGAAAGGTATAAGGTCTCCTGCTTGAGCAGGGGGTTGGACTAGAAGACCTCCAAGATCCCTTCCAACTCTATTATTCTGAATTGAGGCCAGGTTTAACTGATCTCAGACTGACCTTGAACGTCTGAATCTGCAATCAGGGAACAACTTAATGGGATCTGTTTTTGTAGCTTAACCAGATGTGCAGTGTAATATGCAACAAATAGGAAGATTTTTGGAGATTAGTAGTGGGGGAGGGTTTCCCTGCTTAAAAAGGTTTATGTGCTTGTGTGATTCTGTCTCCTAAGTCAAGGAGAGAAATTGTTGATCTTTTCTGTTAAATCTTGTAAATGCTCAACAATGTTAGCAATGTCTTCTATTAATTAGCTGAATTAAAATGCATGCTTTCTAAGTATTACATCTGACCTTTAGCAGTGAATAGGAAGTATAGGAGATTAATTAGCTGGAACGTTATAAACATATTAATAGGAAGAAGGAAAAATGGAATTTAGAGCAACAGGCTAAGGAGTTAACACACTCAAGTTCCATGTGCAAAGATTCTGTTGCAATTCTCAGCATCTCCAGTTACAAAGGATTTTAGATATCAATGTAAGAAAAAAAGGGTCCTAAGAATGGGAAGAACTTTCAATCAATGGAATAGGACAGTGGTGGTATTCGACTGGTTCGGACCGGTTCGGGCGAACCGGTAGCGGCAATTTGAATTGGTTCGCCGAACCGGTAAATACCACCTCTGGCTGACCCCACCCACACCCGGCCGCTCGCCCCTTCCAGCCACTCGCCGCTTGCCCCTTCCGGCCACTTGCCCCTTCCGGCTGCTCGCCGTTTGCCCCTTCCAGCCGCTCGCCGCTCTGCCGCCCCCCCCTGCCCTATATATGTTGCCTTCACCACGCGGCCCAGCTAATCGCCTCGCCAGTCACCTCGCTGACGCCCACTCAGCTCAGCTCACCAAAGGTAAGCAATGCATCAGCATGCCGCCCGCTTGCCCTTCGCCTTAGGTCGGGGGCCAGGGCCCCAAGGACGTGCCATTCACCTCGGCCTCGGCCGGGTCGGGGAATGCGCCATTCCCTGGCTCTGGCCTTGCCCCGGAGCCGCCGCCTGCTCGCTGCCCACTCTCCCTTCGTCAGTCGCATGTGTCGCCCCGTTTCTGCTCCTTCAGAGGCCCCGGCCCTAGCCCCGCTTCCTCCGCCATGACCGCCTCTTTGTTGGCTTACCTTCCTCCCACAGCAGCTAGTCTGGGCTCCGGCTCTCTTTTTCGGTGCGACTGCGAGAACCCTCCCAGCCACTGCCTCTTTACCAGCTGCTTCCTGGCAACAGCGGCTGGCTAGAGGCCACCAAAAATTACCGGAGGTCTTGAACACGCCAAAAAAGCTGTTGCCGTTGCCGCCCTGTTCTTCTTCCACGCAGGTGCACCCCATTGCCTGCTGCGCCGCTCCGCTTGTACTTGCCCAGGCAAGTCCCTCCAGCGCAGTTTAACCCTTTTGCAGTGTAAGTGATTCAACCCTTCTCTCAAAACATCTACTTGAACATTGTACGAACAGGAAGGTAGAATAAAAACTATTTTCTGTTCTTCCAAAAGAGTTTTCTTATGTTCATGCTTGAGGATGGACTTTTTCCTGCTATCATTAGCAAATCCAGGGAGGCTGAAAAACCATTTAACTATTTTCTTTAAATAGACAGAAAGCCTTTTCATACAGTGTTTTTCCAGTCAATTCATATGCATTAGAATTTGGTTCCCTTACAAACAAAATCTATAACATGAATCAGTGTTATTATATCCCTAATTGCTAAATTCAAGGTAATAAAAGGGCCAAATTCTAGATAACAGAATAACAGAGTGGGAAGGGACCTTGGAGGTCTTCTAGTCCAACCCCCTGCTCAAGCAGGAGATCCTATTCCATTCCGGACAAATGGCTGTCCAAGGATGGTAAACCATTAAGCCCTAGGGAACTATGTTTGTACAGGAATCTAAACCAGAGGTGGGTTCCTCCCGTTTTGGACCAGTAGCAACCCGCTGGTGACGTCACAATGATGTCACAGAGCCGGTTCGGTCAGTGCCAGTCCGTGGATGCCGCCATCTTTTTTTTTCGGCACTGTGCATGCATCACCATCTTGTTTTCGGCTTTTTTTGGGGGGGGGGATTTTTTTGATTTTTTTTTGCACTGCGCATGCGGTGCGGGAGGAAGCAAACCGGCAGCAAGGTAAGTTAGAACCCACCCCTGAACTAAACAATGGCTAACTGTGGCTTGCCTGGGATACCCCAACACAACAAATGCAAATTGGAAACAGCAGGATTTGAGCAGAATTTTGTTTCTCACTTCCAGGAGGAAAAAACAGGCTTGTGGTCTACCATCATACCATCTTCACAGTCATGTGATAAATATTTGGGCATTTGGTACCTGACTGGTATTTACAACAATTGCAGCATCACAATTTGTGACCTTCCCAGCTGGCTTCCAACAAAGCCAGAGTCAATGCACTTAATGACCGCAGAAATCACTTAACAGCAGTGATTCACTTAACAGCCCTGGCAAGAGTCATAAAATCAGACTTACTAATCCCTTGCTTAGCCATAGAAATTGTCATCCCAATTGTACTAGTAAGTTGAGGACTACATGTACAGGGACCAGGAAAGATGATCAAGAATTCTTTCCCCTGGACATAGAAACTAAGATGAGAAATTGTGGGGATAAGTTGCAGCTAGTTATATTTCATTTCAGTATAAGAAAAAATATTTCCTGGCAGTACAGTTTGCGCCACAGTGGAACAATCGACCTATGGAGATGGTGGATTCTCCCTCTTTGGAGATTTTGAATGTCTTGAGGATGGTCTAATTGGTTTTCCTGCACACTGTGGAGAGTTTGACTAATCCCGCCAGCTTCCCAGTTCTAGGATTGCTTTATGTTAGCCCTGTGCCTCTTTTACTGCTTTGCATTACAGATTTTAGCACCCATGGAGAGAGAAGGTTGCACAAGCCACAGGGCTGTTCACTCCAGACTTGCTGCCTTAAGAAAAAGATGTGATAATATATTTCAAAGGGGCAGAACAAGGATCGAGAAGCTAATGAACTTCATTTCTTCTGCCCAATGCAGGGCCTGTCTGGACATAAAGAGATGAACATGTTTTCAGGAAGATTAAATCCTCCTTTTTTGGGTTAGTAAATTGACACCACTGCAAATGTGTCTGAATTCTGGGAAATGGTCTCAGAATAACCCCCCTCCCCTTCCCCCCTCCTCCACAACTGAGAAAGAGAAGACTTGAGGAGGCATCTTGATCCATCTTAGATTTTGCAGGAGTTGCAAGCTGGGTTTAAAGTCTCTTGGGAATTATTTTCCAATAGGATAAATAGCAGAGCCCATACATTTAGTGCCTTACTGTTTTCTGATATAGGAGTTCATACTCCAGAAAATGTTGCCTTTTATATGAAAGTGCATACAGAAATGTTCCTCCAATGGTTCTTACCGGTATTATCTACAGTCTTCCTAAATATTTGCACTTATATCTTGATTTTCCAGGACCTCAAGATGATGCTATCTTTGCCCAGAAGTAGATATAAAGGTGGGTCTTCTTTTTGCTCAAGACATCAATTCATGAAGATGGCAAAATGGACTGCTTTAATTAAACAGAAGAATCTAGTTTTGTTTTAACATGGAAACCTCTTCTGGACTTTGTGCTCAAAATGAAAAAAACCAACAACTTTGATTTTAGATTTGGATGACCAGAATGACTTTGTTGTTATAGAGAAACGGCATGAAATATTTAGAACTGGAAAAAAAAGATTAAGGTTGTATCTCCTTTTGTATTTGACTGCACTGCCACCTCTTCTTTCTTCAACTTTTTTCTATTTGTATTTTATTGTATAATAAACTTCAATAAAATGTTTTTAATACTATCTATCATGCTCCTTCTTTTCAAACAGATTCTTTTCAAATCATGCTAAGGAGAAAAAAAAGGCATTGCTAATAAATTGCTAAGAAGGTATTCAACTTGGAAAGAATGAAGGATTTATTTATTTATTTAGCATATGGCACAGTACACATAGATAACAGTAATCAAATTATATAGAAGGGACACATAATACTATGGTAGGTGTATGATGGAAATATGTAGTCCACTTTGTAAGAGTTGAGTTTAAGAAAGTATATATTATTTATAGGTTACATTTTAAAATATGTTGATTCATGAGAATAGAGTAAGTATTCCATATATTAACACGTAGGCCAGTAATGGCGAACCTTTTTTTGCTCAGGTGCCAAAACGGCACGCGCGCGCGCGCAATAGCACGCATGTGTGTGCCCACACCTATAATGCAATGCCCTCCCCCCATGCATGCGCGCACAACCCCCCGCGCTCCCCCCGCACATGCGCGCAGATCTCACTGAAGCTTCCGGACTTCCGGTTGGGCCGTTGGGCCCGTTTTTTGCCCTCCCCAGGCTCTGGAGGCTTTCCTGAAGCCTGGGGAGGGCGAGAATGGCCTCCCCCCACCCTCTGGAACGCCGAAAATCAGCTGGCCAGAGCGCATGGAGCTGACATAGGGCAACGTCTCGCATGCCCTCAGATATGGCTCCGCATGCCATAGGTTCGCCATCATGGATCTAGGCCGTTTATCCAATTAAGTAAAATTTTCTTCCTCTATAAGCTCTCAAATGGCAGCTGGTCACTATGTGATCCAGTGTTTAACAGAACAGAATAACAGAATTGGAAGGGACCTTGGAGGTCTACTAGTTCAACTCCCTGCTCAGGCAGGAAATCCTATACTATTTCAGACAAATGGCTGTCCAATCTCTTCTTAAAAACTTCCAATGTTGGAGCACCCACAACTTCTTGAGGCAAGCTGTTCCACCGATTCATTGATCTCACTGTCAGGAAATTTCTCCTTAGTTCTAGGTTGCTTCTCTACTTGATTAGTAGCTTCTTGCTACTTGTCCTGCCTTCAGGTGCTTTGGAGAAGAGGTTGAACCTCTTTTTTCATTAGACTAGACATACCCAATTCCTGTAACCATTCTCCATATATTTTAGCCTCCAGTCCCCTAATCATCTGTGTTGCTCTTCTCTGCACTCTTTCTAGAGTCTCCACATCTTTTTTACATTGTGGCAATCAAAACTGGATGCAATATTCCAAGGGTGGTCTTACCAAGGCCTTATAAAGCAGTACCAACACTTCACATGATCTTGATTCTCCTTGTTTGATGAGGAGCACCACAATCATATTCATTGGATATTATTCTTCCCCATTTAAACAAAGTTTCATAGCAGGCTGTTAACAGGCAGCCTGCCTCTTTGAAATTTAATTTGGCTTGGAATATTGCATCCAGTTTTGATCACCACAATGTAAAAAAGATGTTGAGACTCTAGAAAGAGTGCCGAGAAGAGCAACAAAGATTAATAGGGCAACTAGAGGCTAAAAGATATGAACAATGGTTGCAGGAATTGGGAATGCCTAGTTTAATGAAAAAAAGAACTGGGGAGGGGAGGACATGATAACAGTGTTTCAATATTTAAGGTGCTAGGACAAAGAAGAGGCGGGTCAACCTATTCTCCAAAGCACCTGAAGGCAGAACAAGAAACAACGGGTGGAAACTAATCAAGGAAGGAAGCAACCTGGAACTAAAAAATTTCCTGGCAGTTAGAACAATTAATCAGTGGAACGACTTGCCTCCAGAGGTTGTGAATGCTCCAACACTGGAAGTTTTTAAGAAGAGATTGGATAACCATATGTCTGAAATGGTATAGGGTTTCCTGCCTAAGCAGGGGGTTGGACTAGAAGACCTCCAAGGTCCCTTCCAACTCTGTTATTTCCATATAGCAGATAGATTTCAGCCCAGTGAGTTGAATAAACAGTTAACAGTATTGTTTACTGAAATGTATGAATTCTATGCTTGCTTCACAAGGGGGGAGAAGTTATTTATATAACTTATCAGTAATATATTTAAAATATATTTATCATTATTGTATTCAACTAAGGGCAACAATTTATGTTAGGTTTGTTTTCCTTTTTATGCACTTTTGTGTAGTTTTGCTTTGCTTTTCTATTCTTATTTTTTCTTCTTTTTTTGAAGTTTGTATTTTAATGTTTTGAATAGAGTAAAATAAAAATTTGATGGCAAAAACAAACAAACAAACAAACAGAGTTTTGGCAGGACATGGAATGTATTTTATTCTCCTTATGTACACTGAGAGCATATACACCTAAGACAAATTCCTTGTGTGTCCAATCACACTTGGCCAATGAAGAATTCTATTCTATTCTATTCTATTCTATTCTATTCTATTCTATTCTATTCTACTCTACTCTACTCTACTCTACTCTACTCTACTCTACTCTACTCTACTCTATTCAGAATTTTCCAACACAGTTTTCTATTTCCAGTTTTCTAGAGAATGAAGGAAAAAGGAAACCAAGGAAACCAAAACATTTTGCCATTTTCCCATGGCAAAATGATCTGGTGGGCCCAAGAAGTGAGCATTTAAAAAAAAAAAGATGCTTGGGGTGAGCACCTGCTAAATTTACACTGCTGATGTTCTACTGCCTGAAAAAAAAATTAAAATTGGTTGATGTCTGTCATACATTTGACATAGCATTCACTCTAGCAAATGCTTGGATAGGTTTCAGATTGTTAGGACTCAACAGGACGGGACGGTGAGATTCGTGACTCCACCAGCTGAATATATGGCAGCCAAGAGATTAGAAAGTTAGTGAGCAGAGAAGTTGATGAAAAGAGGAAGAGGCTCAGCCGCTGCCTTGAATTTTGATTTGGCTGTGAATTGGAAGCCAGAGGGAGAATCTCTAAGTGCCCCCCCCCAGCAAAGTGGCTTAATCTGGGTCAGTGGAATTTGTCCTGTGAAGTACAGGTAGTTCTCGACTTGCGCCTACAATTGAGCCCCAAATTTCTGTTGCTAAGCAAGATAGTTGTTAAATGAGTTTGGCCCCATTTTATGACCTTTCTTGCCATGGTTGTTAAGTGAATCACAGCAGTTGTTAAAATAGTAACATGGTTGTTAAGTTAATCAGATTTCCCCATAGACTTTGCTTGTCAGAAGGTTGCAAAAAGCGATTACATGACAACAGGACACTGCAACCATCATAAGTACATGCCAGTTGCCAAGCCTCTGAATTTTGATCACGTGACCATGAGGATGCTGCAATGGTTGTAAGTGTGAAATATGGTCATAAGTCATTTTTTTCAGTGCTGTTGTAACCTCGAATGGTCACTAAATAAATGGTTTAAGTTCAAGGACTACCTGCATTGTTTTTTTATTGAGTTTTTATCCTTGTAAGCCACCTGGAGTCATGAGAGTGAGTTGATAAAAATTTTCTTCATCTTTCCCAAGTTGCTCTGTGTAAGCTCAGGAGCCTTCAAGCCACAGTACAATTTTTGCAATTTTAAGATGAAGCAAGAGCTTTCTCAAAGCCAGCCACGCTGATCCATCCCATCACAACAAGTTGGTCCCCCCCACATTGAACTGCACTAAGAAGATCAGCCGTTAAAGACTTTACAGTATTAAAAGTGGGATTGGGAGCTGGTCAAAGGTATTCTACTATGTAACTACTTCAGAATACAGAACAGAATATAGAGTAACATAGTTAGAGAAGAGACCATGGAGGTCTTCTAGTCCAACCCCCTCTCCATGGCAGGAGACACTATAACATCCCAGACAAATATCTGCCCAATCTCTTCTTTAAAACTTCCAGTGACGGAGCATTCGCAACTTCTGGAGGCAAGTTGTTCCACTGATTAATTGTTCTCACTGTCAAGAAATTTCTCCTTAGTTCTGGATTGCATCTTTCTTTAACAAGCTTCCACTCATTGTTTCTTGTCCTGCCTTCTGGTGCTTTGGAGAATAAGTCAACTGTCTCTTCTCTGTGGCAGCCCCTCAAGTACTGGGAGTCAGTTATCATATCCCCCCTTCATCCTTCTCTTCATTAGGCTACACATGCCTAGCTCCTAAATCGCTTATCATATGCTTTAGCCTCCAGACCCCTGATCATCTTTGTTGCTCTTCTCTGCACACTTTCTAGGGTCTCAGCATCTTTTTTGTATCATGGCCACCAGAACAGGATGCAGTAATCCAAGTGTGGCCTCACTAGTGCAGTATAAAGTAGTATTATCACTTCTCATGATATGGAGGGTATCCCTCTGTTCAGGCAGCCTAGGACTGCATTGGCTTTTTGGGCAGCTGCAGCACACAGATGGCTCATACTTAAGCAGTGGTCCACTTGGACACCTAGATCCCACTCACAGTTGAGCCAGATACCACCTATTCTATGCTTTTTCATTTGGTTTTTCCTGCCTACCGTGTTTCCCCGAAAATAAGACCCTGTCTTATATTTTTTGAACCCTGAAATAAGCGCTTGGCCTTATTGCCATGCACTCAAAAGCCCGATTGGGCTTATTATCAGGGGATGTCTTATTTTGGGGGGAAACAGGGTAAATGCAGGACTTTGCTTTTCTCACTGCAACATCTTGTGGGATAGGGCCCAATTCTCAAGTCTGTCAAAATCCTTCTGAATCTTGAGTTTATCTTCCAGAGGGTTGGCAAATCCTCTCAGCTTAGTGTTACCTGAACATTTGGTGAGTTCCTTTTCTATCCCTACATCTAGATTGTTTATCAAGATGTTGAAGAGCTCTGGGCCCAAGACAGAACCTTTAAGTACTCCACTGCATGCTTCCTTCCATGTAGTTTGAAAACTTTTTCAGTTTTTCTGACTTCTACCGGAACTGGATATTGCTTTAAGCATAGAATGGAATATTTTTTCTTTCAATTTTATCTTAATTAAAGTTACATTTTTTTTAACCTTTTCTTGGTTGTCTAACAGCCTACACAAAGATTGCCACAGCATCTTTTTATTTCCTCTAGCTCCCTTAAGCCTGGACTGGGCTCTTTGTTTTCAATAGAGCTGTTATAACTTTCTATCTTTATGCTTGTCAATCTTCATTATTATTTGGTCTGTCTCATAGGTTAAGGTTGCTTCTAACTTCTTCAAAAGGTCTCGTCTTAATAAAGGGATCAGTCAGTCTGGCATATACAGGAACCATCTCTCGCTTTATTCTTCTCAACTTTGCATTCAGTGGGGGTCAAAAAATAGAATTTTTTTGTGCTTTTCGTATTGCTCTCACTATATACACATTAGTGGCCAGCCTAAGGAGTCTTTGTGGTTGATCCTTCTAGTGGACAGAGGCACAACTAATAACTCTGGCTAAAGTTAATTCATAGATTACAAAAAGTTTCTAATTACTTATTAATAAGCAAATGAAAATTAGGCAAATCTCCACTCGTCCTAAATTCTCCCCTTCAATGCTCAAGTAACCTTTGGAGGTTCTTTAGCATAGTTGTTTGATCTTTACAAGTATGCTTGATAACTCCTATCTGTGAAAGAACTTAGCACCAGGGCTTTGATGTTTTGTTCTCACTTGCCTACCTTATGCTTCAGCCTCCAGTCCCCTAATCATCTCTGTTGCTCTTCTCTGCACTCTTTCTAGAGTCTCAACATCTTTTTTGTATCATAGTGACCAACACTGGATGCAGTATTCCAAGCGTGGTCCCACCACAGTAGTATAAAGCCACATTATAAAGCAGTAGTATTGCAAATGGTCCAGTCCCAAATAGAACTGTTCTGCAAATGGGTTGCTATATTGCGAGAGTGCCCACAACACATACCCATAGATGTCCACCAACTCCTCTATTAGTGCCCACTCAGTTTATAAATTTGCAACATATCCAAGCTGCAAACTATACCAATTCTTTCTCACTCTTTTTTGTTGTTGTTCAGTCACTAAATCGTGTGACTGGTGTCTGATTCTTTGCCACCCCATGGACCATTGCACACCAGGCTCCCCTGTCCTCCACTGTGTCTCAGAATTTGCCCAAATTCATGTTCATTGCAATCAATGACACCATCTAACCAGCTCATCCTCTGCCGCCCCCTTCTCCTTTTGCAGAACAGAATAGAATAAAAGAGTTCGGAGGGACCTTGGAGGTCTTCTAGTCCAGGGGTCTCCAAGCGCTGGCTGAGGAACTCTGGGAGTTGAAGTCCACAGTCTTAAAGTTGCCAAGGTTGGAGAGCCCTGTTCTGGTCCAACCCCCCTGCTCAAGCAGGAGACCCGATACCTCTTCAGACAAATGGTTGTCCAATCTCTTCTTAAAAACCTCCAGTGTTGAAGCACCCACAACTTCTGGAGGCAAGTCCTTCCATTGATTAATGTTTCTAACTGTCAGGAAACCTGACCAAAGTATTTGAGCTTCAGCTTTGGTATCTATCCTTTCAAAGAACAGTCAGGGTTGATTTCCTTTAGCATTGACTGATTGGGTCTCCTTGAAGTCCAAGGGGCTCTCAAGAGTCTTCTGCAGCACCACAGTTCGAAAACATCAATTCTTGGCCGTCCAGCCTTCCTTATGGTCCATCTCTCATAGCCATACATTACTAGTGGGAAAACCATAGATTTGACTATACCAGGGGTCAGCAACCTTAAACACTCAGAGAGCCATTTGGACCCGTTTCCCACAGAAAAGAAAACACCGGGAGCCACAAAACTCTTCCCGTGCCTGACTATTTCCTGAGCGGCCACAAAACTAGCATATATAGTTGAATTAAAGGTTCTGTTTTCTTCTGAAACTTTTCTTTTCTTGGATTTATCCATGGTTGGCCTACCGGGGGTCAAAAAGCTCAGTAAATTTAGGTGCCAGCAGGTGTCGCACATTGGCAGTTGTGACACATATTTTGAGCGACAGGGAGCCGCAGCAGAGGGATGAAAGAGCCACATGTGGCTCCAGAGCTGCGGATTGCTGACCCCTGGACTATACGTACCTTTGTTGGCCAGGTCTTTGTCACTCTACCTATGTCCAATTTCAGATGCACTCAAATCATAAATCTCTTCTTCTCCCCCACCCCCCCGCCAGAGGTGGGATTCAGCAGGTTCTGACCAGCTCTGGAGAACCAGTAGCGTAAATTTTGGAGAACCGGTAAATACCACATCTGACTGGCCCCGCCCCCATCTATTCTCTGCCTCCTGAGTCCCAGCTGATCGGGAGGAAATCGGGATTTTGTAGTATCCTTCCCCTGGGGAGGGAATGGAGATTTTACAGTATCCTTCCCCTGCCACGCCCACCAAGCCACACCCACAGAACTGATAGTAAAATTTTTGAATCCCACTTCCCCCCCCCAACTTCTCTCCCACTGTCACATCATCCTCCCAGACAGCCTCCTTTCTCCTAGACAAGTCACAGCCTCCCTTTCCTCACTCAGAGTGAGTCACTGTTCACACAACACTAAATTAAGCTGCTAATTAAACCTGACGGTTCTCTTGTTTAGACTCTGACATGATGTACTTAAATTATGCAAACTTATTATTTGCTTGCATTTTTCCCCAACCAAAGTGTGTGTGTGGGGGGGAGGAGAGGTAGGGAACCCCTTCTATAGAATTCCTCCTTACATTTGACTGAAGTGAAGACCAGCCTGTACATGCACTTTTTCCTGAATGTGTGAGGGAGAAAATAGATAAATAAAATGACCATCAAAAACTAAGTTGCCCTGGACGAGAAGATGGGGAAGCCAATTCAGTTTGGTGGGTGGGATTCTGTTGGCAATTTTAACAAGAGTGTTGGGTTGGGGAGAAACCAGTTTGCCTCACATTACAGGTATTCCTTGGCTTACAACCATTTGTTTAGTGACTATTCGAAGTTATGACGGGCACTGAAGAAGGTGAGTTATGACCATATTTCACATTTATAACTGTTGCAGCATCCCCTATGCACATGATCAAAATTTAGATGCTTGGCATATTTATGACGATTGCAGTATCCCCAGATCACGTGATCCCCTTTTGTGACCTTCTGACAAGCAAAATCAATGGGGAAGGCAGATTCACAACTGTGTTACTGACTTAACAGCTGCTGCGATTCACTTAACAACTGTGGCAAGAAAGGTCATTAAATGGGGCAAAGTCCACTTAACAAATGTCTCACTTACCAACAGAAATGCTGGGCTCAACTGTGGTCATAAGTCGAGGACTGCCTTTAGTGATCCTCAGCCTTAGCATCTTTAAGATGTGTGTACTTCAACTCTCAGAATTCTTCAACCAGAAATTCCTTCCAACGAAGGATGGAAGAGAGAAGAAAATGAGAAAATAAAAAAAGAGTAAAAGTGTGTGGAAGGAAAGAAAAGAAGGAAGAGAGGAAAGGTAATGGAGAGGGGGAGGGGAGACAAGAGGAGGGAAGAGGAGAAGGGAAGGGAAGGGAAGAGAACAGGGTTGGGTTCTAACTTACCTTGCTGCCAGTTCGCTTTCTCTCGCGCCGCGTGGGCATGCCACGTGGGCGCGCCACATGGGCGCACTGCGTGGGCGTGCCGCATGGCTTCTGCACATGCAGAACTTGGCTTCTGCACATGCGCAGAAGAAAAAAAATTTAAATAAAAAAAAAATTCAAAAAAAGATGGCAGTGACCACGGACCGGCACCGACCGAACCTGCTCCGTGATATCATCGTGACATCACCAGCGGGTCACTACCGGTTCGGATGAAATGGTCCGAACCGGGAGGAACCCACCTCTGGAAGAGAAGAGAAGAGAAGAGAAGAGAAAAGAAGAGAAGAGAAGAGAAGAGAAGAGAAGAGAAGAGAAGAGAAGAGAAGAGAAGAGAAGAGAAGAGAAGAGAAGAGAAGAGATTCAACAAATAAGTCTGGCTTGAGACATTTCCCCGAGTGTTTCCTAATAACCAATAATGTTCCAAACCATTCAAGCCAACATCAGGCCTTGCATTAGACCTTGGGTGAAATGCTCCCGGTTCGGGCGTGCCTGCCAGTGGTCGGAGAGCCGGTAGCGATGGCAGCGCGAGGCTTCGCCCACCTGCCCGGACGCCGCCATTTGGGTTCTTTTACCCTTTGCACATGCGCAAAGTGTTCTGCGCATGCGCAGAGGGTAAAAGAACCCAAATGGCAGTGTCCGGGCAGGTGGGCGAAGCCTCGCGCTGCCATCGCTACCGGCTCTCCGACCACTGGCAGGCACGCCCGAACCAGGAGCATTTCACCCCTGCATTAGACCAAGATATTTCAAGCTGCCACTTCTTGCTTCCTGGAGCAGCTGCTCTATTAGTTCTAAGTCCTGGCTGGCCCTCATACATGCATTTAATTGAGGCAGGAAGGAAGATGCAGGATAAGACATGTCTACTGCCAGCCTCTGTAGGGAGCTGTAGGACCGGCAGAAGGACGTTGCTCTGAGCAGCATCTCAGAAGAAAAGCTTCATGGTAGAGACATCTCTACCTGGTACGAATGGAAAATTCCAGGAACTGAAGTTCAGACTCATTTCACCAGTCCAGAGAAGGCTGAAATGAAATCTTTCAGCTATTCTCATTCTCAATCATGAAAATGAAACGGTAGCAAATTGAACAACTAAGAATTTGCTGCCTTTCATAACGACTCAGATCTGCCATCTGCTCCAAGGGCAGCTGAATCGGCCTCTAATTCTGCCTGTGGTCATTAACTATAGCATATTCAAAAACCCTCAAGGCTGAGCCCTATATCCCATTTCTCAGAATAGGAACCCCGATGGCAGATCTTAAATCATGCATGGCAGTGTTTTTCAAATTGGACAACTTTAAGACTTCAACTCACAGAATTCCTCAGCTAGTTTGAAAAACATTGACCCATGGAAAGAGTACTAAATCTAAACAGGCAAAAGGAGAGTTCCTTCTGTCTCCGCATGGTGTGACCAATTGCAAAGAACTTAAAGATGCCTTCTACTGTATTAACAATTTTCTAAACTTTGTTTAAAACACCATTTGAAAGAGATAAACACTAACATTTTGCAGTCGGCTTAATTAGCAGGTGTTGTCTTCCCTAAAACAAGATGTGCTTCATTTCTATTTATGCGAGAGTAATTACTTCAGAATTTGCATCAAGATAGATTCTATGCAGAGCAGTGGCCTTAATGTTACATGATGTAAGAAAGTTAGCACCCACCCATCTCCTAGAAGAATGAAATATTCTAGGAAATATTAAAAAGGCAGAATATTATATTTCCCTGAATGAAAAAAGGAGAAACATGTTTTTAAAGACAAAGCAGTTCCCTGCAGCTCCCTACACCACTCTTCAGCTCCAGGGTGATGGGATTAAGACCTTCACCCTCAGGACATGATAGGATTACCTTCATTACCTCATCACCCAGCAAGATTCAACCAAGCCTGGGACTCAAGACAACCTACAAAGTTACCCCTGCATGGCCCCATGGGAGTCTGACAACCAATCAGGATACCTGCCCTTACACAGGAACAGGAAGCTCCAAGGCGGGGCCCAAGAGAAGGTATAAATCTCTCTCTCTCTCTCTCACCCATGTGCTCGATTGGCCAGGACCTCAAACCATGTGGTCCAGGGGCGGGTTCTGGCTTACCTCGCTGCCGGTTCACTTCCTCACACGCCGCGCAGGCGCACGCGCACACCCATGCGCAGTGCTAAAAACCCAGCTTCTGCACATGCGCAGAAGCAAAAAATAGCTTCATCCCTGAGCAAAGCACACTTCTTACACAACCTTTTTCTTTTTCTTTTTTTCCCCTTTGTCATGCCCACCTGGACAGGCAACTGCCTCTTTTTGTCCCCGGCGTCAAGCAAGTCTTTCATTGGGGAACCTACCATGACCCTCGAGTTAGAGCATCCCATGTTTTCTCTCCAATATAGGGATTCAATTTGGCTCTGCCGGTTCCGGCAAACTCCTAGTGAGTCTCCTAGTGAGACAACACCCCCCCACCGCGCCAGCAGTTTTCGGACCAAAAAGGTGTCTGGGAGGACTCCACTGCTTCCCACAGGGAGTACGGACACCTCCTGTTACCGACTTTTTCCTCGCTCACAGTTTTAGGACTCAGGATAGTCCTGAAGGACCTCTGTTTGCTTCCAGAGGTAAGGGCCCCTTCCTCTCAGGACTTTTGCTCAGTGACTTCCCAGCTGGTTGTCCAAATTTAACTCTCTCATTCACTATTCCATTCCATTTTCACACACTCTCTCTCCTTTCCCTAACAGAAGGTCCTGTGCTCTGGCCTGACCTCCTATACTTTCCAGGCTCTCTTGGTAGAACACAGAGAGGAAGCAAGATCCAGCTGTGATTGGGAGAAGGGTCCTCTCACTCACACACACAGGCATACACACATTTCCCATGCTTTTCTGGACTATAAAATTACAATTTAAAGGTACTCACCTTCTTTCCAAGCAGCCTTTGAGCTCAACACTCAAAACCCCTTTAAAACCTTTGTTCCAAATGGCCAAGGTCCAGGAAAACTCACCCACAGACTCAATAGGTCTGCTGCCAGCAAGGGAGGCTTATATGGGACAGGTCCATTGGTCAGGTTAGCTTGGAGTCCCATCTTTGGGTGCCAAATTGTTGGAAGAAATGTCCATCTGGGTTCAGTTCCAAGTGGGGAGAAATACACTGGAAACATGGAGGCTGCTTGGAAGGATGGTTTAATGGTGGACAGGACCACATCAGAGGTGGGCTCTTGCCAGTTTGGACCAGTTCTTTAGAACCGGTAGCGGGAATTTCCCCCCACTCGCCGAACTGGCAGCAATGGCCAGCTGGACACGGCCCCAAACCGGCTCTCTCAGTGGTGCCGTAGGCGCCGCCATCTTGTTTTTTGCTTCTGCGCACGCAGAAGGAGAAACATGTTTTTAAAGAGAAAGCAGTTCCCTGCAGCTCCCTGTCTCCCCCCCCCACTTCAGCTCCAGGGTGATGGGAGACCTTCACCCTCAAGACATGATAGGATTACCTTCATTACCTCATCACCCAGCAAGATTCAACCAAGTCTGGGACTCAAGACAACCTACAAAGTTATCCCTACATGGCCCCATCTGACAAGCAATCAGGATACCTGCCCTTACACAGGAACAGGAAGCTCCAAGGTGGGGCCCAAGAGAGAGTATAAATCTCTCTCTCTCTCTCATCCATGTGCTCGATTGCCCAGTACTTCAAACCCATGTGCTCCTGTCCACCATTAAACCATCTTTCCAAGCAGCCTCCATGTTTCCAGTGTCTTTCTTCCCACTTGGAACTGAACCCAGATGGACATTTCTTCCAACAATGGTTTATTATGAAGTCGTTTCTCCTAAAATTTCCTGAACAATTCTATATTTATGATACACAAAGATCTCCATGTGACATGAGACTTTGACACAGCAATCTGATTTTATTTTTTAACAGAATCACAGAGTTGGAAGGGATCTTGGAGGTCTTCTAGTCCAGCCCCCTGCTCAAGCAGGAGACCCTATACCCGTGATGGCGAACCTATGGCACACGTGCCACAGGTGGCACACGGAGCCATATCTGCCGGCATGCGAGCCGTTGCCCTAGCTCAGCTCCAGTGCACATGTGCGCGCTGGCCAGCTGATTTTCGGCTCATGCGGAGGCTCTGAGAGGGCGTTTTCGGCCTCCGGAGGGCGTTGGGTGTTTTTACCCTCCCCACGGTCCAGGGAAGACTCTGGAGCCTCGGGAGGGTGAAAAACGGACCTACCGGGCCCACTAGAAGTCGGGAAACAGGCGCTTTCAGCACCCAAGGGAAAAAAGATTCGCCATCACTGCCCTATACCATCTCATATGGCTGTCCAGTCTCTTCTTGAAAATCTTCAGTGATGAAGCACCCACAACTTCTGGAGGCAACTTCTGTTCCATTGATTGATTGCTCTCATCCTTAGGGAATTTCTCCTTAGTTTTAGGTTGCTTCTCTCCTTGATTAGTTTCCATCCGTTGCTTCTTGTAACGTTGCTTCTTATAACTACTATTTAAGTAATATTTAATATTCTTTTCAATATTTAAATACTACTCCTGGCTGAAAGGAGTTTCTCAAGCTACATTTTTTTGTGGGAAATGCCCTGTTTGAGAGAAAATCCATATAATAATATGCTAATAATAAGTACCAAAGTGTAACAGATGTACACTTTGGTACAAATCTTTTCAAAAGCACAGATTTCATCCAAAATAAGACAGCCTGGATTTCTGAGATAACAGCTGTGTTAAATGGGGTTATGCATTGAATCATAAACTAATTTCGTAAGATGGGTTTGATAACCTACGAAGCCCCCCCCCAAATAAATAAATCAAATTCAAAACTAATCTTTAAACTTTAACCAATCTAGTTAAGCATGCTAAATCCCAGTGTCAACGAGGAATCTCGCTCACTTCATTCCCTGAAGGTTCATCCAAGTGGAGGCATCTGAGTGTGGTTGTGAAGAAAGTCAACATAGTGATCACAATGTGTGGCCAAAGCCCTGCCCCCTTTCTAACTTCCTAACAGTGAGGAGGACAATTAACCAATGGAACAGCTTGCCTTCAGACGTTGTGGGTGCTTCATCACTGGAGGTTTTTAAGAAGAGACTGGACAGTCACTTGTCTGAAATGGTATAGGATCTCCTGCTTGAGCAGGGGGCTGGTCTAGAAGACCTCCAAGATCCCTTCCATCTCTATTCTGATTCTGATCCTTTCTAATGTCCACAAACATGCTTGTTCCATGTAGAAGTAACTGGAAGCTTAAAATGCAACAGCTCTCATAGTTTTGTGCAAGTCTAGATTTGCACTTGTGTCACCTCTCTTGAGGGAGCTGCATTGATTGCCAGTTTGCTTCTGGGTCAAATTTAAGGGGATGGTTATCACCTTTAAAGCCCTATCTGGCTTTTGAAGGACCATCTTTTGAAGGACCGTGTTATTTGAAGGTTATTTCAAGGACCGCCTTTTCCCGGTCACATCTACTTGACTCACCAGAGTGGGGAGGCAGGGAATGTTACAGGTCCCCTCCCTTAAGGAGGTCCATCTAATGAAACCCAGAAGAAGGGGCTTCTCTGTGCTGGATTCCTCCCTGTGGAACATCATCCTTGCAGAGATAAAACTGGCTCCCATCTTGATACTCTTCCATAGGACCCTGAAGACATAGTTTGGCCGGTGAGCCTGAGGACCCCAGTATGATATGGAGCCCATCAAGCAGTTGGTTTGATAGTTGTCGCCAGGAGGAAGGCTGGGATTTATTGAGTTTAGTATTTGGGGTTTTATTCTTGTAAGCTTCCTGGAGTCACCATGGGTGAGGTGGGTGGCCATATAAATTTTATTTAAAAAACAAACAAAACATTAAGAGGGCAGGGCTTCAGTCACAGATGAATTTAATAGAAATAGAAATAACAGAGTTGGAAGGGACCTTGGAGGTCTTCTAGTCCAACCCCCTGCTTAGGCAGGAAACCCTACATCACTTCAGACAAATGGTTATTTAACATCTTAAAAACGTCCAGTGTTGGAGCATTCACAACTTCTGGAGGCACGTTGTTCCACTGATTAATTAATGAAGATGTAATCTTTGGGGGAAGGGTTTTTTGCCCCACTTGCCCCACCTGCAGACCTCCCTAGTTGTGAACAGACGAGATCTGGTTGCTGTCAAGAAGAACCAGTTGATGCTGGTCCTGCTCCAGAATTTTGTCTACCCCAGGGGTGTCCAACCTTGGCAGCTTTAAGACCAGTGGACTTCAACTCCCAGAATTCCCCAGCCATGCATGGCTAGTTGGGGAATTCTGGGAGTTGAAGTCCACAGGTCTTAAAGGTGCCAACGTTGGATACCCCCAGCAGGCCTACCCAGTTGCTATATGAAAGACACAGAAGCAAAACTGGTCTTTAAAAAACGATAATCCTATGGGGGGGGGTGTCACGGCACAAGGATTGTATTTTTGACTCATCCAGGCCACAAGGGTCAGTTCCATTCACCTGCATTATGCATTTTATATTTTGAAAATTGTCCAGACTCTGATCAAGCTCAGCTAATCACACTGTCTTGATGTTTGGGTTAAAAAGAAAAAAATAGCAAGAAACGCTTCCCTTGCTAACCTTTTGTTTTTCAGACAAATGTTCCTTTGTGTGGGGGTATAGGTGGTATTTTCCTTCGGCTTTGAAATTGTTCCTTGATTTCCCAGGTCCTTTATCTGCTCTCGGAGACTTTTCCTGATTAGAAGAAATTTTGCACTTCACTACTTGATTAAATAATGAATACATTTCTGTTTGATTTGCAGTTGCTTACTTAATTAAATTTCTTTTCAGTGCCCCAATTTTCATTATAATTTCAATTTTGCATTTAATCACGGCGTTGTTCTTTGCTGCCACCTCTTCTAATAGGGGTCTATTCTCCTGCCAGAATGCTAGGAGAACTCAAATGGGAATTGCATGCATATATCAAGGGCAGAAGGGGGGGGGGAACCTCTATTGGGGAGTGCAGTTATTTGAGAAGTTAATGAGGGAAGGGAAGATGCAGCTATTTTGTTCCATGTACAAAAAAAAAAAACCCTAAAAAAAAAGGAAAAAACTAAATATCTACCAAGATAATGCAAAAGCTAATTCCTCTTTCTGTAGTTGTTTCTTCATAGCTGAGATTTTTTTAAAAAGCATAGCGTATGGACTCTGAGTCTTACAAGCATTAACTAAATCAATGTTTCTCAACTTCAGCAACTTTAAGATGCGTGGACTTCAACTCCCAGAATTCCCCATGTTGGCTGGAGAATTCTGGGAGTTGAAGTCCACACATCTTAAAAGTCGCCGAAGTTGAAAAATGCTGAACTAAATTATTCAAGACACAGGATGGTTGACTTTGTCTCAAGAGTTGCCCATAAATGCACAAATAGTCCTCGACGTACGACCACGGGAGACCCCAATATTTCCATTGCTAAGTAAGACAGCTGTTCAGTGAATTTTGCCCCATTTTACAACCTTTCTTGCCACCGTTGTTAAGTGAATAACTGCAGTTGTTAAGTAAGTATCACAGTGGTTCAATGGCTTCCCCATTGACTTTGCTTATCAGAAGGTTGCAAAAAGGTGATCACATGACCCTGGGAAACTGCAACCGTCATTAATACATGCCAGTTGCCAAGTTTTCGAGTTTTGATTGTGTGACCCCAGGATGCTACAACCATTGTAAATACATGCAAGTCGCCGTGTGCCCAAATTTTGATCACTTGACCATGGGGATGCTGCAATGGTTGTAAATTTGATGGCCATCATAAGTGGAAGGACCATTCATAAACCACTTCTTTTCAGTGCCATTGTAACGTTGAACCATTGCTAAACAACTGGCTGTAAGCCAGGGCTACCTATTTTTTTTTCCCATCCAAGTTCACAGACCCCCTGAAATCTATACACAGATCCCATGTTAAGGACACCCACCCACCCCCAGGTTTAATTAGTCATGAATCGGTTTTCTGACATCCTTCCTGGAAGGATGCCACAGATTGCAACTAATAAAGGATATTCATCTGCCAGTGATCTTCACAGTTGTAAGATGCCCTGGGTCCAACCTAAAGAACAGATAATCCTTGACTTACAACCATTCATTTAGCTCAGGGGTCCACAAGTCTTAAAGTTGCCAAGTTTGGGGACCCCTGATTTAGCTACTCTTTGAAGTTACAACAGCACTGGGGGAAAAAAGAGATTTGGTCTTTGCACTTATGACCGTCACAGCCTCATCATGGTCACATAATCAAAATTTTGGCCCTTGTCAACTGGCATGTATTTACAATGATTACAGCATCCTGGAGCTACGTGATCAACATTTGTGACCTTCTCATCCAGCTTCCAATGGGGGAAAGTCAATGGGGGAAGCCAGATTCACTTAACGACTGCGGAATTCACTTAACCACTGCAGTGATTTGCTTTACAACCAGGTTAAAAAAAAGGCCATAATATTGAGCATGACTCACTCAACAACTGCCCTGCTTAGGAATGGAAATTCTGGTCCCAAATGTGGTTATAATTCAAGGACTACCTGTAATTAATCTAGATCTGTCTCTACTACTAATGCTACTACTGCTTTACGTTTCTATTATAGACAGGGCACCATTTGATGCACTTGTCCATTTGAATAGTGGGAAGAGACAGATACTGTTTGAAAGCTGTTTGGTAGAATTGTAAATGAGAAATTATTTTTTATTTCTTTACTAGATTTGCATTTTTATGATATTTTTTTTAATGTTATTAACGCAGTTGTGATGTGGGCCAGAGGACAGAAGGCTGGTATTTGAACGAAATAGAGGAACAGTCTCTGGAGGGGAAAAACAGAGATAGGAAGAAGGGTATTTTAAACAGCAAATGTGCTTTTGAAAATAAATAAATAAATGTTTGCATCAAGTATTTGGGGAGATGAAAAGTGTATGTTATTGTAAGTGACCTGGGAATGTTGTCAGAGCTGGTGATGTGGTTTTGTAACTGGGGACAGATGGTTAGGAGGGCTGCATATAGCCACATTGTGGGGGAAGATTTGCTGGTTGTTAGAACTCAAAGGAAACGTGCCAATACGCGTCCTTACAGCTCCCTGGATTTTCTGACTTCACACAACCAGTCCCAAAAGGTGCGAGCTTTGATCCTTGGGAGGCTGAAGCTAGATTGGGTTTCCAGGTGGGGCCCGAGCTGTTGAGCAATTCAGACACTAGAGGGCACTGTTTGCCCGTCTGAATGCCGCAGACAGAAACGCTGGGAAGGTGTTAATTAAATCCAGCTTTTCAGCTTCCCTGAGAACCACCTGCAGGGAATCCCGTCTTAAAAGGGACAACTCGCTAAATAACGGAGGGGGAGGGGGGGACATAACTGCAAATTGGGGAAAAGGAAAAAAAGAGGCAGCATTTGGGAATTACAAATCTATGAGTGGGGTTTTATATCCAGCTCCTTAGGAAGCTCTTTAGCCCTTTAGGAAATTTCTTCTCCAATCTTACCTACTCCTATTGCTCCTAAGTGCAAATTGATTGATTGATCAAGTGGCATCAAATTGATGTCAGCTGTTAGCGACCACATAGATAATTTTTTTCCTGCGATGATCAGTCCCTAACTTGGCACTTCAGATCTTCCAGTGATGCCACCATAACGTAGTCCAACCACCATGGTGTTGGTCCTCCTCCTCTTATCTTCCCTTCTGCCTTTCCCACCATCAGAACCTTCTCCAGAAAGCTGGGTCTTCTCATAATGCTTCTGAAATTGCAAATCCACTGCCAAGATTTCATTTAAGTCACCTGAGACCTCTGAAATCAGCATTTGAGAAAACTTCTTTGCAAGGTGTCACTCCACTTCTGGCTCTCATTCAGAATTACAGAATAATAGAGTTGGAAGACACCTTGGAGGTCCACTAGTCCAACCCCCTGCTCAAGCAAGAGACCTTATACCATTCCGGACAAGTGGCTATCTCTTCTTAAAGTCTCTTCTTAAAAGCCTCCAGTGATGGAGCATCCACAACTTCCGAAGGCAAGCTGGTTAATTGTTCTCATTCTTAGGAGATTTCTCCTTAGTTCTAGGTTGCTTCTCTCCTTGGTTAGTTTCCATCCATTGTTTCTTGTCCTGCCTTTTGGTGCTTTGGAGAATAGGTTGATCCCCTCTTCTTTGGAGCAACACCTCAAATATTGGAAGACTGCTATCATGTCACCTCTAGTCCTTCCTTTCACTAGACTAGACATACCCAATTCTTGCAACCGTTCTTCATATGTTTTAGCCTCCAGCTCCTTAATCACCTTTGCTGCTCTTTTCTGCACTCTTTCCAGAGTCTCAATATCTTTTTTTTATAATATGGTGACCAAAACTGGATGCAGTATTCCAGATGTGGTCTTACTAAGGCTAGTAAGTAGTAGTTGAACTTGGTAAGTAAACCAGAGGTGGGTTCCTCCTGGTTCGGACCGGTTCTATAGAACCGGTAGTAACTTGGCGGCCTGGGTCACTAGAACTGGCAGCAACCCAGGCCTGCCATGCCCCCGAACTGGTTCTTTCGGCGGCACCATAGGAGGCACCATCTTGTTTTTAGCTTCTGCGCATGCGCAGAAACTTTTTTTAAGCACTGCGCATGCACGAAGCGCACGTGAAGCTTCACTGAGCGAACCGGCAGCAAAGAAAAGCAGAACCCACCCCTGAAGTAAACTCTACTTGTTTTTCCACCGTTCTGTGTCAGGAACCCTATAGCAGTGCTTTTCAAACTTGGCAACTCTAAGATGCGTGGACTTCAACTCCCAGAATTCATACTGGCTGGGGGATCCTGGGAATTGAAGTCCACACATCTTAAAGATGCTAAGGATGAGAACCACAGGGTTAAATGTCATTCACAGGCATGTCTTCTGTCTGCCATGCCTTCCCTGGAAATCCTAACCAATTAGTGACCTAATAGATCAAGATGTTAGCTTTTTGGAGGCCACCTGAATGAACTCCTGTCCCCTAAAGCTTTCGTCTTCTGCTCCTTTCATTGTTGTCCCACCTTGCCTTCACTTTCTGAATGTTTAGGCTGCAACATCAGGAGGGCTGTTGCTTTCTATTTTGGAAGCAGGAGGGCGGAGGCAGCCTATTTTTGCATTTCTGACCTATATAGGCTTCTCCCCGACTATAGCAAATATGCTGTGTGGGAAAAGCCACGATAAATCAACAGCGCTTTGCAGAGCCTCAGGCCTGACTGCAGAGTTCTGTAGTCTCCGATTGTTGCAAGCAAATCAACTTGCCAGGAGTTTGCTGGAAGGCCTGACTTTGCAGAATTTTAACCTTCTAAGGACAACCCTACACGATTTCCACCTCTTTCAAATGTCTCTTTCCTCACATATGGAAATCCAAAGGGCTTGAAAATGTACAAGATAAAACCAAATCTTCAGCCATGGGATTCCATTTGGATTACCCATATTGTGATTATTATGAAGGTAGGCATTATTTGCATTAGATTAGGGTTAGAGTTAGGGATTAGGGTTAACTTGGAAAGGACCTTGGAGGTCCTCTAGTCCAACCCGCTCCACAATCTCCTCCTTAAAAACCTCCAGGGACGGAGCATCCACAACTTCCGGAGGCAAGTTGTTCCACTGGTTAATTGTTCTCATTGTCAGGAAATGTCTCCTTTTTACATATTGGAAAAATGTCTCATTGCAGCACACAGAAACTGACAGCTCTGGGGTTTTGAACCCAGCCCAGGGCCAAATTCTAGATAACAGAATAACAGAGTTGGAAGAGATCTTGGAGGTCTTCTATTCCAAGCCCCTTCTCAAGCAGAAAACTCTATACCAGGGGTCTGCAACCTGCGGCTCTGGAGCCGCATGCGGCTCTTTGGGCCCTCTGCTGCGGCTCCCTGTGGCCTTGTCACAGCAGAGGGATGAAAGAGCTGTCGCCCTGTCATGGCGGTGGCATGGCCGGAGCCTTAGTGCGGGAGCAAAGAGCCCCTGTCTTTGCCTTTGCGCAGCAACAGCATTCCGCCTTCGTTGCGGTACATTTGCTGTTGCCGCCAGCAAAGAGGGCTGGGAGAGAATGGCGGGGGCCATCTTCGAGGGTGGGGGCCAACCCCCAAGCTGGCCTTCCTCCTCCCTTGTCGGCGGGGCGAAGAGAAAGAATGGGGCGGTGTGGGGAAGCGTTCCCCTCCCCCACCGAGCGCCAAGCACAACAGCCTGGCGGGAGGGAGATGGCCCGGCAGAAGCACCCCCATTGGCCAGTTGGACAGCAGAGAGGCATTGCCCGGCTCTCGCAGCGGGACACTGTTCGGCACATCCAGACGCGAGCTGCTGCCTTTGAAACGCGCCGCTTTCTGTTGCCTGTGCCTTCCCCAGGCAGTGATGGCTGGGGCCAGGGGGGGCAGCAGAGGCATCAGGGCTGCTCCCCCCCCTCAGCAAGCTGGGCCTCGAGGAGCATGGAGAGTTGTGGGCGAGCACCGGAGGGTCAGAAGATGCGCTCTGACATCGCCCCAACACGCGTTTCCAGCACATGCTCCTCTGTCTCGAAGTAGGATTGAGTGGGGGGAAGGGAGCAGGGGGAAGGGTAGGAGGGAAGGAGAAGCCCGGCTGGCTTTCCTGTGGGGCGGGGGAAAGACCCAATACCCACTCCATGGCCTGCCCGCTGCTCTTGCAGCACCTTGCACAGCACAGCGAAAGTGTGCTTCACAAATGGGGAGACTGCATCCTCTCCTCCTCCTGGAGCCCATTTAACTGCTGCGCAAGGCGCTGTGCGCAGCAGTTAGATTTAGCACGCTCTTCACAATGGGGGATACGGTGTCTCCTCCTCCTCCTCCTGGAGCACATTACAACACGGAGCATCTGCTGCAGCCGGGCCAGGCCAGCGTCTCCAGGCGGAGGTGTGGGCAAGACTAAGAAGTGCCGGAAGAAGCCTCCGCGAGATGAGAGGCAAGTACATAGGCGCTTCCCTCTTGTTCGGAGTGAGTCTCCATCCCCGCCGTCACCCTTGCCTTCTAGCTTCATTTATCTGGGAACATGAAATGACTCTTGATTTTAAATCATATGGTAAAAAGCACCCAACAGGAAAAAAACTCCAACCCTTGCCTGTTTTTGGAAATGGTTCAAGAGGGAGCACACACACACACGAGAGAGAGAGGGGGGGAGAGAGGAAGGGCAA
>QLTV01003303.1:401764-426456 GCA_003457575.1 Thermophis baileyi | reverse complement strand
ACAACAAACTGGATAAAAGGAAGGATTCTTATATGGTTCTATGTTTTTGAAGTTTTGGGGTTTGTGCAATATGGGCTTTGTGTTTCTAAAAGGGTTTGAGTGATTCCCATTGTGGCTAAATGACTTTCGTCCTGTGTCGGGTCTTGAGTGTGGGGCTGCTTATTCTGATTCTACTACTGTGTTTTGTTAGCTGCCAAATCTTGCCATGGGGAAATTTCAAAATATCCCGTCTTGAATGGGTTTTCTAGGGATCTGTTTGCCTGCTTGTGTGAATGGAGCCAAACGTCAGGCTTCCACTTTCTATAAGGTCATTATCTCATTATCTCTATCGGGCAGGAATGTGGAATGAGCTCAGGGGTGAAATGCTCCCGGTTCACTGGTACCTGTCGGTCGCCATAGAGCCAGTCGCCAAGGTAGTGCGAGGCGCCGCCCACCTGCCCGGACGCCGCCTGGACACCGCCATTTGGGTTCTTTTACCCTCTGCACATGCGCAAAGCATTCTGTGCATTCGCAGAGGGTAAAAGAACTCAAATGGTGGCATCCGGGCAGGTGGACAGCGCTTCACGCTACCTTGGCGACTGGCTCTACGGCAACCGACAGGTACGAGCGAACCGGGAGCATTTCACCCCTGAATGAGCTTCAAGCAGATTCTTCGTTAGCAGCTTGATTTTTCCTTGTTTTTCTGTGAGCATTTTATTATGAGTAATATTTTATTTGGGGGGGGGTTGCTTCCCACGAAAGAAAGAAAGAAAGAAAGAAAGAAAGAAAGAAAGGAGGGAGGGAGGGAGGGAGGGAGGGAGGGAGGACCACAAACCTGGCTGGCACTAGACACAGCTTCAGAGGATGCTTTGAAACAGCACAGCAAAGGCTGGAAGGGACCTCAGAGGTCATCTAGTCCAACCCCCTGCTCCCTGGCAAAATGGACAGCTAAATTGGCTGCACCCACCCAGTCACATGACCACATGGCCACGCCCATCTGAAGCAACACCCACCTGACCTCCAAGCCACACCTACAAAATAAGCCATGCCCACAGAACTGGTAGGGAAAAATTTCACATTTCACCCCTGCCCATTTCCCACAGAAAACACCCAGAGCCACAAAACCTGGATAGGCATGGCTGGGTCATGTGACTGGGTGGGAGCCACGCCCACCCAGGTTGTGTGGCTCCCAGTGTTTTCTTTTCTGTGGGAAACGGGTCCAAGTGGCTCTTAGAGTGTTTAAGGTTCCAGACCCCTGCCCTAGTCCTTCTTTTCATTAGACTAGACATACCCAATTCCTGCAACCGTTCTCCGTATATTGTAGCCCTTAATCATCCTAGTTGCTCTTCTCTGCACTCTTTCCAGAGTCTCGACATATTTTTAACATCGTGGTGACAAAACTGGCTGCAGTATTCCAAGTGAGGCCTTACCAAGGCAATTTAAAGTGGTATTAACACTTCACGTGATCTTGATTCTATCACTCTGTTTATGCAGCCTAGAACTGTGTTGGCTTTTTTGGCAGCTGCAGCAGACGGCTGGCTCATATTTAACTGGTGGTCCACTAAGATAGCTAGATCCCTCTCACAATTACTACTACTATTACTAATAGGTGAGTCAGGTACCACCTATTCTATACCAGTTCAATGCCCAGAATTCCATAGCCAGCAGCATGGGAATTATGGGAGTTGAAGGCCACATATTTAACAGCTGCCAAGGTTGCGAAACATTTATAGTGTATAAAGAGAGTTTCAGTCCACAAGAAAGAAGGAAGATTTAATAATCACTTAGGGAGAGTTGAATTATTTCAGAAGGAAGTACCAAACGTAAAATCTACTAGCTACATTAATCATAAGCTGCAAGCATCTCTAATTTGAAACATCCGAGAAATATCCTCCAAGGAAAAAATCCAGATCAATTCTTGAAAAATCCTGACTTAGCAGGAATTGAGGTCTCGTGTATAGATAGTCCTCGACTTATGAACCGGTCAATTAGCAACTGTTTAAAGTTATGACAGATCTCCCAGGAGGGTTAATTATAACTTGAAATTCTGACAATTGCCTCCTTACAAGCACACAACCGCACATTAGGTGCTCGGCAACTGACCCACATTTATGGCCGTTTGCAGTGGCCCATTGCCAAAAACCAGCTTTTACTTCTGGTTTTCAGGAAAATCGTCCCACAGCGATTAGATTGCTTAATGACTGTTGCGAAAAAATTTTGCAAAATTGGGTTGGTCATGTGTTTATGACCGTCACAACTTATGACCATAATGAGCAGACTCCATTACGGTTGTAACTCAAGAACCACCTGTAATTTATACACATTAAATGTGTATGTTAGCCAATTCCCAACAACTTTTCCAGCAAAACTTTTGAAGGCTGTTTTTTTTTTTTTTTGCTCCTTTGGAAGATTGTGTTGTTTTTTTGGGGGGGGGGACGGGATCTTTGTTTAATGTCTCAGCCTCTGCTCTCTCTTTTCCATCCCCCACCCTCCGTCTCCACTTATGAATCATCACTGTCTGAGATCTTTATGTCTCTTACCTTGGAGCTGCACAAATGTATGAAGAAATTCACTGTCTGCTGTGGTCACAGTAGCTCTTGAACATTGGGGCGCAGAATTGCCATGGCTGTAACAACAACAACAAACGAGCCTGCAATTTTTTCTCTCTCTCTCTGCAATAGCAAGCACCTGAGAGTGGGTCCCAGTGACATTCTGGAGATGTTCTATTGTGGCTTGCCGGGAAAAAAATATTTCCAATGCATTAGAGGCCAGCAGTGAAAAAAGGATGAGAAAATTAAGAAGAATATCTCTCTTTCTCTAAGATGAAAAGCCTTCGGGACATTAACCAAGCCTTGGGATCTTTACAAATTATCTCCTTCTCTTCAAAGTTTGGAGCATTCTCACAGTTTTGCTCAAGGACTGAATTTAGAAGTAGAAAAAATGGCCTCTGGACAATGTTTTTTTTTACTTATGTATTTATTTAGTTACTTATTTCCTTATTTATCTATTTACTTCTCTCTCCCTCCCTCCACCTATTATCTATCTATCTATCTATCTATCTATCTATCTATCTATCTATCTATCTATCTATCTATCTCTCTATCTATCTATCTATCTATCTATCTATCTATCTATCCATCCATCCATCCATCCATCCACCATCCATCCATCCATCCATCCATATCTATCTCTTCATCACTTCATCATTATCTATCTATCTATCTATCTATCTATCTATCTATCTATCTATCTATCTATCTATCTATCTATCTATCTATCTATCTATCTATCTATCTATCTATCTATCTATCTATCTATCCATCCATCCATCCATCCACCATCCATCCATCCATCCATATCTATCTATCTATGTATCTATCTATGTATGTATGTATGTATGTATCTATCTATCTATCTATCTATCATCTATCTATCTATCATCTATCTATCTATCTATCTATCATCCATCCATCTATCATCCATCTATCTACATGAAAATTATATTGGAATTTATTATGGAGGGGAAAAGACACACATTTAGACAGATCAATGATATTCCTTGAATGTGTTTGTCTTGCCTGCAAAGCTCCGTCCTTATTCTTCACCAACCCCTGCTCCTCTCAAGTTCAATATTTGTGCAAATTTGGGCAAACACACAAATTTATTTCACTTAGCTAGTTTGCAGAACGAAGCAGAATTTAGCTTTTTATTCTGGCCCAGAATGTCCAAAGGGCAATTGGTTAATTTCTACATTTATTTTGTAGTGCAGGCTATACGTACAGTACCCCAGCCCTGGTAGGCCAGGGCGGTTTGCAGCCACCAAATTTTGCAAGGGCTCCAGATAACAATTCTCTCCCCATCTAACTGTCCTTATTGCTTTCCCATATCGTCCATCATTTTGTGTTGCGGAGAAAAAGAGTTAATGGAGAAAAAAGATGGAATAGTTGCATTCTGTTGTTAAGTGAGTTGCATCCAATTTCCTGATCTATTTTACCATGGTTCTTAAGTGAAGCACTGCTGTTGTTAAGCGAATCATATTGGACACCAGCTGGGAAGGTCAAAAATGGTGATCACATGATCCTGTCAGAATTCATGCTGGTTGCCAAACGGCCAGATTTTAATCATATGGATTTCTAGACCTTCCCCCAATCTCCCCGCAAGAGAGTGAAAGATGGAATGGTGCAGTCACAACTGGTGCAGCCACTCATCAAAAGAGGCTGATCTCAGAGTCTCCTGTTGCTTCTCTGTAGGAGTACCTCCAGGGGTGGGTTCTAACTTATCTCGCTGCCGGTTCGCTTCCTCACGTGCCGCGTGGGTGCGCGCATGTGCAGTGCTAAAAACCAAGCTTCTGTGTGTGCGCAGAAGCAAAAAACAAGATGGTGGCACCTATGGCGCTGCTGAGAGAGCCGGTTTGGGGGGGTGTCCAGCCGGCCATCGCTGCTGGTTCGGCGAGTGGGGGGAAATTCCCACTACCGGTTCTATAGAGCCAATCTGAACCGGCAGGAACCCACCTCTGAGTACCTCCAACCCACTACCTCCATCTTTTCAGGTGTCCCAAAGAAGAAACCCTTCAATTTTTACTAAAAAGAAACAAACCATCAACAAAAACATCACATCATGTCAAAGTATGGAGAAACATAAAAGACCTCTTTGTTTTAAGTCCCCTACGCAATAAATGCCATGTTAACTCAAGCAAACTTGATCAGCAATTCATCTGATCCAATTCCTAGGGCAGTGATGGCGAACCTATGGCACACGTGCCACAGGTGGCACGCGGAGCCATATCAGAGGGCACGCGCGCTGGCCAGCTGATTTTCGGCCTTGGGGAAGGCCGTTTTGCCCTCCGGAGGCTTCAGGGAAGCTTCCTGAAGCCCCGGAGTGCAAAAAACGGCCCAACGGGCAAACCGGAAATTCGGAAAAACGGACTTCCGGTTTGCCGTTCGGCTGTTTTTCACACTCCGGAAGCTTCAGGGAAGCTTCCTGAAGCCCTGGAGTGCGAAAAACAGCCCAATGGGCAAACCGGAAGTCCGTTTTTCCGAACTTCCAGTTTGCCCATTTGCCCATTTTTCACTGTCCCAGGCTTCAGTGAGGCCTTTGCGCATGCGTGGGCGCGCCCGCGCGCATGCGTGGGGGGGCAGCGTGGGGGGTTGTGCGTGCATGCGCGGGGGGAGGGCATTGGGGACGGGGTGTGGGCACGTGCGCGCGTGCTAGCACACGCACACCCACCCTTTTGGCACGCAAACCAAAAAAGGTTCGCCATCACTGTCCTAGGGGTTAGAATAGGCTGGAAACCAGGAGACTGTGAGTTCTAGTCCCACCTTAGGCGTGAAAGCCAGCTCGGTGATTTTGGGCCAATCACCAGGAGATAGTGAGTTCTAGTCCTGCCTTAGGCATGAAAGCCAGCTGGATGACGTTTCAGCCAATCACTAGGTGATGGTGAGTTCTAGTCCTTCCTTAGGAATGAAAACTGGCTGGGTGATTTTGGGCCAATCACTTGCTCAGCTAAGTTCACTTCACAGGGTTGCTATTGTGGGGGAAATAGGAGGAGGAAGGAGTATTAGATATGTTTGCCGCCTTGGTTATTTAGAAAAATAATATTATTTTTTAAAAAAAATATTTAAAAGGATGGAATAATAGAGCCTCATTAGCTGCAAAGATATTGGGTGTGAGGTCCTAATTTAACTATGGGCCAAATAGACGTGTCACTTGGCTTAAGTGGACATTGCAACAAACTCTTCTTTTAGTACTACCAGAACAGATTAACAGAGTTGGAAGGGACCTTGCAGGTCATCTAGTCCAACCCCCTGCCCAAGCAGGAGACCCTACATCTGCCTCTACCAGAGGTGGGTTCCTCCCGGTTCGCACTGGTTCTATAGAACCGGTAACAAACCACTGGTGATGTCACGGAGCTGGTTCTGTCAGTGCCGGTCCATGGACACCGCCATGTTTTTTGGGGATTTTTTGGGGGGGTGGGGGATTTTTTTGCTATTTTTTTTTCTTCTGCGCATGCATAGAAGCTGAGTCCCCAGCACTGTGCATGTGCCGCCATCTTGTTTTTGGCTTTTTTTTTTTTGCATTTTTTGAAATTTTCGGCACTGCGCATGCACCGCAGTGCAGCCACGCGGTGCAGGAGGAAGCGAACTGGCGGAGAGGTAAGTTAGAACCCACCCCTGGCCTCTACCTAGGATCGAACTCACAACCTCCTGATTGTGAGGCAAGAGCTCCACCTCTAGGCCACAGATATTGTCCTCTGATCATTTTAATTCTCTGATACTACAAAGACAGTCTCAGTCCTGAGGAAGTCTGGGCAGGGGAGAGGTTTCCCCTCCAGGCATCAAAAACCACATGAGATTCAGGCATTCAAGGGTTAAATCCTTGGTGGGTATGAAATATACAATTAGGGTTGTATGTTTCATCTTTCAGGTCTTACGGTGTGGTAGTCTGCATTTTTGCAGCCCTTGTGTGCTCATCTTGTGCGTGCCTCCCTAGTTTGTGATTGTATCAGGTTGCTTTTAATTAAAAAAAATTAAAGGATTTATATTGAGATTAAATGGGATTATTATTGATTGATCTCCACCTTATAAATTGAAAAGCATTTGGGTTAATCGCTTTTTAAGTAGGAAATCGCTCTCTGTTCCAAGGACAAAGGAGATGCCCTCTCTGGCCATTTCTATTTAATGTATTTTAATAATTTATTTATTTAGCTTCTTCTACACCGCATGCTCCGAGCCGAGGGGGCAGCCTCCAGCGGTTTCCAGCAAAATCCTGTAATAACAACCATCACGTGGAAAAGATAAAATATGTAATAAAACATTGTCACACAGAAAGTGAAATAAAAACCGGGAAGGAGAATCTCTTGGTCCATTTGGGAGTCGCACAAATGCATTGAATTATGGGGGTTAAAAATAGATTTAACGTAGATATTGAAGAGAGAAAGTCCGCAAGAGGGAATATTTTCCCCTCCCCCCCCCACATTCTTGAGGTGTCCTAAGCCTCTTTATCACATTGTCCCCAAGAATTTGTCTTCCGGATCCACAAAATTGCTAAGCAGAGAGCTCAACTCCTTAAATGTTTTCCAACCTCCAACCTGTGATGGATATCATATATTTTATCATGATTATTTGCTAAAAACACCCCTCTTTCCTTATGTGGAGATCCCACATAACTGCTGCAGAAACATCTTGGAAGGAATTAAAAGCAAATAATTTCTGGGGCACCTGCTTGAAAAACATTGGGTGAACAAGTCCTTCTACTTCTGCTAGTTTCTGCTTACCAAGCGGCATTTTCTGTGACTGGGGATATGCAGAAAAGCAAAATATATTTTTCCTCTTTCACTGTAACTTGTGAGGTTCTGCAAAGCTTCCTTCTGAAAACTTGCAGGGGGCTTTTTTTTTGGCGGAAGGGGGTACAATAGCTACATGGAGTCCTCGACTTATGATCACAATTGGGACCAGAAAACGTTGTTGGTCATTAAGTGAGGCATCGCAAGATTGCACCTGATCTTACAAACTTTATATTTTGGCACAGTCATTAAACAAGATATCATGTGACCATGACTTGTGACTTCCTACAGGCTTCCCCATTGACTTTGCTTGCTAGAGGTCAGCTGAGAAGGTTGCAGATGGCAATCATGTGACCCCGGGACACTGCAGTGGTCATAAGTCCAAGGCCTGGTTAGAAGTCAATTTTATCAACCTTCAATACATCTGGAGCACTAAAAACCTCTCATGGGCACTCTCACAAAATGGATGCCCTGGAAGGCATATTATCCTTCCAGAAATCACCTGATTCCCAGGAGAGACATTGGAGAGGTGGCTCCCACCACTTCCAAGGATTTCTTTACCAACTGCCCTTAGCTACATTCTCTTCTGGCTAAAATGGGCTGCCACAAAGAAGAGGGGCTCCACCTATTCTCCAAAGCACGTTCGGGTTGTAGGTCGAGGACTACCTGTAATCCATATAAGAACTTCTAAATATATGATTGAATACTAACTTACAATTCAGACTTAGAAACTAACAATATAACAGCATTTACAAATGGGAAATTCTTCTGTAGGATTGTATGTTCTATCAATAAAAATCTGTTTGAGATTTTATTTTGCATCTATATAATTTCCTTGGCAACAATATAGAAAGGCAATGTCATGTTTTTCTATTTCCTAACCTAAGCAATTAGGTTTCGTGGTGGTCTCCCTTACAAGTATTAAATTCCAATCTCTTTGCCTTTTTTCGTTCACCTGGGGAACAAGGGAGGAGGCCACACATTTAACGGCTCTGTCGCGGGAAATTTCAGGCAAAAGTAATAGGTGCGACAAAAGAAACCAGCAAACAGAGATTGCATCAAAGACAAAGGAACTCTTACCATTATACAGAGGGCTGAATAAAATCATGATTGTATGACCCAGCATTCTGAAGAGGAGGAAAAAAATGACATGGTAGAACTCAGGTCAAAGGACCACTGCTAATACATGTGTGTGCATAGATCTCCCTTGCCTCCCCCCCCCCTGCCCGCAACATGACTGCCGTTGATCAATAAAAAGATCAAGAAGTGCAGCTGCCCTTCACCCACCAAGCAAGAGACACCCAAGAAGCTCCTGAGTCCTCCAGGGATTATCGAATGGCCAGGAAATATTTTATATAGGAAGTAGAAAGTCACAAAGAGTGTTACATATACAGAGGATCTATTTGCATGGATGAAAGGAAGAGTCACGGCCACAATTAGGAGAGGGAGGGAGGGAGGAAGGAAGGAAGGAAGGAAGGAAGGATAGTGGGAAAAAGGAGGGAAGGGAAGGGAAGGAAGGAAGGAGAGTGGGAAAAAGGAGAGAAGGAAGGAAGATAGGAAGGAAGAAGGAAGGAAGGAAGGAAGGAAGGAAGGAAGGAAGGAAGGAAGGAAGGAAGGAAGGAAGGAAGGAAGGAAGGAAGGAAGGAAGGAAGGAAGGAAGGAAGGAAGGTTGTACTGGTTAATTGTTCTCGCTCTCGGGAAATTTTGCCTTAGTTCTAGGTTGGATCTCTCTTTAACAAGCTTCCCCCTGTTCTTCTTGTCCTGCTTTCAGGTGCTTTGGAGAATAAGTCAGCTCCTTCTTCTCTGTGACAGACCCTCAAGTACTGATAAACAGCTATCATCTCCCCCCAATCCTTCCCTTCATTAGACCGGACACACCTAGTTCCCTTAACTGTTCATCATATGCTAGAGAGATGTTCCCGGAAGATGAGCTCCAGCACAAGTCCAGAAGCTCGGAAGACAAAATCTCTGGTCCCGGTGACCAACCTAGATTGGATCCTGCAACGTTATCCTGGGACACATATATTCACCTTTATTCGTTCACCGTATGGTTTAGCATGCAGAGTCCTTGTCATCCTTGTTGCTCTTCTCTGCGCTCTTTCTAGGGCCTCAGCATCTTCTTTGGTGACCAGAATTGGATGCCGTATTCCAGTTGTGACCTCCCTAGTACAGAAGTGAGTGGTACTATCACTTCTTGTGATCTTGATACTATCCCTCTTTTGATGCAGCCCAGAACGGTATTGGCATTTTTGGCTGCTGCAGCACACTTCTGGCTCATACTTAAGTGGTCGTCCACTACGACACCAAGATTTCTCTCACAGTTACTACTGTTGAGCCAGGTACTGCCTGTTCTGCACCTGTGCATTTGGTTTTTCCTGCCTAAACACAGGACCTTACTTTCCACACCAATGAACTGTATCTTGTTGGATAGGTCCCAACACACAAATCTGTTAAGATCCTGAATCTTGAGTCTATCTTCCAAAGTGTTAGCAGTTCCTCCCAGCTGGGTGTTATCTGCAAATTTGGTTGAGTTCCCCCTCCACCCCCTCATCTATAGTAGATACTTTATGAAGATATGGAAGAGCACTGAGCCCAAGATAGAACCTTGAGTGTGTTTGGTCACCAACTGTGAATCCATCTGGTGGTGGTAATGTTATCCCACATTGTTCTATCTTACCAGGAAATAGGCTGTAGTCTACTTTGTCAAATGCCTTACTGAAGTCCAAGTAAACTTGGAGTAAAGTAAAGTAAACTCCAAGAGCCACAGCATTTTTCTTGATCCACTAATTTAGTCACTTTATCAAAGAAGAAAATAAGGTTTCCTGGCATGATCTGCTTTTAACAAACCCATGCTGGCTTCCAGTGATTGCTTTGTTCATTTCTATGTGCTCACAAATCTGCTGTTTGATTATCTTTCTCAGGATGTGTATTGATGTCAAGTGGATAGGTCTGTAGTTTTCTGGATCCACTTTCCCTATTTTCATGATGATTGGAATCACTGAGTCAGTTCTTTTCCAATCCTCTGGCAGTTCTCCTGTGCTCCAGGAGCTCTGAAAGATTTTGCTCAGTGGTTCCAAGATCCTATTTGCCAGCTCTTTCTGTACCCTGAGATGTAAACCATCTGGTCCTGGTAATTTCAATTCCTCTAAAGTGAATAGGTGTTCTTTTACCAGTTTCTTCCCTATTTTGACCTCCATTCCTTCTTCTGTCTCCCACTGTGCTGCTTTTCATAGGTTGGTCTATTTTTTCCTTGTGCGTAAAGACAGATGCAAAGAAGGAATTAAGCAATCCTGTTTTCTGCCTGCTGCCTGTCACCTTCCTGCCATTTTCTCCCATTAATGGAATAAACATTTTCTTGACTTTTTTTTCTTGTTCCTTACATATTGAAAGAAACTTTTGTGTGTGTGTGTGTGGTTATTTTTGTAATTTGTTTGTGACCCAGGCAACTTGACACAAGCATTCCACAGCAAAAAAACTTGAGATGACAAATAAGATTTGCAGTTATATGCCCAATACAACTTACTGAAGTCCTATGAAGTTGGATTTTTCCAATGGAACATAGCCAAAAGGGGTTGCCACGAAGAAGAGGAGGTCAACCTGTTCTCCAAAGCACTTGGAGAAGGCAAGATAAGAAGCAATGGATGGAAACTATTTCAAGGAGAGAAGCAACCTGGAACTAAGGAAAATTTCCTGATAGTTTCAACAATAAATCAGTGGAACGATTTGCCTCCCAGAAATTGTGGGTGCTCCAACACTGGAGATTTTTAAGAAGAGATTGGACAACCATTTGTCTGAATGGGATAGAGTTTCCTGCTTGAGCAGGGGGTTGGACTAGAAGACCTTCAAGGTCCTTTCCAACTCTGCTAGTCTGTTTTCAAAAGAGGGTTAAATGTTATGTATATATAAGTAGTCCTTGACTTACAACCATTTGTTTAGGATTGTTGGAACTTAAAATGGCACTGAAAAAAGTGACATGACCATTTTTGACCCTTATGATCGTTGCAGCATCCCTACGTTCACGTGATCAAAATTCAGATGTTTGGCCATTGGCACATGTATTTATGACAGTTGCAGTGCCCTGGGGCCATGTGAGCACCTTTTACGAACTTCCGACAAGCAAAGTCAATGGGGGAAACCACGTTACTGAATTAATAACTAGAGTGATTCACTTAACAACTGTAGCGAAAAAGGTCGTAAAATGGGGCAAAACTCACTTAACAACTGTCTCGCTTAGCCACATGAATTTTGGGCCCAATTGTAGTCATAAGTCGAGGACCACCTGTATTTTTCCTTCTACTGGTGAAGGTGCTATGCTTTCTGGTCTGCTGATCCGCATGGCAAGCTGACCCTAGACATTCGCCTCAGATTCTTATAAGGAGCTTAGCTGCATCCAGTCAGATATAAAACCAAACAAAAGGGATTAAAATATTATCCCAAGGCTAGAGGAAAATTGAAGGCATTTACATGAAATTCAGCCTGTTCTAGTTTCTCTGATGTGTTTCTCTCCGGCCAAAGCCAAAATGATATTAAAAGGAGTTGGGGACCTCTTTTCTTGATCACAAATGTCATTGAAAAGCATAAGTTCTCATCTGCGGCAGCCCCTTCCTCAGACAAAGTTTGCGTTTGTTGAAGCACACATTACAAACGTTTTTGTGGAAACATTACAGGTGGTCCTCAGTTTAACAACCATATGTTTAGTGACCGTTCAATGTTACAATGGTGCTGAAAAAAATTTGGACACTTGGCATGCATTTATGATGGTTGCAGCGTCCCAGGGTCACGGTATCGCCACGTGTGACCTTCCCAGCTGGCTTCCGACAAGCAAAATAATGGGGGGAGTCAGATTCACTTAACAACCTCATGGTTCACTTAGCAACTGCAGTGATTCGCTTAACAACTGTGGCAAAAAAAGTGTTAAAATGGGGCACAACTCATTTAAGAACTGTGTGGCTTAGAAACAAAAATTGGGGGCTCCATCGTGGTTGTAAGTTGAAGACTACCTGTATAAACAAACATTTTTAACAAATTACGTTTGTGAGATAGTTATAACCCCTTTGTCATGTAACGTGTATTTGCATAACCAGGTTGGCTCTCCCTCCTCCCCCACATCTCTCCAATTTAAATCCTATATAGGTAGTCCTCAACTCAGGACCACAATTGGACCAGAACTTCCATTGCTAAGCGAGGCAGTTGCTAAGTGAGTCACACTCAATTTTATGATTTTTTTTTTGCCACTGTTGTTAACTGAATCACCACAGTGGTTAAGTGAATCACATGTGTGGGAAGGAAAATCCACCCGGTTCAGTTCCAAGTTGGGAGAAAGGCGGTGGAAATAAAATGGAGGCTGATTGGAAAGGACTCTGTTTACTGATGAACATAATGCAGTTCTGGGGCAGCTGACCAAATGGTTGAATGAGTGAATGGATCTTTATAGGTTTCTGTGACTTTGAAGTTTGAACTGTTCTGGTGATTGTGCAATGAAGGGGCTTGTTGTGTCTTTTGCTAAATGGTGGTGGGTTAATCCTATTATGTTCTAAAAGGTCATGTCCTGTCCTTCTTAATCCCATCACTCTGGAGCTGAAGATGCTTGGTTTATGAATAGATTGGCCCGGATTTCTTAAAGGGGGGGGGGGAATCTCCATCTCTAAAGATTTCTGCTAGAAGCTGTTTTACTATGCAGGGAATTGGGGCTGGAACATGTTTCTTAATTTCTCCCTTTGGGGAAATATAACATTCTGCTTCTTTTAATATCCCCCAAAATATTTCATTCTTCAAGTGGTGGTGTGGGGGATTCCCACACATGATTACAAGCGAATCCATCTTCCCCCACTGACTTTTCTTGTTAGAAGCAGACTGTGGAAAGTCACAGATGGCAACAATGTGGCCCAGGACCCTGCAATTGTCGTAAATAGATGCCAGTTGCCAAGCACCTAAATTTTAATCGCATGGCTTTGTTGATGCTGCAATAGTTGTAAGTGTAGGAATCAGTCATAAGTCACCTTTTCCAATGTTGTTGTAACTTTGAACTGTTGCAGAAAGAATGGTTGTAAATCGAGGACTTACCTACATCATGTTTTAATCATTTCGTGCATCTGATGAAGGGGGACACAGCTTGCCAAAGCTGATGCCTTTTGATTAAATTTGTTAGCTGGAAAAGGGGCTGTTGGAGTCCTGATGTTTTGGCCATCATAGTCATACAAGACTCTTTTCCTATAATGTCAATTAATATTAAGTCGGCCTACCATATCTGGGCTGTAGGTGTTCAAGAGCCACCAGGGAGCTGCAGATGTCTGTTTCCCACTGCTATCTACTCCCATCTAGTGGTTGCTTGGATTTTGCAGCTCAGATATGGAAGCCCTAGAACTGTGGGGCAGGCTGGGGAATTCTGGGATTTGAAGTCCACAGCTAAAGTTAAGAAACTCTGCATTAGAATAAAGTACAAAAGGATATGTTGCTGTTCTTCCGAGCCTAAAGTAAAGACCCTTTTCTAGCTTCAGAGAAAAACAAGGCAACTTTCTGGCTACGGTGAGGAGGATTAGTATATTTGAGCAAGAGATGGGCATTAGAATAATGCTTCAGATTATCTGGATGCATGCTGAGATGTGTCCATTTGTGGGATCTTCATAATGGTTCCTCTGTTTGTGACTTCTTGGTTTGTTTGTTTTTTAAACAAAGCATTAGTGATGCTTTTTTTTTTTTTTAAAGCAAAGGTCAGGCTTGATTTGACATGAACAATTATATATCCTGGCTATCGATTTTGTCTCCTATTTCAAAGTGGATTTGCATCACATCCTGATCCTTGGCTTTAGTGAACTTAACATGGGAAGCTCTACCAAAGACCAGACATGTAATCCACCCTTCAGTCTCCAAAATTACCATTCATTTCTTCTTCTTCTTCTTTAAAGAAAAGAAATCTGAGTTTGAAGTGTAGATGTTGGCCAAATCTGGTAGGTTTCAGAGAATTGTGGGAAAATTAAACCAGCAACATCTGGAGAAGTCAATATAGAATAATGGAGTTGGAAGGGACCTTGGAGGTCTTCCAGCTCAACCCCCTGCTTAGGCAGGAAACCCTATACCATTTCAGACAAATGGTTGTCCACTCTCTTCTTAAAAACTTCCAGTGTTGGAGCATTCTCAACTTCTGGAAGCAAGCTGTTCCACTGATTAATTGTTCTAACTGTCAGGAAATTTCTCCTTAGTTCTAGGTTGCTTCTCTCCTTGATGAGTTTCCACCCATTGCTTCTTGTTCTACCCTCAGGTGCTTTGGAGAATAGCTTGACTCCCTCTTCTTTGTGGCAGCCCCTCAAATATTGGAAGATTGCTCTCATGTCTCCCCTAGTCCTTCTTTTCATTAAACTAGACATACCCAAGTCAAAGTAAAAATTGTCAAAATTGTCAAATGGGAGAATGGAGCATCATGATCCCCTCCCCCGTGCTGTGTGTGTGTGTGTGTGTGTGTGTGTTCACTTCATTCTTGACTCCTAGCAACTTCCTGAACAAGCTCCTACAGTTTTCTTGGCAAGATTTTTCCCAAGTAGTTTGCCATTGCCTCCTTCCTAGGGCTGAGAGAGAATGACTGGCCCAAGAACACCCAGCTGGCTTTCATTGATAAGATGGAACTAGAAGTCACCATCTCATGGTGATTGGCCTAAAGTCACACAGTTGGCTTTCTTGCCTAGATGGGACTAGAACTCACCATCTTTTTTGGTGATTAGCCCAAAGTTACCCAACCAGCTTTCATGCTTAAGAGGGGACTAGAACTCACCATCTCCTGGTGATTGGCCCAAAGCCACCCAGATGGCTGTCTTGCCTAAGATGGGGCTAGAATCAGTGGTGGGATTTAGCCGGTTCGGGCCAGTTCGGGCAAAGCGGTAGTTAAATTGCTGGCTGGCCCCTCTCCTCCCCACCCCTTCCAGGAGCCCCCACGCGCCCCATTTTGGCTCCCAGGTAAGTGCAGGGAAGCCTACTAGGCCTAAAATGGGGTGCGAGGGGGGCAGCACATCCCCCCCGTGGCCCATTTTTGCTCCCAGGGGGGTGCAGGAGGCCGAGTGCTGCCGGTCACGCCCTGGCCACGCCCACCATGGCCACGCCCACCCAGCCACTCATTAGGGCAGAGAACCGGTTATTAAATTATTTGAATCCCACCACTGGTAGAATTCACCATCTCTTGGTCTCTAGTCCAGCAAATTTACCACTATACCAATCTGACTCTTGAAACCAAACTAGTTCACCTAGAATTTATTCCTATTTGCAGTTTCATTTTGGCTGATAGATCAGGAGAAGGACAAGGCTATTTGGAACGGGGTGTCTGCTGTGTACAAATGTAGTGTGAACATTTTCTCCCTGCACGGGCTCATTCCTGACATACCTGCTAAGCTCTGTGCTACCAGTGAGCAGCTGATGTCATGGCAGGCATGTAGCAGAGGTCAAACCGGGTACTTCCGATGGGAACCTCCCTGGATCTGAATGTCTCAGGGCCAGCAGAAGAATTGTGTCAATATTTTTGTGGCAACTCACTGCCAAAGGGCTGGGCCAGAATCATTAAACAGAATAGCTGGGAAGCCTCTCAAGGCTGAGGCAAGGAAGAGGGGCATGTGAAGGATGTGCCAAATGGAGACAAATTATCCTCGGACCCAGAGCATCGGAGTGGGGTGAGATCAAAATGGCCAAGATGCTTATCACAAGCATGCAATCAAAACTGCAGGTAACCCTCGACTTACGACCACAATTAAGCCCAAAATTTCTGTTGCTAAACGAGAAAATTATTGAGTTTTGCCCTATTTTACAACCTTTTTGCTACAGTTGTTAAGTGAATCACTGCAGTTATTCAGTTAGTAATACAGTTGTTAAGTGACTCTGGCTTCCCCATTGATTTTGCTTGTAGGTAGGTCGCAAAAGGGGATCATATAACCCCAGGACACTGTAACCATCATAAATACGAACCAGCTGCTAATCATCCAAATTTTGATTGTGGCCATGGGGATGCTGCAATGGTCATGAGTATAAGTATGAAAAAATGGTCCAGATCACTTTTTTCAGAGCCATTGTAACTTGGAATGATCACTAAACAAATGGTTGTAAGTCGAGGACTATCTCTCCACAGTTTTTACATGCATTACGGTGCAGGTTAAAAGGGGTAGACCTTCATGTGATTCCCCATTTGGTTTTTTTCTCTCCCCGGGCCGTCACAGGTTTCCCAGGCCTGAATTATATGATGAGCTTAGAGCAATGGCAAATCAGAGCCAGAACTTGAACTCAGAGCCACCAGGCTCAAATGTGAATCCAAAGAATGCCAGGTAGAGGAATCTCCTTTAAGCCCATTGGGTAGTCCTGGTTGAAGGAGAGAGCCTCTGAAAGACTCTAAAATCCATCCAGTGAAGAAAAAGTCTTTCAACAGCCACAGGACAGAATTTTAGGAGATGGTGAATAATTTCAAATCCCTGAATAAAATATACTACCATTGTGTCAGAAAGAATCATAGGCCTGGAATGGACCTCAGAGGTCCATTCCAGAACCCCTCCTCAAGGCAAGAGCCTTATATCAGGTCAAATGGTTGTCCGGTCCGTTTTGAAAAACCTCCAGCAATGGAGCACCTACAGGGGCAAGTTAGTCCATTGATAGATTGTTCCTAGTGTCAGGAAATTTCTCCTTAGTTCTAGGTTGGATCTCACTTTGATAATCTTCCATCTGTTCCTTCGGATGCCCTCTAGAGAATAAGTCAATCCACTCTTCTTGTGGCAGACCCTCAAATATTGGAAGACCAGGGGTGAAATCCAGCAGGTTCTGACAGGTTCTAGAGAACTGGTAGCGGAAATTTTGAGTAGTTAGGAGAACTGGCAAATACCACCTCTGGCTGGCCCCAGGAGTGGGGAGGGAATGGAGATTTTGCAGTATCCTTCCCCTGGAGTGGGGTGGGAATTGGGGGTGGGTTCCACTTACCTTCCCTACCAGTTCTGATCGCGACGGAAGTCGCGTTGCACAAAACACCCGGAAATGACCCTCTGCGCATGCGCAGAAGCCTTTGCGCATGCTCAGAGGGTTTTCTTTCAAGCCGCAGCAACCGGAGGACCGGTTCGGGAGCGTGGACCACCAGTCTTTGCTGCCGGTTCGGCGAGCGGCAGTAAATTTCCGCTACCGGTTCTAAAGAACCAGTCCAAACCGGCAGCAACCCACCTCTGGTGGGGATGGAGATTTTGCAGTATCCTTCCCCTGCCACACCCACCAAGCCATGCCCACTAAGCCACACCATGCCCACCAAGCCACGCCCACAGAACCGGTAGTAAAAAAATTTGGATTTCACCACTGTGGAAGACTACTATCATGTCGCCCCCTAATCCTTCTCTTCGGTAGACTAGACATACCCAGTTCCTGCAACTGTTCACCATACGTTTTAACCTCCAGGCTCTTTATCATCTTTGGTGCACTTCTCTGCACACTTTCCAGGGTCTCAACATCTTTTTTTGTATGGTGGTGACCAGAAATGGACACAATATTCCACAATAAACCACACCAGATAGATGGAGAGGAAAGGAAAACTTTTATTTGCCAACAAAAAGGTCACCCCAAAGCAAGTTTCAAATAGGCACAACTTGGCTTGCAGTAGATCCCCCTTTCGCACAATTTTTGAGAAGCAAACATTGCCATGAGCCAATCACGGGGTACGCACATCATTAGAAAGCAGTCATGAAGAGCAATGTCTTGCATAAATCTCCAGCAGTCAAAGTTCACGGTTCAGCTAAAGGTCACAAAATACAAGCTTTTACAAAGTAAGTTAAGACTTGCGCCTTACCAATAACCACAGTTCAGCTAAAGGTCACGAGATAGGCTAAGACTTTTATCAATAACATTCGTCCTTACTGAAAACTTTCCTAAGCAACTTGCTATCAGGGTCTCGCCCATCACCTTAATGGCCAGGCTTTCCTGAGCAGGAAGGTGAATGGTCTGTTCAAATTGGGGTCATTTCTGCTTAACAAGGCACTTCAACTTCTTACCAACAGATAACAAGGCACAATAACTATTTCTATGTGCTAAACAATACTTCAATATATGAATAACAAATAGTTTACCAATACACAAATACGAGTGGGTTAAGGCTACATAAATTGGGCTATCTTATCACTAGATGTCTTGCGTGTCAGGAGTAAACCTCACTCTCTGGTTGATACTGATGGGAACTACCACATGCTCTAGAGCAGGGGTCTCCAGCCTTGGCAACTTTAAGACTTGTGGACTTCAACTCCCAGAATTCCTCAGCCAGCGAACAAGTCTTAAAGTTGCCAAGGTTGGAGACCCCTGCTCTAGAGAACAACATGTCCCATCCTTGACAACTTGAAGGTGTCTAGACTTCATGCTGGTTGCGGAATTTGGGGAGTTGAAGTCCACACGTCTTCAAGTTGCCAAGGTTGAGAAGCTCTCCTTTAGAGTGAGGGTCAGCAACCTATAGCCCATGGGCAGGATGTGATGAAATAAATAAGCCCACAGTTCCAAAAACAAAGAATAGCATATCCACACGACTCACTGAGGTTCTAAGAATTCAGGTTTCTAATACTACAATGACCATGTAATTTTGGTGTAAATCTCTCACACAGCTCCTATTTGTTTCAGCAGCTGACAGCACCACCGTTTGTGGTGTGGTGTGGGAGGACCTTCCAGAGAGATACGTCTGTCAATCACAGACATGGCCTCCAGTCTTGGTGCGGAACCAGGTTGCTGTCCTGTTCCAGAGAATGGTACTGATGGCAACATGACCCAGAAAACAGAGTGAAAAATTAGTCCAGCGTTTTCTAACATGAATACTTTCAACGTTTATAGATGCGGACTCCCAAAATCGTCACCCATGGCCATGCTGGCTGGGGATTCTGGAAGTTGGGTTCTGTGCAGGTAGTCCTTGACTTAAGACCCAGAATTTCTGTTGCTAAGCAAGGCAGTTGTGAAGTGAGCCATGCCTGATTTTATGACCTTTTTGGCCATGGCTGTTAAGCAATTCATTGCAGTTGTTAAGTGAATCACTCAGTCCTGAAGTGAATTCAACTTCTCCCAGTGAGTTTGCCTGTTGGAAACCAGCTAGGAAGATCCCAAGTGGCATTCGCGTGATCTCTGCAACACTGCAATTATCGTAAATACTACATGCCAGTTGCCAAGCCAGGATTTTGATCATGTGACCGTGGAGATGCTGCAATGGCTGTAAGTGCGAGGACTAATTGTCAGTCACTTTTTTCAGTGCCATTTTAACTTCACTTAACAAGCGGTCGTTAAACAAAAAGTTGTCAGTCAAGGACTACCTGTATTTCTGGAGGGCTCCCAGATTGTTCAGGAATGCTGTCCTAGTCCAGTAGAAGTCAAGACAGAGGAATGTGGTTTCCTCTGGTGCTTTGTCTTGTCCAAGTGCTGCCCTCCTTCTCCTGTGGAACAAAGGAGTTAAAGTCCACCTGTTTTCAAGTTGCCAAGTCTGAGAAACACTGTTTTAGAGTGAGAATTGGCAACCTTTGGCCCATGGGCAGAATGTAGTCCGTCACTGAAATAATCCAGCCCACAGTTCCAAAAACAGAATAGCTTATCCACCCGACTTGGGTGGTTCTAACGAAGAATTCAGGTTCGTGCTTCTACAGTTACCGTGTAATTCTGGTGTAGATGTCTCACAGCTCCTATTTCTGACTGTGTTTCGGCAGCTGACAGCACCACGGCTTGTGGTGTGGCGTGGGAGGAGCCCGGGAGAGATTTCTGGAGAGAGATAATATCTCGGCTCTCCACAAAATCCCCGCGTGCTTCCCAGGCAAAGCAGCTTCTTCCTCTTTGCACAAGGACAGGCAGCGCCCGAGGGCATGCCCATATTTCCTTTCTCCCTAAAGAAGACAGCACCGGAATGCCACACGTGGCAATACCAACCTCATCCAATGTGGCTGGTGATGAGATTACCAGGGAGAAGCTGCCTGCTAATATTGCCGGACTCATTCCCAGCTCCAGCTGCTCAGAGATTCCACTGAGTTGAGTTGAGCTGGAAGAGTCTGTTAGTCTAAGCGAGGGAGTGGATTGCCTTCCCATCTGTGGTCATGAAGCAGCAAGACTTCCCACCAAGGGCTTAACCGGAGGGAGGATGCGCGATGCTCTGGCATGCTCTCCCAAAAAGTTTCAGATTGAAATTTCAGCTATGGATCAGTAAGCATAGGGCATGTGCGTACGAGCCCTTGACACAGCTTGGAAAGTGTGTTTCTCTTCAACCACAAGCCCTTTTTGAAGCATTTCCATAAAGAAATAGGGGTTCCCCACCTACCTCGTTTCATGAAGAATACTTCCGCACTCTGCTTGGCTTCTAATGCTTTCTCTTTGCCTGAGATAAAACTTCTCCAATGGTTTCAGTTGACCAGTGAGGCTTTGACACAATGCTTTTGTGTCTCTGCCATGCATGTGTCGAAGTCTCTTGTGGCTAATGGAGCTGCAGCATGTGAGGCAACACCAAGAATCTTGTCAGTTGACCCCAGAGAACATGATAGTCTTGCACGAATAGCCGAAATCTGCACTACTCAAGACGGATGCAGCAGAGGTGGGTTCCTGCCTGTTTGGACCGGCTCTATAGAACCGGTAGCGGGAATTTCCCCCCGCTCGCCGAACCGGCAGTGATGACCGGCTGGACACGCCCCCGAACTGGCTCTCTCGGCGGTGCCGTAGGTGGCGCCATTTTGTTTTTTGCTTCGGCGCACGTGCAGAAGCTGTTTTTTGCTTCTGCGCATGCACAGAAGCTGGGTTTTAGCACTGCGCATGCGTGCGCAGCGCGCAAGGCATGCGCACCCACATGGTGCGTGAGAAAGTGAACCGGCAGCGAGGTAAGCCAGAACCCACCCCTGGGATGCAGATTACATAATTTGAGTTGTCTGTACAAGGTGTGCAAGGACATACCTCAACCTCTTTGTAGTTTGCACTGGATGTAAAAGCCTTGGCCAAGGCAAGTAGTCCTTGACTTATGACCACAAGTGGAACCAGAGGTTCCCTCACTAAGTAATGCAGTCGGAAGCTGGCTGGAAATAGCAATCACATGACGCAGGGACGCAGCTACTGTCATAAATACACACCATTGTCCAGAGCTCAAATCGGGATTGCATGATCGCAGGGACATGGCCACGGCCCTAACTAAGACCAAGGACTGATCATAAGTCACTTTTTTCAACATCGTTGTAGTTTCGGTCATTAAATGGCAGGTTGTAAATTGAGGACTACTGATCATGGGTTCAATCAGCACAATCTACAAAGCCGATGTTATGGTGTTGGGTGCACCCATTCACCATGCATTTGCAGATTGTCGAGAGACATATCAGTTTTCCAAATGTTCAGAAAGAGATGATCAGAAAGCGACAACTGGAGAAGGCCAGATCCATGGGGTATGAGTGTGTGTGTGTGTGTGTGTATGCACCCACAAAGCAGTTAAAACGGAGGCTGAAGTCCTATCTGGATTTTACATGCATTTCGGCTGTTAATCTTGGCTTTTTTTTTTTTTTTAACCTTCCCAGTCCTGTGGATGCCCTGGTAGAAGGCAAATGCTTCTGTCTCCATTTGCTTCTTCCCCTTTGGCAGTGAGGTTTGCATTTGTCTAATAGCTCCCGTTCGATTTGCATTCCAGGTATAATCTACCAGCCCTATTATGCTAACTTCTGTTTCAGAGCTGGTACAGTATTATATAACCACAATTGGCTAGCATTCGGATATGCTAAAATTGTAGCGAGGGAAAGAGGGGTGGGTCTCGGTTGTGAAGCAGGCAGGAGAACAAAGTAGAATTCTTTCTACCATCTGCTCCGTTACGTTTTTGTTTAAATTGCAACTGTTTTTTGGGGGGGAGGAGAGGGGACTCTTTTTTTAAAAAAAAAAATTTTAGCCAGATGACATTTCCAAGCACTTTGTTCTCATCTCAGTGCCGGCTATCATCTTCTGAAAGCATCAAAACAAAAAACATAGTTTGGTCTTTAAAAAAATCAGAAATTTTGGAGGACAAAATAATTCTCAAATGATAAAACCACAGGGTGATTTGCAAAACAAGTCTGGGGTTAGTAAGGTTAGTTAAACATCCCTCTCTCCTTTCCACACCCCCGCCCCCCCATTTTTCCTTTAAAGTTACTGAGAAATAGCATTACATTGAAACAGAGCAATTATGAAACAGCTGGCTCCGAATTTTGCAGTTTGTATTCAGGAGCTGTTTTTCTCAAACAGAAAGACCTTGAATGGCCACTAGATGGCAGCAAAGAGATGCAGAAACTCTTGAATCTGACTCCACCTAATGGCTTGCTGGCATTTTGCAAACCCGACCTGAGCTTCCCAAACTCTTACACAGTATATTTATTGGTTTGTTTGGATTTAGACAGCCGCCTATCTTGCCAAGGCAACCCTAAACAGTGAGCACGATTGAAAAACAATATAACAAAGACGTTCAAAAAGATATCCATACTGAAAAACAATATAACTCGTGGGTCTTTAAACAGGAGCTTGGCCTCTGAGAGACAGCAGATATAAATTCATTTTCATCCTGCCAAAGATCTCTCCCCCCCCCATTAATTCTTTCAGAGGCAGCTGCCATAAGAGATGGGGTGGGGGGAATGGAGGCAAAACTGCAAAACTCTGTTGCTTTCCAGAAAACTCCTTGTTGGGGGGGGGGGGGGGAAGAGGGGGGCAGTTGAAGGGGTTATTTATCCATCTCTTCATTTATTTAATATCGTAATTAATTCTTTATTTCACCACTAGATGTCACTAAGTGCACAGAGCATTTGGAAAGTCATCTGATTGTGTCATAATGTTGCAAACGTTTTACTGCCTTTGAGTTAATCCCTTCCTGGGCTTAAGTGCTTGCTCTTCCGTTTGAAAAAGAAAATTCCATTTTTATCCTAGATTCAGCCTGGCAGCTGACATCGTTCGATTCAGCCATAACCCCCCTGGGTGCTACAAATCTATTAAAAGCATCCTTTCTCATCCTGGTACCCTCCAGAAGCCTCTGAGTTGGTGCGTATTTCCTCTACCTGGAGGGCTGATCAGGGGAAGCGGCCTAAGCTCAGCCCTAAGTAGGAGGAAAAACAGCTTCTTGGAGGAGAGGCAACCTCTTAAAGTAATATCTTCCTTTCTTCCTTCTAACAAAACCTCCCTTTGGAAACAAAATTGTGGGGAAGGGCTGGAGCTGAGTTACAGGTTAACTGGGATTGGCGGCTGGATGCAATCCTGGACCTGCAGTTCTTTTTTTCCACAAAGGGGGGAAAAATTGTTTCTGTAAAAAAATTTCTGTAAATTATCTAGACAGACCTTTCTAACCCTGGGAACAAGCTGCAGAGGAGATGACAGTTTTGGAATATTTATTTATTTACATCCCACCTTTATTATTATTTTTGTTTTGTTTTATAAATAACTCAAAGCAGTGAACATACACAATTCTTCCTCCTATTCCCCCCCCCCCGCACAACAACAACAACACGGTGAGGTGGGCTGGGTTGAGAGAGAGTGACTGGCTCCAAATCCCCTGCTGGCTTTCATTCCTAAGGCAGGACTAGAACTCACCATCTCCTGGGGATTGGCTCAAAGTCACCCAGGTGCCTTTCTTGTCTTAAGGTGAGACTAAAACTCACCATCCCCTGGCTTCTAGCCTGGTGCCTTCATCATTAAACCAAACTGGCTCATTATAATAGAATGCACTTACGTGTACCCTGGCTATGCCAGATGCACTTCCTGCTAGGAGAAATCAGGTCCAAGTTGCACTAGCTTAAGCTGAGTAAGAGATGCTGACAATGTTGTTGGGGCTGTGTGGCTATTTCAGCTTCAGTCAATTCTACTGTGAAAGTGTGGATGGGGCAATTTGTAAGAAAAAGAGAGGTGGTGTTTTGCATTTCCAGGTTAGGACCTTCTCCTTCAACCAATGCTTCTCTTTCCATGCTTGAGGACCTGGGCTGCAGAACTGTCAGATGGCCTTAAAAGGTGGTTTTTCAACTAAAGAAGATCTGGGGATATGTTTGGTAGGTTGAAAATATGTCCACAAGAATTCACTTTGGCACCACTTGAGAAGAAACTTCACAGAGATGGCTTTGTCCATGCCATTCCATTCTAGGAGGACAACATTTCAGAGGATGATTTTGGGAAATGAGATGCAGCCCACAGCTTATTGAGGAACACATTGCACACAGTCATGACATGGGACACTAGTCTACATGGCTTCAAAAGGGACAGCCAGTTCCTGCAGACCAGGTCTAGCCAGGGCTACTAGTCTCCTGGCACAAAGGTCCACCTGTATATATATATTATGTTTATGGGATCCACAAGAGATGGATAGATGATAATGATAGATAGATGATAGATAGATAGATAGATAGATAGATAGATAGATAGATAGATAGATAGATAGATAGATAGATAGATAGATAGATAGAAAGATAGATAGATAGATAGAAAGAAAGATAGATAGATAGATAGA